>CP138585.1:1200000-1680911 GCA_033807595.1 Acrodontium crateriforme | reverse complement strand
CCTAACCCTAACCCTAACCCTAACCCTAACCCTAACCCTAACCCTAACCCTAACCCTAACCCTAACCCTAACCCTAACCCTAACCCTAACCCTACCCTGGCAATACACGAGCCCTCGGCAGCCCGAATATTGTTTCATTTTGCCTTGAATGAACTGGACGGCTCTCTCTTCTAGAGAGCCCTCCTTAGGAAGCAACCCACTCACTCGGCCGGTGATATGAATCGTGGTATACTTGATTTCAGGCCGATTGCTTGGCCCGCGGTATCTTTCTACCTCCAACCCAGCCATGCCAAGCTCTTGAAGCAAAGTAGGCTCTATAGGTAAAGGCAGAGTGGCAGTAAGGAGAATCATTTGCGCCCCTAGTCTCAGCAGTTCGGGCAGCAGTTTCACCTTCTTTCTAAAGGTAGAAGAGCTATGGAGAATAGTGTGGCATTCATCGATCACAATCCGGTCGAGCTGATGGTGTGCATGGAGTCGATTTACAAACCTTTGAAAAGAAGCCGTAGTAGTTCCCTCGGGAGTAATAAGAATAATGGAAGCCACTTAGGGGCGTTGGCAATCCCATTCCACGCAATGGATTTTTAACTGCTTGCACCTCCTTTGTAGGTCAGCTCTTAGAGCCAATAGGGGCACAATCACAATCGTGCAGCCGGAAGGTGAGATGGAAGCAGGCGCCATAAACAGCAGACTCTTTCCTGCACCCGTAGGCATAATGCAGAGAATGGGGCTCTTGCCCTGGAACACGGCTTGGAGAGCTAGCTTCTATACACTTCGAAACGAAATGGACCCACCTACGACAGCCTCGAGGCCCACTTCCACTAGAGTGGCGGCGAGGCGAGCCAGTCGTTCAGCCTAGAAGTCTGCTCCCAGTCGGAGCCGATAAGCCGTAAGACTATTCTAAATGGCACCGGGTTCAGTCAACTCCAGGAGTTGGTGCCAGTCTACGCTGATTTTCTTGAACTCGGCTTTGAGAGAGGCCATGACACCGCCGAGCTCGCCCACTTCTCTCGCATATACTGTCTCTGTAGTGATAGACGAATAGGCCGCCTACTCATCTATAACATGGTCCGCTAGCTCGGCTTCATTCGGATTCGGAACATGCTCCATAGGCAGCCGCAGGAACTTTCGGCCAAAGGCAATGGCAATATCTCTCTAAGCTCTAAGCCTAATCGCTTAGCCAAGATGGGCCTATGAATAGAGCCTTAACCCGTTGCCTAATTTCTGCCCGTTCCAAGGCTTTGCCGCTTCGACCCATATGAGTGTAGAAGGGGTGGTGTTTTCTCCCGAATGAATGGCCTTTTAGATGACGTGAACAAAAGGCAGAGCGAGCCACAGGTATTGCACCCAGACTTTGCTCATAGCCGGAGGGCAAAACCTCACCACCGTCTTATGCTTTCCACTCAGATTGAAGCCTTTATGATATCTCGTGACCCACATCACGAGGCCATCCTCGATGAAGACATTTCTTAGCCCTCCATTCGGTGTATTCTAATATCTGATCGAGAGAATTTCAGGTGCTCGGGCTGGTTAGCCACTACTAATGTGAGTGAGAACCACTAAGCGCTATAGAAAGATTTCGACTTTCCTCAGATAATTTTGACCTTTCTATATATAGAAGCTCTGGTCTGCGCCAAGAAACTGGCCTTGCAAATCAGGCCTTTGTTCAATCTGCTTTAACATCCATTGCTTTCGGTTTATATGCCCCTAGAAATTTCTCTTATCTTCGAGGAAGGACCAGAAGGGTGTTTAATTGCTATGGTCATCTTTCAAAGCCTAGAGGCCTAGATAAGGCAGTTCAAGATGGAAAAATAGACTCTTATAGAGACTGGCCTCACTCTGGGCAATCAAACCATGCACCTATTATTAGATGTCTCCGAGAGTAATGGATAATTCTTTCCACATTAACGTTCCTTCTTAAGTCCATTGCATATAGCCGACTTGGGTGCTCATATAGCTGATTTTAAATCCAAGACTTCTCGTATTTAGAAAATAGTCTATAGGTCCATGAGTGTTTCGAACTATATATGCTTCTATGCTCGCCGTCACCTCATCGAGGTCAGCCATACCTAGGCCCTCTCTTTGCTAATAAGGGTCTAGAATGCTATGTTGAATAACACAGTATCTTGCCATTTTGATGATTTTCGAAAGCATGGGCGTAAATGATGAAGCAGAGGCCCAGCCTGTTTCCGTCACTCCTAATATGGCACTCGCACAAACGAGTGCGCTTTCATATTCATGCTGCTTACACTGCTGATTCAGAAGTGCAATGCAAACCTTCAGAATTTTTAGCTCCATCGGAGTGAGAGCTAGTGGCTGTTTCTATTGCCAAAAATGCAGAGAAGATCTTCGGAATGGATGGCTTTGTAGCACGTCTTCTCTTTCCACTTCTTCTGTCTCCGCTTGCTCTTCGAGATCATTCATAAAGCCACCTAGACTTTCTTCATCCGAGTAGTGCTCTCTCTCTAGCGGAGGGGTCTGGCTCTGTTCGTCTTCCGCCTCTTCACCCTCTTCACCCTCTCCTTCGAGTTCATACAAGAGTTCATCCCAAGCTCTTTGCTACTGAGTAGTGAATTCATATTGAGGCTCACTTCGGGGCTCATAGTGGTAAAAGAAGAGAAGCATTTTTTCCTATGGACTCGTATATTGACCCATGTTGTAAGAGTCCTAGTATGGCTGTAAGGGCCGATGCCGCACTTGATTCTTCTCCGTAGCAATAGCACTGAGTCTCACTGTTTTGGAAGAACAGTTCACCATGTTATGTTGCATCTTGCGAGCCAGACTTCGGATGTTCTTACAGAGCCTCGCTTCGACACTATATGGACGAGGCTTTGAAATCAGTTGGAGAAGACTCGCTCTTTCGATGCCTTCGAGGTATTTCTGCCAGCCCGTACTATCGAGCTAAAGATTCACATCTTCTTGGCCTCTGCCTTCTACGACTTGGCCTTGGTTCTAAGCTTGTTCCTCTTGGTCCTAGATGGCCTATTGACTGAATAGATTCCAGCTGGCCTGTAAATCAGGTGCTTCCTAAGAGAAAGGAGTGACTGCAAAATAGGAAGATCCTGGCCCTTGCTTCATTATTCTCTAGCAAGCGACTGTTTTGTAAATCACACCCTCTCTCTGAATACCACTACTATGAGATGTGTATAAGTGAAAATTTATGCCATGCTAATGGAGAACATGCCTTCGAAGCTTTAGGTATGAAGTATACACTTGATAGTAGGCTGCTACATCACATATGCAAAGGTATCCCTTTTCAAGCTGTAGATACTAGTCCTGTAATAGAGCTGTAGTAGGCATTTCCCAGAAATGAGGCCTGTAAAGCTAGTGCTCGAGCTCTTCTACTGTCTGGAGAGCCTCTTGAATAGTGGTTCTATCTTTGGTATAGCGGTTGAACATGTGTGTTTTCAGATGAGCAGACTGCACTCCATACTAGTAGCTCTTACATACAATCGTGTTCCACTATGTAATAGCAAATAGATTATAAAAGCTGGACATTTTGACCTGGACTGATTTCGAGGTGGTATGGTAGATAGCTCTTTAGAATGGCTGTAAGCAGTAAGAAGTGGAAGCTGTTCTTGCCAAGACTCTTAGCTATGATGACCTGCTCTAGTAAAATGGGTATACTAAACCACTACCACATGTAGAACCTACCACATTCAGGATATACTTCTATAAATCAGTTGCGAGTATCCCGATCGATCAAAGAAAATATTGATCTACTTAGAAATTCATCCTGACTATAATGTAGTAAGATATTCAGAAGTCACCTTTTTTGGATTATTTTTAAACAGCGAAGCGAAGCCACACTTCAAACCACCTATTTGGCTGGCATACTACTATATATACTAAACATCACGAAACTCAATTCTGCTCCAAACATGCCTATGTACTCTCATATCGTAGCACATGATGCGATGAGTAATTTGCCGCAGTTTGACGTCGCGCGCTCTAGTATTCGTCGAGTAATCGCTTACTCTAAGTAAAAAGTTTGTAAGAACCTAGGGTGATTTTGGCTTGTGAGAACCCAGCATATAACACTAACCCTACTTTCGAAAATTTGTGAGAACCCAGCCCTAGATCCCGAAAATAATTTATGATAGGATTTGTGAGACCTGAGGGCTTAGATCCGAGATCCTAGACTATAGATTTTCTTGAACTCGGCTTTGAGAGAGGCCATGACACCGCCGAGCTCGCCCACTTCTCTCGCATATACTGTCTCTGCAGTGATAGACGAATAGGCCGCCTGCTCATCCATAACATGGTCCGCTAGCTCGGCTTCATTCGGATTCGGAACATGCTCCATAGGTAGCCGCAGGAACTTTCGGCCAAAGGCAATAGTAATATCTCTCTAAGCTCTAAGCCCAATCGCTTGGCCAAGATGGGCCTGTAAATAGAGCCTTAACCCGTTACCTAATTTCTACCCGTTCCAAGGCTTTGCCGCTTCGACCTATATGAGTGCAGAAGGGGTGGTGTTTTCTCCCGAATGAATGGCCTTTTAGATGACGTGAACAAAAGGCAGAGCGAGCCACAGGTATTACACCCAGACTTTGCTCATAGCCGGAGGGCAAAACCTCACCACTGTCTTATACTTTCCACTCAGATTGAAGCCTTTATGATATCTCGTAACCCACATCACGAGGCCATCCTCGATGAAGACATTTCTCAGCCCTCCATTCGGTGTATTCTAATATCTAATGGAGAGAATTTCAGGCGCTCGGGCTAGTTGGCCACTACTGATGTGAGTGAGAACTACTAAGCGCTGTAGAAAGATTTCGACTTTCCTTAGATAATTTTGACCTTTCTAGATGTAGAAGCTCTAGTTCGCGCCAAGAAACTGGCCCTATAAATCAGGCCTTTGTTCAATCTGCTTTAACATCCATTACTTTCGGTTCATATGCCCTTGGAAATTTCTCTTATCTTCGAGAAAGGACTAGAAGGGTGTTTAATTGCTATAGTCATCTTTCAAAGCCTAGAGGCCTAGATAAGGCAGTTCAAGATGGAAAAATAGACTCTTATGGAGACTGGCCTCACTCTAGGCAATTAAACCATGCACCTATTGTTAGATATCTCCGAGAGTAATGGATAATTCTTTCCACATTAACGTTCCTTCTTGAGTCCATTGCACATAGCCGACTTAGGTGCTGTTATAGCTGATTTTAAATCCAAGACTTCGGGTATTCAGAAAATAGTCTATAGGTCTATAAGTGTTTCGAACCATATATGCTTCCATGCTCGCCGTCACCTCATCGAGGTCAGCCATACCTAGGCCCTCTCTTTGCTAATAAGGGTCGAGAATGCTATATTGAATAACACAGTATCTTGCTAATTTGATGATTTTCGAAAGCATAGGCGTAAATGATAAAGCAGAGGTCTAGCCGGTTTCCGTCACTCCTAAGATAGCACTCGCACAAACGAGTGCGCTTTCATATTCATGCTGCTTACACTGCTGATTTAGAAGTGCAATGCAAACATTCAGAATTTTCAGCTCTATCGGAGTGAGAGCTAGTGGCTGTTTCTGTTTCTAAAAATGCAGAGAAGACCTTCGGAATGGATTACTTTGTAGCAAGTCTTCTCTCTCCACTTCTTTAGTCTCGGCTTGCTCTTCCAGATCATGCATGAAGCCTGTAACAGGAGACTCTGCGGGTACCTCGGGTTCCCCGGCCGCGCCGCGCCGAAAGCCCTCTAGGCCTAATCAGGTAAGGGGGCGTTTCGGGCCGCGGCCGCGGGCCGGTCGCTCCGCGGAGAATCCCGTACCGGAACTACAACCCCTTTAGGTATGGTGGCGCCCCGGGCCGGGCTTACGGACCGGGCTTGCCGCAGGGTCTACACCACCATGTATTCCACCTTATATAGGTTCGGATGAAAGACCCTTCGGGAGTCCTTCATCGAATAGTTCTAACTATAATACACTCTTTGGAATACACGGTCTTGCTATCAATGTGACCCTGTCGCCCCGCCTGAGATACACCGTTACAAAGCCACCTAGACTTTCGTCATCCGAGTAGTGCTCTCTCTCTAGCGGACGGGTCTGGCGCTATTCGTCCTCCGCCTCTTCACCCTCTTCACCCTCTTCTTCGAGTTCATGCAAGAGTTCATCCCAAGCTCTTTGCTGCTGAGTAGTGAATTGATATCGAGGCTCACTTTAGGGCTCGTAGTAGTAAAAGAAGAGAAGCATTTTTTCCTATGGACTAGTATATTGGCCCATATTGTAAGAGTCCTGGTATGGCTATAAGGGCCGATGCCGCACTTGATTCTTCTCCGTAGCAATAGCACTAAGTCTCACTGTTTTGGAAGAACAGTTCACCATGTTATGTTGCATCTTACGAGCTAGACTTCGGATGTTCTTGCAGAGCCTCGCTTCGACACTATATGGACGAGGCTTTGAAATGAGTTAGAGAAGACTCGCTCTTTCGATGCCTTCAAGGTATTTCTACCAGCCGGTACTATCGAGCCAAAGATTCACATCTTCTTGGCCTCTGCCTTCTACGACTTGGCCTTGGTTCCGAGCCTGTTCCTCTTGGTCCTAGATGGCCTATTGACTAAATAGATTCCAGCTCGCCTGCAAATTAGTTGCTTCCTGAGATAGAGGAGTGACTTCAAAATAGGAAGACCCTGGCCCTTACTTCATAACTCTCTAGCAAGTGACTGTTTTGTAGATCACACCCTCTCTCTAAATCCCGCCACTATGTGATGTGTAGGACTGCAAATTAATGCCGTGTTCCTGTAGAACATGATCTCTAATCCGACGGAATGACGTATACACCCTATGGCAGTATGCTAGGTTGGAGATACAACGATACCCTCTTTCAAGCTGAAGATACTAGTCTTGTAGCGGAGCTATAGTTGGGGTTTCCCAGAAATGAGGCTTACAAAGCTAATGCTATAGCTCATCTACTTTCTTCAGAGCCTCTTGAATGGTGTTTCTATCTTTAGTGTAGTGGCTAAAGATGTGTGTTTTAAGGTGGGTAGGCTGCACTCCATACTGATAGCTCTTACATACAATGGTATTCCACTGAGTAATTGCAAACAGATGATTAAAGCTCGCCATTCTAGGCTGAACTGAGTTTGAGGTTAGTGTGGTAAATGGCTATTCAGAATGACTATAAGCACTTAGAGGCGCAGTAGAGAGCTATTCAGAATGACGGTTAGCACTCCGAAATGGAAGCTGTTCTTACCAAGACTCTAGGCTGTCATGAGCTCCTCGAGCAAAATGGGTAGACCAAACTACCACTACATATAGAACCTACCACACTCCTAAGATACTTCTATAAATTAGCAGCGAGTATCGTGATCGATCAAATACAATATCGGTCTACTTAGAAATTAATCTCGACTATGATGTGGTGAGATATGAAGAAGTCACCTATTTTTGATTATTTTAAAAGTGAAAAGTGAAGCTGCACTTCAAACCATGGATTTTACTAGTATACTACCACATATGTCAAAAATGAAATATACTCCAAACATGCCTATATACTCTCATATCGTAGCGCATAATGCGACGAGTAATTTACCGGAGTTTAACGTCGCGGGCTTCAATATTCGTCGAGTAAACGCTTACTCTAAGTGAAAAGTTTGTGAGACAGGTAGGGTGGTTTTCATTTGTGAGACAGTCAGCCTATAACACTAACCCTAACTCCGAAATTTACTGAGCAGTCAGCCCTGCCTGTCGAAAATACTTTATAATAGACGAAACAAGGAAAAAGACATGAACGAAGAAAGTGTACCGTCTACTAATTCCGATACGATCAACGTGAAAAGGGGAGGAAGTGGTAGTGGAAGCCAGGGTGGAGAGAAGCGGAAGGACGAGGTGAAGTCGGCGCTCGCTAAGGGAGCTCGGGCTGAGCTTGGCTTAGTAGGGGAAAGCGGGGATGGCGATGGAAGTAGTAGATGGAGGATGACTACGAGAGCGCAAAAGAAAGGGAAACCGGCCCAAAAAAGTGGACGAGCGAATTCGCCGCGTCAAGTTACCCTTAACTTCACGAGCTCACTACCGGGCTCTAAGAAACGGAAGATAGAGAGCATCCTCGTTTTTGAGGGCAAACCTACGATAGAATAGCAAATGCAATAACTCCTCCACTACCTTATCAAGGTGTAGGAGGAGCAGCAGCGGTAGTAGGAGACCCTGCTAAAATATTAGGAGAATCAAATTGCCTAGGATAAGAAGGTTTAGGAGCTCACGGCCCTTATTACCCAGCTCACTACTCTTCTCCATCCTCTAACTCAGGCACTAATACAGACGGAAGTACGCAAAGACCAAACCTATAGTGCAGTGGCATAGAAGGGTCTCCCTCCGAGGAGCTCTAATCGCCTTGCTCCAAAACCAACGTATGCTAATATTAGCCCTATAGCTAAAGAGCAAATAGAACAGAGGAAGAAGGTAGACCTGGAGGAGGACCACGTGGTCCCCATTCTCACTAACCATGTGAAATAGGACGCCCAAGACCTCCGGGACATCCGGAAGCGTTTAAACAAAAGCCTCCGTTCGTCGAAGGTTATAGGAGGGATTCAAGTCCAGCTTATTCGTGTCCGTCTAGGACATAGAATGGACCTCATCTTCCTAATAGCGGCCGACGCCACTAAGGCTAAACAACACCCCCACTAGCTCTACACGGCCATCCTATAAGCTCGATTCAAGACGGATACCTAGTACCCTCTAAAGTGTGATAGCGTTGCTAAGTAGGCTGTCCTCTAGCCGAATTCCTATACTATTAGAGAAGCAGTACTCACCAACTTCAAGGACAATAATAGCACAGATCATATGGACTGCACGGCCATGAAAGCTAAATGGATTAGTCGACCTAATACCAAGAACGTCGGCTCACTAATTATCTGGCTCAAGAAAAAGGCAGTAGTGACCTAGCTCCTCCAGGCTGGTACAGTCATCTTTAGAGCCACCTAAGCATACTGCTCCGAGTACATCCACTAGGAATCGAACCTCTGCTTTAACTGTAACACGTATAGACACCGCTAAACACACTGCCGTCGTTAAGCTAAGTGTGGTATCTGCTCTAGCACCTACAACACACGCACCTGCACAAAAGACACGCAACTAAAATGCCTAGCCTGTACAGGCCCTTATACGGTGTTTGATAAGATCTGTTAACTCCACCTACGCCACGTCCGTTAGTCTGGTTAGGATACCTAGAAACCTACTACTTACCTAGCCGACCTCGCTACATCAAGCCCTCCTACATTAGGGACGCGCCTACGAGTACTATAAACACTACCGACCTAAAGACCCATTACGCCACCGGCCCTTAGTCGACCACCTCGCATGCCTCGAGGCTTACCGGCTTCATCCACTCTTTCTAGTGCCTCCACCCCGAACTAGGCACGAGTGGCTATTCTACGGATCTACGAACGTAGCTCCTTATCGTCCTAGGGCACCTCCGAGGCTCCACTATCGAGTGCCGCTATAGGAGATAACACAACCGATTAGGACATAGCTATGGAAGACAGTACATCCACGTCCTTATGCTAGCGCACCTGAAAGTACTATAACTCAATGTAGGGAAGAGGCCCGCAGTCTAGCACAGCCTCCTAAACGACACTACGCTATAAGATCATCACGTACTAGCTACACTAGAGCCATACATCTATTGTAATCCGAGTACGAATTAACCGACACTAAACCACTACCCTAAGTGGAAGTCCTTCTCGCCCTCAACATATCGCGAGGACGGCGCTATACGCCACAAGTTTCGAGCGGCCTTATGGGTTCGACATGACCTCGAAGCCACTTAGCTTCATCTACACTCCTACGACATCGTGGCCCTAGTTACCTAGCTGCCCACCCGTTACCAACTCACACCAATTCTCCATATAGCTACTTACTACACAACTACGAAGGGTGTAAGCTATATAGTCTATATGGAGCTATTATAGGCCAAGATGGACACGATCCATCACGTCATCCAAGAACAGCGCTCCTAACATAGGCAGCAACTTCCTATCCTTCTCTATATAGACCTTAATTGCTACGACCCACTTTAGACGGGAAATCGGATTCTTACGGCCAATAGAGAGAGAGAAGCAGCCCCGATTCTACAAATGATCCAAGCGACACAGCTCGCCGTGGTTCTCCCTCTAGGTATAGTTATATGGGAATATTAGACTCAGGAGGTAACTAGTACGAACGACGTGCTCTTTGCCACCTACCCCTTGCTCGACCACGCTACGAAGCGGCAAATCCACCGGGTAGACCATGGCTCAGATCACCACGCTATTAACTTCGAGACGCCAATATACATTCTAGCCCCGATACCAGCCCGAGGCCGCCTTCAACTAGAGAAAGCCGACTGGCCGGCCATAAGTGCAGACATTGCTAACAACCCTAGGATAGCCACAGTATGGCAGAAGACCTGGAATACACCGGGGGACCTAGACGAACGGGTAGCCGACTTCTCTACGGTCGTTATACAGGCTATCCACCGTTACACACCTCGGTCCAAACCCTCTCCATTCACGAAGAGCTAGTGGACACCGGAACTCACTCTACTCCGCCACTCTCTAACGAGCCTTCGTAATGGACTTACACGGGCCTAACGGCGAGGCCAGATCACGACGACACTACGGGGCCAATATCATATCGTACGTACCTAATACTATAACGCCATTCTGCTCTAGAAGAAAGCATATTGGAAGAGTTTCCTTAGTAACCCGGCTAACGTCTAGAAAGCGAACTAATATACGAAACTCACGAGCAGCATACGAGTGATTCCCCCTCTTCACTCGGGAAACCGCGAGTATACTACGCACTAGGAGAAGGCCGACTTATTGCTTACCTCCTTTTTCCCCCCTTTACCGGCTTAGGGGGACTACGCCCAAGACGTACCAACCCAAGTACCCTGCGTACGTCCACTACGACGATAACTGCTTACTATTACCGAGGAGGAAGCACGTTACGCTATCTTCCACTTGAACGCCAAAAAAGCTCTAGGCCTAGATAGTCTCACCTTTATGGTCTAGCAGCAGCTCTGGCCTTTACTTAAGCACTAGATACTCCGCATATGGCGGACGTCTCTACAGCTCGCCTACTACCCTAAACAGTAGCGAGTGGCTCGGATTGCCGTGCTACGTAAGCCAAATAAAACGGACTACACTACGCCCAAGTCGTACCGACCGATCTCTCTCTTACCTACTATAGGGAAGGGGCTCGAACTCGTTGTCGCACGAAAGCTCTCATACTACGCCGAGACCTATCACCTGCTCCTATAGAATCACTTCGGAGCTCGGCCACGGCGCTCGAGTGAACAGGCCATTAACCTAATCGTGGAACGCATATTCCAAGTATGGAAATCAAGAAAAACCCTTTCTCTCATCACCTTTAATGTGAAAGGGGCGTTCAATGGAGTCTCACTACAAGTCCTTTACGAGAGGCTACTCTAGAGACATATTCCGGCCTAACTAGCATAATGGGTCTAGTCATTCTGTACCGAACGGCAAGCCCAGGTCATTCTCGACTAGTATATTAGCCCACTTCAGGGGATATCCCATGCCGGCATTCCCTAAGGGTCCCTACTCTCCCCTATCCTATTCATCTTCTATAACGCTAATCTCGTGCAGGGGAAGATAACGAGGAGTCGGGGTACTATTGGATATGTGGATGACTTTACCGTATGGGTTACTAGAAAATCCATTACGGACAATACCGAATCTCTCTAACGGATAATTATACCCCATGTAGAGTAATGGGCCCAGTATAGCCAGGCCACGTTTAGCATAGAAAAAACGGGCTATATTCACTTTAGCCCACCCCGCTAATTACAATCGGATGCCCTCTCGCCGGCACTCACGTTCTAGGGCCAAGCTATCTACCCCTAGCAGGTGGTTAAACTACTTAGAGTCCACCTAGATCGTATACTTACGATGCAAACACACATCTATACGAAGACGGCAGTAGCGACTAAATAAGCCCTAGCTCTCTCCCGCCTTAGGGGCGTACGACCAAGACAGATGCGTTAGCTCTATGTTAGCACGGTCGTCCCGATCCTTGACTATGTAGCCTCGGCATAGTATAGTCTCTAACGGAGAGGCACGGCACAATACATTCGGGCCTTTCAGAAGGTACAAAGATTAGGGGCTCAAGCCATTACCCGAGCGTTTCGCACCGTCTCTCTACCGGTCTTAGAAAGTGAAGCTAGGCTAGAACCAGTGCCGACGCGGCTCCATCGAAAGGGGTCACGATAGCTGCTCCAAACACTGGCACTACCACCTAAACACCCGCTCCTCGCCTACTTCCTCACCTCTAAGAAGTATAAGAAGGGCCCGAGATCTCCTCTTACCGACACCTGGCACTACCTTCCCTCTACTATCATTAGCAAAGTGCTAGGGATTCGACCGGACTCTATATGGCCCGCTCTACCGTGGGGCCTTAAAGGGAGACTCCGCTTCTCACACTTAACGAGCTAATAGGCAACTAACTATAATGCAATAGCTGGCCCAACCACCTATTTCGTAGTAGCCGCCTAGCGTCAGGACGAAATACGTATTGCTATTATCCAAAAACGCGGCTAGGAGCTTCTCTCGAGGGGTAAGGTCCTAGGGTCTTCATAGGACTACTCTCTCCAATATGGAGAAGTCCTAGCCGTATGTCAAGCGATCCACACCGCTCGCACTCAACACCACCAAAGAATGGCTACCATTATCCTATATAATATAACCACCTACTAGTTCATTATGCGGACATACTATAGCTAGAAGAGCGGAAACATTGCCGACCTTCTTAGCACGGTCCTTAACTCTACGCTACGGAGCCTCTCGGTACATATATGCTATACGCTACGGAATCCAGAACTCGACACCTACGAGGCCACATTTGAAGAAGCTAACCTCGTGACGGGATAGGATAGCCTTACCGATATGGCCCCTTGCCTCTAGGTAGCAGGAACAGAACGAAAACAGCTCTAGCGACTCCTGAACCAGTCACTCCAATAAGCGGCAGCTCGAGCCACCGGTAATCAAATGATAGGACAATACATGTGGAAGATGGACTAGGCCTTACCCTCGACACACACTAAGTCACTCTATAGAGCTCTATTATTAGAGGAAGCAGCACTCCTGATCTAGTGCCGCACTAACCACTCACACCTACGCTCCTACCTCCATCGTATTAAGGCTGCAGACACAGACTAGTGCGAATGCGGTTAGGGGCTAGAGACCATTAAACACGTACTCTTTGCCTGCCCCCGCTAGCGTACCTAACGATAAGAAGCACAAAAGCAAGTAGGAGCCTAGTGGGTGAACTTCTCCTATATCCTAGGAGGATGGTCACCTACGAAACACCCGACCACGAAGAAGTTTACATAAGGACCTAAGGAGAAATGGAGAGCAAATATCGAAGTTGTGAAAACCACGCTCAGATTCCTAGCTAGTATAGGACGCTTTGTCCCGGAACCCGGGGAAGAGAGGCAAGCTAGATAGCCTAGCGAGATGACTATAGGGGGTAGATACCCTAGATCCTATTAGAAAGGGGAGGATATGAAAGGAGGGACTAAAAGACTAATAATGAAGTAACAATAGGGACGGCTACATAGTACCTATCCTAGGAGTCTACATAGCCTATACGAATCAATCAATCAATCAATCATAGACGAAACAAGGGGTAAATTTCTTTCCCATCATGCAGGACTAAGCTGCTCCTTAATCGAATTTCTAAGGGAAGTCTCCGATAACATCGAACACATCGTCGGCCGTGTTTCGTGATGCTCTAAGTCGTTGCCCTTGGTTCTAATCGACGACTAGTCATTTCGACATCGAGGCTGTTAATAATGATTGATTGATTGATTGATTGATTCGTATAGGCTATGTAGACTCCTAGGATAGGTACTATGCAGCCGTCCCTATTGTTACTTCATTATTAGTCTTTTGGTCCCTCCTTTCATATCCTCCCCTTTCTAATAGGATCTAGGGTATCTACCCCCTATGGTCATCTCGCTAGGCTATCTAGCTTGCCTCTCTTCCCCGGGTTCCGGGACAAAGCGTCCTATACTAGCTAGGAATCTGAGCGTGGTTTTCACAACTTCGATATTTGCTCTCCATTTCTCCTTAGGTCCTTGTGTAAACTTCTTCGTGGTCGGGTGTTTCGTAGGTAACCATCCTCCTAGGATATAGGAGAAGTTCACCCACTGGGCTCCTACTTGCTTTTATGCTTCTTATCGTTAGGTACGCTAGCGGGGGCAGGCAAAGAGTACGTGTTTGATGGTCTCTAGCCCCTGACCGCATTCGCACTAGTCTGTGTCTGCAGCCTTAATACGATAGAGGTAGGAGCGTAGGTGTGAGTGGTTAGTGCGGCACTAGATCAGGAGTGCTGCTTCCTCTAATAATAGAGCTCTATAGAGTGACTTAGTGTGTGTCGAGGGCAAGGCCTAGTCCATCTTCCACGTGTATTGTCCTATCATTTGATTACCGGTGGCTCGAGCTGCCGCTTGTTGGAGTGACTAGTTCAGGAGTCGCTAGAGCTGTTTTCGTTCTATTCCTACTACCTAGAGGCAAGGGGCCATATCGGTAAGGCTATCCTATCCCGTCACGAGGTTAGCTTCTTCAAATGTGGCCTCGTAGGTGTCGAGTTCTAGATTCCGTGGCGTATAGCATATATGCACCGAGAGGCTCCGTAGCGTAGAGTTAAGGACCGTGCTAAGAAGGTCGGTAATGTTTCCGCTCTTCTAGCCATGGTATGTCCGCATAATAAACCAGTAGGTGGTTATGTTATATAGGATAATGGTAGCCATTCTTTGGTGGCATTAAGTGCGAGCGGTGTAGATCGCTTGACATACGGCTAGGACTTCTCCATATTAGAGAGAGTAGTCCTGTGAAGACCCTAGGACCTTACCCCTCGAGAGAAGCTCCTAGCCGCGTTTTTGGATAATAGCAATACGTATTTCGTCCTAACGCTAGGCGGCTGCTACGAAATAGGTGGTTGGGCTAGCTATTGCATTATAGTCAGTTGCCTATTAGCTCGTTAAGTGTGAGAAGCGGAGTCTCCCTTTAAGGCCCTACGGTGGAGCGGGCCATATGGAGTCCGGTCGAATCCCTAGCACTTTACTAATGATAGCAGAGGGAAGGTAGTGCTAGGTGTCGGTAAGAGGAGATCTCGGGCCCTTCTTATACTTCTTAGAGGTAAGGAAGTAGGCGAGGAGCGGGTGTTTAGGTGGTAGTGCTAGTGTTTAGAGCAGCTATCGTGACCCCTTTCGATGGAGCCGCGTCGGCACTAGTTCTAGCCTAGCTTCACTTTCTAAGACCGGTAGAGAGACGGTGCGAAACGCTCGGGTAATGGCTTGAGCCCCTAATCTTTGTACCTTCTGAAAGGCCCGAATGTGTTGTGCCGTGCCTCTCCGTTAGAGACTATACTATGCCGAGGCTACATAGTCAAGGATCGGGACGACCGTGCTAACATAGAGCTAACGCATCTATCTTGGTCGTACGCCCCTAAGGCGGGAGAGAGCTAGGGCTTATTTAGTCGCTACTACCGTCTTCGCATAGATATGTGTTTGCATCGTAAGCGTACGATCCAGGTAGACTCTAAGTAGTTTAACCACCTGCTAGGGGTAGATAGCTTGGCCCTGGAACGTGAGTGCCGGCGAGAGGGCATCCGATTGTAATTGGCGGGGTGGGCTAAAGTGAATATAGCCCGTTTTTTCTATGCTAAACGTGGCCTGGCTATACTAGGCCCATTACTCCACATAGGGTATAATTGTCCGTTGGAGAGATTCGGTGTTATCCGTAATGGATTTTCTAGTAACCTATGCGGTAAAGTCATCTACATATCCAATAGTACCCCGACTCCTCGTTATCTTCCCCTGCACGAGATTAGCGTTATAGAAGATGAATAGGATAGGGGAGAGTGGGGACCCTTAGGGAATGCCGGCATGGGATATCCCCTAAAGTGGGCTAATATACTGGTCGAGAATGACCTGGGCTTGCCGTTCGGTATAGAATGACTAGACCCATTATGCTAGTTGGGCCGGAATATGTCTCTAGAGTAGCCTCTTGTAAAGGACTTGTGGTGAGACTCTATTGAACGCCCCTTTCACATCAAAGGTGATGAGAGAAAGGGTTTTTCTTAATTTCCATACTTGGAATATGCGTTCCACGATCAGGTTAATGGCCTGTTCACTCGAGCGCCGTGGCCGAGCTCCGAAGTGATTCTATAGGAGCAGGTGATAGGTCTCGGCGTAGTATGAGAGCTTTCGTGCGACAACGAGTTCGAGCCCCTTCCCTATAGTAGGTAAGAGAGAGATCGGTCGGTACGACTTGGGCGTGGTGTAGTCCGTTTTATTTGGCTTACGTAGCACGGCAATCCGAGCCACTCGCTACTGTTTAGGGTAGTAGGCGAGCTGTAGAGACGTCCGCCATATGCGGAGTATCTAGTGCTTAAGTAAAGGCCAGAGCTACTACTAGACCATAAAGGTGAGACCATCCAGGCCTGGAGCTTTTTTGGCGTTCAAGTGGAAGATGGCGTAACGTGCTTCCTCCTCGGTAATAGTAAGCAGTTATCGTCGTAGTGGACGTACGCAGGGTACTTGGGTTGGTACGTCTTGGGCGTAGTCCCCCTAAGCCGGTAAAGGGGGGAAAAAGGAGGTAAGCAATAAGTCGGCCTTCTCCTAGTGCGTAGTATACTCGCGGTTTCCCGAGTGAAGAGGGGGAATCACTCGTATGCTACTCGTGAGTTTCGTATATTAGTTCGCTTTCCAGACGTTAGCCGGGTTACTAAGGAAACTCTTCTAATGTGCTTTCTTCTAGAGTAGAATGGCGTCATAGTATTAGGTGCGTGCGATATGATATTGGCCCCGTAGTGTCGTCGTGATCTGGCCTCGCCGTTGGGCCCGTGTGAGTCCATTACGAAGGCTCGTTAGAGAGTGGCGGAGTAGAGTGAGTTCCGGTGTCCACTAGCTCTTCGTGAATAGAGAGGGTTTGGACCGAGGTGTGTGACGGTAGATAGCCTGTATAACGACCGTAGAGAAGTCGGCTACCCGTTCGTCTAGGTCCCCCGGTGTATTCCAGGTCTTCTACCATGCTATAGCTATCCTAGGGTTATTAGCAATGTCTGCACTTATAGCCGGCCAGTCGGCTTTCTCTAGTTGAAGGCGGCCTCGGGCTGGTATCGGGGCTAGAATGTGCATTAGCGTCTCGAAGTTAATAGCGTGGTGATCTGAGCCATGGTCTACCCGGTGGATTTGCCGCTTCGTAGCGTGGTCGAGCAAGGGGTAGGTGGCAAAGAGCACGTCGTTCGTACTAGTTACCTCCTGAGTCTGATGTTCCCATGTAACTGTGCCTGGAGGGAGAACCACGGCGAGCTATGTCGCTTAGATCATTTGTAGAATCGGGGCTGCTTCTCTCTCTCTATTGGCCGTAAGAATCCGATTTCCCGTCTAAAGTGGGTCGTGGCAATTGAGGTCTATGTAGAGAAGGATAGGAAGTTACTACCTATATTAGGAGCGCTGTTCTTAGATGACGTGATGGATCGTGTCCATCTTAGCCTATAATAGCTCCATATGGACTATATAGCTTACACCCTTCGTAGTTATGTGGTAAGTAGCTATATAGAGAATTGGTGTGAGTTGGTAACGGGTGGGCAGCCAGGTAACTAGGGCCACGATGTCGTAGGAGTGTAGATGAAGCTAAGTGGCTTCGAGGTCATGTCGAACCCATAAGGCTGCTCGAAACTTATGGCGTATAGCGCCGTCCTCGCGATATGTTGAGGGCGAGAAGGACTTCCACTTAGGGTAGTGGTTTAGTGTCGGTTAATTCGTACTCGGATTACAATAGATGTATGGCTCTAGTGTAGCTAGTACGTGATGATCTTGTAGCGTAGTGTCGTTCAGGAGGCTGTGCTAGACTGCGGGCCTCTTCCCTACATTGAGTTATAGTACTTTCAGGTGCGCTAGCATGAGGACGTGGATGTACTGTCTTCCATAGCTATGTCCTAATCGGTTGTGTTATCTCCTATAGCGGCACTCGATAGTGGAGCCTCGGAGGTGCCCTAGGACGATAAGGAGCTACGTTCGTAGATCCGTGGAATAGCCACTCGTGCCTAGTTCGGGGTGGAGGCACTAGAAAGAGTGGATGAAGCCGGTAAGCCTCGAGGCATGCGAGGTGGTCGACTAAGGGCCGGTGGCGTGATGGGTCTTTAGGTCGGTGGTGTTTATGGTACTCGCAGGCGCGTCCCTGATATAGGAGGGCTTGATGTGGCGAGGTCGGCTAGGTAAGTAGTAGGTTTCTAGGTATCCTAACCAGACTAACGGACGTGGCGTGGGTGGAGTTAACAGATCTTATCAAACACCGTATAAGGGCCTGCACAGGCTGGGCATTTTGGTTGCGTGTCTTTTGTGCAGGTGCGTGTGTTGTAGGTGCTAGAGCAGATGCCATACTTAGCTTGACGACGGTAGTGTGTTTGGCGGTGTCCATACGTGTTGCAGTTAAAGCAGAGGTTCGATTCCTAGTGGATGTACTCGGAGCAGTATGCTTAGGTGGCTCCAAAGATGACTATGCCAGCCTAGAGGAGCTAGGTCACTACTGCCTTTTTCTTGAGCTAGATAATTAGTAAGCCGACGTTCTTGGTATTAGGTCGACTAATCCATTTAGCTTTCATGGCCGTACAGTCCATATGATCTGTGCTATTATTGTCCTTGAAGTCGGTGAGTACTGCTTCTCTAATAGTATAGGAATTCGGCTAGAGGACAGCCTACTTAGCAACGCCATCATACTTCAGAGGGTACTAGGTATCCGTCTTAAATCGAGCTTATGGGATGGCCGTATAGAGCTAGTAGGGGTGTTGTTTAGCCTTAGTGGCGTCGGCCGCTATTAGGAAGATGAGGTCCATTCTATGTCCTGGACGGACACGAATAAGCTGGACTTAAATCCCTCCTATAACCTTCGACGAATAGAGGCTTTCGTTTAAACGCTTCCGGACGTCCCGGAGGTCTTGGGCGTCCTGTTTCATATGGTTGGTGAGAATGGGGACCACGTGGTCCTCCTCTAGGTCTACCTTCTTCCTCTATTCTATTTGCTCTTTAGCTATAGGGCTAATATTAGCATGCGTTGGTTTTGGAGCAAGGCGATTAGAGCTCCTCGGAGGGAGACCCTTCTATGCCACTGCACTATAGGTTTGGTCTTTGCGTACTTCCGTCTATGTTGGTGCCTAAGTTGGAGGATGGAGAAGAGCAGTGAGCTGGGCAATAAGGGCCGTGAGCTCCTGAACCTTCTTATCCTAGGCAATTTGATTCTCCTAATATTTTAGCAGGGTCTCCTACTGCCGCTACTACTCCTCCTACACCTTAATAAGGTGGTGGAGGAGTTGTTGCATTTGCTGTTCTATCGTAGGTTTGCCCTCAAAAACGAGGATGCTCTCTGTCTTCCGTTTCTTGGAGCCCAGTGGTGAGCTCGTGAAGTCAAGGGTAACTTGACGCGGCGAATTCGCTCGTCCACTTTTTTGGGCCGGTTTCCCTTTCTTTTGCGCTCTCGTGGTTATCCTCCATCCACCACTTCCATCGCCATCCCCGCTTTCCCCCGCCAAGCCAAGCTCAGCCCGAGCTCCCTCGGCGAGCGCCGACTTCACCTCGTCCTTCCGCTTCTCTCCACCATGGCTTCCACTACCACTTCCTCCCCTTTTCACGTTGATCGTATCGGAATTGGTGGACGGTACACTTTCTTCGTTCATGTCTTTTTGCCTGTTAATAATGTCATCATGTCAAGCTATTGAGCCAATTGCCGCTCTATCAAGTGTTTCTGTTCCGCTAGCTACTGCTCCAACGTGGCGATTTGTTGTTGATCGGCGCTAGCTTGTTGATTAGCTACAGCTTGCTAATTACGCAGCCGATTGTTCTCTAGCTGTAGCGCGGTCATTGAAGGGAGGTAAGGGTTCTTGAAACGTTCGTACTATTGCGACGAAACAGACTCGGCATCGAATCCTGTAAAGATGAGTCGAGACCGGACTAAGACGTGGATAAGAACTCTCGCTGTCTGCCTAAAGCAGACTTGATTCGGGTTAGGTGCTAGGGAACAAAATTTTCGTAGATTGCGCGAACCATCTTGTACGACTTGGCCTAATCATCAGAGTCGAAACGGGTGGAAAGAAGCTGGCGGCGGAAAAACTCGAGCTTTTCCGCATCAATCTTTGCGAATAGCCGAATAATGTTACAGTGGAATGATTGTTAACGACGGAAAACGCAAGAATCTTCTAATCTACTTCTGCCTTTGCGTCAACTTTTCGAAACAAATGAATTATGGCGCGGGCGGCGATGGGCGCCATGCACGGCTTGGTATTCAGCTTCTTCGTTACTTGCCTTAACCTCGTAGATTAGGAAGGGAAAGTACATATACTCCGGGGAAAGATTCGGACATGCGCTCGAATGGTTGAGTTGTAGCATCTTCTGTTCATCGTCGGTAAATTCCGTGGCCGCTATGCCTACTACGAAATCTGATTTAGGTTTGGGCCCACACATTAGTATGCACTAGGTCCATCCCTCATTAATAGCTTCATAGATGTTATTCAAGTCGGCGAGTTTATTAATGAGGAGGAGTTCCGCAGATGGAATGATGACGGGCGTCACATCCCGAACAACACGAGCCTTATTTCGAAAGCGCACTCCGCGTAGCATCTTCATGAACCTCGTTTATTAGAAGGCTGGCAATTCGGGTAGAGGGTATTCGGCGTTAAGCAAGCCGTCGTAAAGCCGTTTACAGTCCTCGGTGATGTGAACTCGGGTTTGAGCCACGCGCATGAACATGCCGGCTGCCTCCATTTTCACTTTATGTTGCCTTAACCAGGCGGTGAGAGAGTCTCCATCGCGGACGCTCTAGCTGTAGTTCGCGACTAGGATGCTGAATGGGATCGCTTGTTATTAGGACGTGGATCGGCCATGTCAGTCGTCTATTTAGCAAGGGACAGCGGCTAGTGGCCAGGGTATTTTTCCCGACAAACGAACGTACCGTCAGGTTCGGCTGAGGCGGTGGATTTGAACGACTAGGGCTGTGTTGGTAGACGGGAAGACAACAAACGGTTCTTCTTAAGCGCTAGATTAGCGTGTGGCGCCTGACCCAGGTTGGGGACGCATTCTCGCTTGGCGCCTTAAAGGTGTGGTTCGCTATAGGGGCACGGGAGGCGAGTGGCTTCTGCAATGATGATGTCCTCTTGCGATCCGCGCAAGAGGACAGGTTTGATGCGTAGCCGTCATCACATCGAATGGACTATTGTGTTGTGTGGGGATTACATCAATAGGACGCTTTATCCCGGAACCCTAGGAAGAGTGGCAAGCTAGATAGCCTGGCCAGATGACCATAGGGGGTAGATACCCTAAATCCTATTAGAAAGGGGAGGATATGAAAGGAGGGACCAAAAAACTGATAATGAAGTAACAACAGGGACGGCTGCATAGTACCTATCCTAGGAGTCTACATAGCCTATACGAATCAATCAATCAATCAATCATGGAGGGATTACGCAATAAGCTAACGGCCACAGGTCAAGATCACTTCCGCCGCTCTCGCCCGGGAAGCCAGGCCCTCCTGATTCGCAATTGTACGGTGAACTGTGGTTCGCACTATGTAGGCTTTAGTCAACTGCATGACTGCATCTCATCGCATATTCGGGCTTACTTACATATTGCATGCGTACTGTACTTCGCCAGAATCACACGTGAAGAGTCCCCCGAAACCCGCTTCGGGAGCATTTCCATCTTCGTAGATGCAACCTGTATAGGTGAAGACCGGGTGGGGCGCACGGACAGTCGCGGGATATGGGATCGGACTGGACAGGTGACTGTAGCCTCCGCTTACAGTGTTGGTGACGATGTCGCCGCAGTACGCGTTGGTAAAGGCGCCTTCGTAGAAACCGTAGAAATACGTATATACGAGATCGCCTTGGTCGCCAGTCAGAGTCGGGTAGTTGCCCACATACAATGTCGCAGTCGATGAAGGTCCGTGGTTAGGAGGCTGGGTGATGGTCGGGGTACTAGAGCTGATTGAAGACGTCGTTGTCATGCGTCCTGACGGTGGACTTAGTCCTTGTGTTGGGTACGCCGTCAGCACGGTCCCGGTTGTGAAGACGACACTGCTTGCTATCAATTCAGACTCGACCGATGCAGCTACGGAAATCGAGTACGCAGCATCGTGACTTTCCGTTATCCAGTTTTCTAAGTTTCCAATCCAGTAGTCGGCTGGAGTTTCGGTGGTCGCCAGGTCGCTGCCAGTGGTCTTGCATCCTTCGAAAGTCCGGCACGTGGCCGAGCATGACGTGCCAATGCACTGGGTTGTACAGTCGGACGCAGTGACGGTCGAACAATTGTCATCGTCATCATCGTTGTTTGGGTCGTTAGGCGGAATATTCCCATCTGTAAGGGGGTACTGTCAGTCAATACAGCTATCATAAGACGATGAGACCACTCACCGTTGCCCGACCCTGTACCTGGAGGACAAATGGTTGTGCAGAAGTCTGATCCGGTGCAGCAGTTTCCCGTCAATTTACAGATGAGCGGCAGTGGGTTGCATCCGCGGCACCAATATTTGCACTCAGTGCCACATCCGGAATGGCAAGTTGGCTTGGGTTTGCTGCTCTGCCAGGTAATAGAAGGGAGATTCGTGTCGTGCGATGAAGTCGTCGTGACCCACGGCCATGGCGGAGGGTAAATGGTTCTCGTCACTAGTGGATGCGTTACACCAGTCTGGTTCAGCGGGTTCGGGTTGTCCGTGATTACTATAGGGGGAGGTGTTATGCTACTAGTAGGAAAGATAAGAATTGCCGCCGGCGTGGTTGTAGTCGTTGTCGTCGGTCCTGCAACAGGACCCGAGCCGCCCGACGGGATGACAACATTCCAAATCGGAATCTCGGTCGTCGTGACGGGTGGAATTGTGATGACAGTGGTCTCGGTGATGGATGTGAAGAAAGACGATGTGATTGTCACACCGGAAGTGGTAATAGCAGTTGTTGTAGTCCAGCCGACTTCGATTGTGGTTGTCCAGGGCGGAATGGAAATCGTCGTGGGAGCGGATAATGTGATCGGGGGTAGGACTAAAGTGCAAGGCGGAATGCAGCCTACGGTGCGCGAGGCTTGCGGTTCTACCCACACGGCAGGGTCGATATAGACCACTCTACCGCCGTCTGATGCATTGAGGCCGATCCCTAGCGAAGCTGCACTGCTGTCTGCCAGCTCAAGATATGCAGCAACTTCGCTCGTGTATCCATCTTGGTTAGAGTCATTGAAGAAGATGGGTGGAAAAATTCCACCAGCTGGTGACACTATCTCGACAGCGCCGTACGTGAGAATATTGTAGTAGAAGAGATCGCCAACGTAGTTGGTTTCAATCAAGTGCTCTTGACAATCTTGTTGACTGCCGCAGCCGAGAACATGCTGGTTGAAGAAAGAGTAGAAGCCGGACGTGTAGATCCCAATTTGACTCGAGTTCAAAATTCGCAGGGCCCACGCTGAATAGCAGTTACTGTCGCTGCATTCGTCGAACGTAGGGTCCTGAACAAAGCTTCCGCTCCCCGGTTGATATGCAAATGCGTCGATGCCCTTCTCAGGTTGATAGTAGGGGCTCTCGGTCTGCATATGAGACAGGATGATATCGCCAGCATTGGCGAGCTGGTAGTTGTACAGCTCACTGTGCTCACTTGCAGTCGCCCAGAACCACGTTGGGCCCTTGGACTCGATCAGGATTCCGCGTCCAGCGTAAATGTTGACGTTGGTGTTGGCGTTGATCGGAGCTCCAGATCTGCTCTCGGTCGTCTTTGCGTTGTCTGGGTTGTCAAGATCGTGGTCTGGAGAGATGTGTTAGCAATAACGAGTAAGTGTCGCAACAACTGATTTGATCTCACCTGCAACCCAAGCCCAGACATTCTCGAGATATGCAGATGAGCCTGGCGTGAGATGAAGCATCAAGGACGCCGCTTGACATTTTTCGTTGTCCGCAGTCGCACCTTGACACTGTGCCACTTGGAGATCAGATCCAGCGGCTCCTCCAACTCTAAAGTTGCTGTTCCACATAGCAGCAGATCCCGGAGATGACTGGGCAATGTTCCATTCTACAAGAATGCAACCTGCTGTTGGTCCTTGAACTGTGAATAGGAAATCCTGGATTTCTACCACACCAGATTCTCCTGGGTTTCCGACGCGTACCATAACGTTCGGTTTATCCTTGTCTCCAAAGTAAGGACCCGTAGCCATGATCTGACTGAAACCTGATCCGATAATCTTTGATCCTTCGGGTATGAAAACTGTGCCTTGTACGAGGTATATTCCCGCCGGAAAAAATATGACGTTGCCGATGTTTGATGCCAACAACGAATTGATAGCCGATGTTTGATCGCCAGTCATGTCGTTCTTGACTCCGTGATCGGTAGCGACGACTGGGGTCATGCTCAGGGACAGTGGTTTAGACTGCGTCAGGTATCTGCCATTACTGTCGAGTAGAACCGACGGACGAGTCGTGGTAGGGTTGGTATAACCAGAGAGATGCTCTCGCTCTCCCGTCTGGTTTAGGTATGCGCCTCCCAAAGCCCATGTCGTAACGGAGATATCCCCTTCTGTGCCAGGGAAGATAGTTTTACCGCTGTCGTCTTGCACAACTACGTCAGTAGACTCAATGCGTACGTTTTCGAGGACAATATTCGTTATTACGCCGGAAGATGCTACCGTGATCGCTTGCTTGACACCGTTGAAATGAGAGTCGATGATACTCAGGGATCCAGCTCCTTGATTTGTGGGTCCTCCATGCGCCGTACAGTTGAATGCAATAGGACAAGACTCCACGTAGATATTTTGGAACGACATGCCCCAATTCCAGATGACAGAGATGGCCTGCATACACTGTTTGAAAGACATATTTCCTTTGTGTCATAATTAGCACGCAGAAAAATCGGATGAAAGCGATACTCACGGAATGTAAACTGCTGCGAGCCTACCACCATCCCAGCATTACCACCCGTGAATTCCAAGTCAGACATGAAACCACCGCTGCCGTTCTCCATGAGTATTCCCACGGCTGTCGATCCAGACATGGTGAAAGCGCAATTCGTGATACTCGTTCCTTGGGCAGCTACGACTTTCGTGTCAGTGTGTTTAGGTCTTCACTTAGCGGCACATTGACCCACGCTGCCAGTGAATTCCAGTGGGCGTGTAAATCTGTCCATTCTGAAAGTTGCGTGTCGCCTGTCCGCTCAAGTCGAAGTTGATGTTCTGAATCGATCTGTAGAAGTTGTTCTGGTTAATGTACCACTCTTGACCGCTTCCACCGGGAATGTACACATCGGAGTCAACCACGGCGATTCCGGTAAAGTATGTCGAGCTCTTGAGGGTCGGTGGGCTGACTGGATCGCCAATGAACTGTTGATGATAGTATTGGACGATAGGAGATGAGACCAGATATGTGCCTGTCCGAAGGTCAGTGAAGTTTGAGCATTTGTATGGCTCCGACGCACCTGGTGGGAAATAGACAACCGTGCCGTGGACTGTAGTTGAGCCACAATCACTTCCACAGACTGGACCGTCAGATGCGGCTTTATTAATGGCGACTGTGTCGTCGGTAGAACCGTCTCCTACAGCGCCATAGTCTTTGACGTTTCGGAAAAACTCGAAATCAGACCCTGCAAGAGGCATGATTCCCTTACTGCCAAGCGATTCGAGCCAGTATGATCCCGTGTCTCTCGCTACTGTAGTGCTTCTGGCATTCGAACCATTCGTCATGTTCCTGGTGTGGATGATATCTGACAAAACTTCCAATCCGTTGGATCCCTCAATCTTGATACGACTCGCATCGAAGTCACTAATAGGGCCTAGCAAGGGTCCATCGAAAAGTCCATGATCCGGAGCGGTCCCGTATTCGTTATTGACATTGTCTCTCATGTACTCTGGAAACAACTGTCGTGCATGTTTGTTAGTTCGTCTTTGTAGACCAAGGCTTATCCGTACTTACACCAGGGGTCCCTTTGGGAAGAGGTGCATGAGACCCGACAAAACCCACGGGATTAGTGAATTGGACCGCTGCTGTTGGGTTGACGGTGAGAAACCAAGCAATGCAGCGTAGGAAAGACATCTTGGGAGAGGTGCTGGTGGCGTCCTCGAACCCAAGCGAAACAAACACATTATGTTGTCGGACCTCGATAACTTGGGTCACAGTAACGCTACAAGTATTCCGTCAAAGGGGCAGGACTAGCGCCGCATTTTTCGCGTCCCAACAATCGAAATACTGACCGAATGTACGAATTAGGGTTCGACCTTTTGCTACAAACCCTCATTTACAAGGCGCCGCAGTTAATTTTCGCCGAGAAGGAGGATTTCGAGAAAACCCTAGATTAACAAGGTATTTACCGATTAACCTATAGATTTTTCAATATCGGAGCCTTTTCGGTCAGTATTAATATAACTGCAGACGATATTCCGGGACATAAATAGAATATCAACCGAAAAATATGACGTGGATCATGATTTACCCGAGACACCTCAGGGACAATACTCGTCGATTCGAGCCGCTGCCATTGATCCGTACACGACGCTCCAAAACCGGCTTTCTGGGTCAAGGTCTCGCGTTGAAGCACACAAACACCAAGAAATGCTTGCCCCAGCAGAAGAGAATGCCTTAGTAAGATACATGATTCGACTGATTATCTATGCTACGGGCGAATGCCTTGGTCGCTTCGTCTCTCGAATGAGCTACGCTTACGGAATGTACGACCGTTAAGAATGCGTATACGTGAGAAAAGAAGCTTCTAAATGAGAGAGGAAAAGAGGTAAGCGCTTTGCCTTCAAAGGCTGATTTGTGTATGGTGCACAAGAAGTGGCTAAGATCACAGGGATTCACGAAGCGCAGGCAGCAAATGGAAGCGGGTGAAAGAGGCGTAAAGGCGCTCAGAAAGTATCACATTGAAGGAAAATATAGATGATCTGTTTAAAAACGTCTCCTCTAATACCGATGGCTCCTGTAATGAAGAGTTGCGAGGACCCCGAAACGTTATCGCTGAAATGCGCCGTGTAGATTCGATAAATGGGACTCAGATTGATGGGACGTTGCATGCTCAGCTGAGCGAATGAAGATGGATGATCAGCCGAACCTGCAACTCACTGCTTGTCATGTCGCAACGTGATACTGCACACCTACGTAGGATGAAATGCCTTCAAGGTAACATTTTCAAACTTGTATCTTACTTCACAAAGACCGGTCACTCGTTTCACTCATTTTCCTTGTCGCTAGGCCACATTTCTGCCTCGTGGAATTCCTCCAAAGCGAACGCCTGCATGCAATTTCGATCGACAGAAGTGGCAGGAGATGGATCTTTGGCGAGACATTGCATCACAATGACGATGCGCCCAGGACCTCCCAACGACTGTCCAGGAAAATTATCCGCGAAATTCTTGATCAGATTTTGCCGTCGCGGATCGATATTTGATTGCGCTCTGTGCTCTGCACGGAAACCTGGCCAGAGATGTTCGTCGAAGTTGAATCCTCCGTTGTTGGTAGCCACTCCATCCAGGACTGAATCGTCGAGACTGATAGCTTGCAGGGACTGAGGCGTGACTGACTTCGGTTGGAACGTGATTTGCTCGTAATCATAGTGGATTTGCACCCAGCTAATGGGTAAGGGCTGGTTTCGAAACCATGCGGTCTCAATCATATGATAGAGGAAGCCGAACGTTAGCCAGGGTTGACTTTCAGTATGCCCACTTGGGTGGCTGCTATACGCACTCTTGCCGTAGGTCACGCTACGTAAGACTGGTGGCCAGGGTGGCGCTGAGGGATTAAGCAATCGATAAAACTCCGGAGGGATGAGTGCCATTTGAAGCTGAAATGGGGCGGGTAAGACTGGTATCATCTTTTTCCAACTCGCTTCTGGACGTAGGTATGCTGCTGCTCGTATTTCGTCGATGTTAAGTCGGTAATCAGGTTTAGCTTCTCGCATAGAGGCAGAAGCTCCACCACGCTCTGATCGAAATGGGGGTGGCTGGTAGTACCGATCTAGATGCCTCTTCCTGAGGTCATCAACGCTGGTGACCCAGGGACAAGTTGACCACAGTTGCCAAACATTATCTGCACTCCCTGGAAATTTTCCATGACGTTTCTCGCTGAAAAATGCTGGGAAACGTTCTGCGAGCAAGGGGTTGATCACTCGATCAGATTGATGATGGGAAGAAGGATCCGAAGCGGGACCAGGGTGGAGGAACAGCTTTCTCAGCAGATACCGCGACGACTGCACGGCATGGCGCCAAGAGTGGCACACGCGTTGGACGAGCAGAAGATCCACTGGAGGCAGAGATCCTAGTATCAAGTCTAGCAGCAAAGCGTTTGAGAAGACAAGAGCCGCCATGTTGACCGCAGGTTAACCAGGCTGTGGGTCACAAGCATATACGACTGATAGAAATGCCCGAAGGTCCGTAGCTGAAGGAATAGTCCCCGAGATGTTTTTATTACACGAAAACTTTCCGAAGGAATCATTTCCACGCCAAAGTCTTGCTTACTAAGGCGTCAGAGTTCACGTAACATGTTCACTCGGTGGATAAAAACAACATCACATTACAATATACGATTAATGTAATGACCGAGAGTGACGGTAGTCCTTTCGATCGATGGGGTGGAAAGAAGCATCGGAAAAGGCGCCGATGCAGTCTGTGCCATGTCTGTCCAGATAACTATACCGAAGGAAACCCCGAGTGACAGTCTTCTGCCCTTCGCGACGATTGCGAGTAGCTTTCAATTCGCACGAAACCAACCATGCATGTCTTCAATTTCTTGATCTTCGGTGTCCAATCATGGGTGGTGCAAACTGTGCATGCTGCTTCACCGAATGGCCCGCCAGGATCCAATGTCTTTGACATATTCGACGTCGACCAATCGTGCGTTTCGAGGGACCTGCAGAAACTTGTTAATGAAGCCACAGAGATGGCGTATGCAGGGTCATTGATTGTCAACCAAGGGGCAACTGGCCAGTCTCTCCCCGGAGTGGCCTATTTATATGGTCTCTTTGGAGCCGCTGCTGCTCCCGACGATGAAGGAACAAGGCCCAAGGACTTCAGTACCCTCCAAAGTATCACATCTCCACTTGGTCACACCTATAGATATCTAATAAGTCTATCCAGCATGCTTCCAACGGACCTTGAACTTCCTGGCCTATGGAGTTCAGCCAAGCGGTAACGTTTTCAATGGAAAGACGGTCAAGCCGCGTCTCTATTGCGATGACTCGAGCTTCCAACACCAGGCTCGGCAGGCTCAAGCGACGCAGCTAGACGGCCAGCTCGCCACTGACGGGAACGGCGACCCTTTAAGCATTGAGCTGGTTTATAGCTCAGATTTTCTCGATTTCATTGAAAAAAATGCTGCTTTCCCAGAACCGGTGAGTAGGAGACGACGAAATTGCTTGGTTAGACCCTGAATGGACAACTGAGTCTACTACAAGCATCTTGTCAACATCCCACAAACCAGCGATCATCCAGCATTTTCGCAATACATCTTCACAGATCGGGCTCAGCTGTGTGCGCCGGGCAGGTACGGTCAAACATTCCGCGCCCAGACCCACAGCGGCGGCGAGAATCCAGTTCCGATCATCCTTCTTTGCCCGGATTGTTTTTCTTATGGCAACTCACCATCGCTTGGGTTCAGTGCACCGACATATGTAGGCCAAAGCCTGGATGATTTCCTTCCCAAAGGTACAAATACATTCTTGCACGAGCTATTTCATTTTGCTCCCTGGTGGCCATCAGCAAATGCCATCTTCACAGGCGACCCGGCATGTGAGTACTCCGAATGCTGGCAGGTCACTCACCCAAGATCTGAACTGACAGTAGATCCTCAAAAAGATGACCTGGCCGGCGTTACGACTCTGCTCTATGACAAGGCGTCCACCAACGCGCAATCTTATGTGTACTTTGGTCTTGCAGCATGGTACTCACTTTATAAACCTGCCAACATCAACGGTCAGAGTCAAGTAAGTCAATCTCTTGTCTTTATGATACGCTTCCGTTGTTGACTCATCTCCGCTTCGCAGACTCTTGTATTTAACAATGGTTACGGGGAAATTCTGTATGAGGGGCCGTGATGAAAAAACAACAACGCGATCCGTGGTGGAATTATATCTTACGGAATGGTCTGCTCGTTGTTATCCGACCGACCGCAGCATATCTCCTTGACTCATCAGGCTATCATGCAGAAAGGGAATCCATCGGTTCTATCCATCGTTTGGAACAAGTCCGTTTGCAAATATCTCGCTAATAAGTCGTCTATACTCGATGATACGAATCGATACTTGGGTGCATTGGTACTTCTACTCTTATTTAACATGTGAACTCTTACTTGCAGATGGGAGTCCTTAAATCGTTTCTGATGTCTTTCACGAAACCTAGAAATGGCATATGGATGTAAGATGATGCTCTCGATAGGATGAAAAGGTTAGATACAAAGGGATACACTGATAGCTGCCCATGTAGTTGCAAATCAGCGCCACGTCTATGGATTGTACACGTAAGCTTGTGGCTCTAACAGACCCAACGTCTGTGTGCATAGTAATGAACTTCGCCGTCCATTATCCCGGTCTGAATGCACACGCCACTCGTACCCTTTGGCAAATCTGACTCGTTGGTGTCTGATCCTTCACATTGTTTTGGTTTGTAGCGGTTCAAGCTGGACTGAAAAATGCTCCGGGAATTCGACAGAAGCGAAGTCTACAAAAACTCCCCGAGAATTCGACAGAAGCGAAGTCTCCAAAAATTCCCCGAGAGCGTGCTAGAAGCGTCCTCAAAATAAGAATCGGAATGGATCAGAACAATGTTCTCTACGTGGCGTGAATAGAACTAACTGCCGAACGACCGACGATAAAACTGTAATGTGCATGGTATTTGGCAGTAGTGCAGAGAGGGGTAATCGGCATATATTTCAGACTTAGAGGACGAGCGTTTACTCGCCGAAAGCATCAACTACATGAAGATCAGCGGAAGAAATACTCCCCGAGCCGTCTCGCGCTAGTTAAGGCGGACAGTATTCGTTGCTTGTTGTCTTCACATTCTCTGTATACAAAACGGTCTGCTGGAGACAACCGCAAACTGGAGTTGAAACTTGTACCTTTCGTCCATCAACTAAATCCCGCTCACAATGTTGATCAACAGGACTCACTTATCCGTGTTGCTTTTCTTGGGAGCCGTCGCCCAGACATATGCCTGTGGAGGGCCGACCACCGTCATTTGCTACGACGGTAGCAATGGCAGCACGCCACAGAACGTTTCACTGAGCGACATCGCTTTTGCCGCCGAATATCTCCGCTACATTGGACAGAGCAACGCTGGGACATCGAAAGCATTCTGGACCCAGCCTGCTGATTTCGACTGCCAGGAATGGGAGCTTCCCACCGACGACGACGGTACGGTGCTTCCTCTGGCTGATCACAACAACCCACGTAGCAGCTCCAGCGTGCTGTACACCGATATCGCGAATGCCATCGATGGGGGCCAGGGCGCCACCGCAGCTCAGCAGGCCAAGGCGTTGATTGGAGCGTGCGGCACCAATGGAGGTCAGATCGGTGTTACACCCAACACTACGGATCCAGCGTATACCTCTGCTTCGTACAAGAGCTCGGGAGACATTCCGCAGGGAATTATTGTCAAGATCGTCCATAGCCCCAGTAGTTGAACATTGACGGATCTAGCTTTTGTTGCAGCAGTTTACTAAGCCATAGGGCTACAGCTTGAATGATTGATGGGTATGGACGGTCGGCTTAGCTTCAGTGTCATTTTAGCCATGGATTGATTGATTGGCTTGGTGGCTTGGTTACATGATAGAAAAATCGAAGGTGTTTTTCGTAGATGAAGTGGAAGTGTCACTATTTTTGTTGTTTTTGTGACTATTATGTAATAACCTGAGCTGCTGAGTCGTTTCTCGTAGCACTGATTGCTCCTAATTAAGTACCATGGTCATTGTTGTCGTTGTCGTCATCTTTTTATGGTCCTTGTGTATAGAGTTGCGAACCTTTCAGTATAAAACCTGACTAATCCATACGTTGGATTATGGACCGGGCCGTAACATAATTGCGGGCCGATGGCCTTGCATAAATAGGATAGAATCATACGCTCGTCAATATTGTTGTGCAGAGCGCTCAGGGGTGCTTGTCATCTCCTGTGTGTATGTGTGTGTGTTCAAACCAACATGTTGAATTGCTTGATTCTATCAAATAGCTCGCGTTCAGCGGCACTTATATAACGTCACCGTAGGGGAAGCGGAACAGTACTAGAAGCGGAACAGGCTTACGTACTAGTTTCGCGTTCTTCTTCAATTTTCACGCGTCCTTCTTCTTCTTTTCTTAATTATGCCTACTTACTCGGAAGATACCCTTACTACTGCAATACTAGCGTATCGTGCTAGAGAATATACCTCGATTCGAAAGTGTGCATACGCGTTTAGTATTCCAGTTACTACTCTCTCAAAACGGCTTCGAACTCGAACTTCTCGTAGTATATCGCATGAATCGCAGAAGATACTATCGACAACTGAAGAGAAGACTCTCCTAAAATATATCTATCGACTTTCAAAGTCGGGGTGTCCTATAACCCTTCCATTAACGAGAGATCTCGCCGAAGAAATCCGCTCTTCTCGCCCTCATTTTCACTCGACTACGACTTCCTACCTACCTATTAGCAAACGGTGGATCGATCGATTCCGAAAACGATATCCCGAGCTAAAGACGGTCTATTCTCGAGCCTTAGATTCAAGTCGCTTCGAAGGAGTTAACTATATAATAGTAAACTCGTACTTTACTGCCCTTTCCGACCTCTTTCTCGAAAATTCCTACCCCCCAGACGCGATTTTTAACGTCGACGAGACTGGTTTTGCCCTCGGTACTACTCTACCTTCGAAAGTACTCATAAATAAAAAGGATATAAGGGGCTTTACAAAAATAAGCGGTCGGCAAGAGTGGATAACTGCAATCGAGTGTATCGGAGCTTCGGGAGTTGCTCTACCTCCGCTTATTATCTTTAAGGCAAAAGATATAAATACATCGTGGATACCAGCTTCTACACCACCGAAGTGGAAGTTCTCGACGTCTACTAGTGGCTGGACATCTAATTCACATAGCTACGAGTGGTTAACTACGTTATTCGAACCTGAAACTACTCGAATAGACGGAAAGAGAAGGCTACTCACACTCGACGGACACGGCTCGCATCTCACAGCTAAATTTATTGCCTTTTGTATTACGAAAGCAATAGATCTAGTTATACTACCGCCACATACATCGCATATATTACAACCACTCGATATTGGCGTCTTTAGTCCACTAAAGCGAGCTCTATCGAACGAGATTACGCAGCTCTTTCGGCTAGATACTCGACGAATACCACGAATTGAGTGGACCGAGGCCTATATTACGGCTAGATCTCGAGCATTTACGAAGCCTAATATCGAATCAGCGTTCTGCACTTCTGGTATCTACCCTCTTTGCCCGTTTACGATCCTTTCTACACTTGAAATGCCTACGACTCCTTCTCGAAAAACTCCGTCACCTATTAGGACTCCGAAAGATCTAGATCGCTCTCTACTAGATAGCTCGCCTCCCGAAGGTACTACATTACAGCAGGCAACGTCGCTAGTTAATTCTATCGTTCGTTCTTCGGCTCTCGAGAGTCCCGTAAAGCGATATATTGAGCGAGCTGGACTAGCATTAGAACGAACGTCTTCAGAGAATACACTCTTACGGAAAGAGAACGCCGAGGCACGAGAGCTTTTACGAGTACGTCGAGAACGTAAAAAGGGAAAGCGTGTAGCAATTAAAGGCAAGTTTGTCTTTAATACGCAAGAAATTCTCGATATAGTTACAAAAGCTAAAGCTGAAGTAACAAAGCGGAAGTCCAAAAACAAACGGAACTCTAGGGCTGTAAGTCCAATACTTGAGGATATGGAAGAAGAAGATATCGATAACGATATATCTCTGAGCGAGAGCGATTGCATTATTGTAGCTAGTAGAAAGTAACATCTAAGGTAGAGTGTTCGAAATTCTGTTCCGCTTCTAGTACTGTTCCGCTTCCCCTACGGTGACGTTATATCAGATAACTCTTCTTACCCCACTAGAATATGAGTCCTTCTAAAACACTAATCAATTAATCAATCTACCACGACGAAATGCACACACTCATAGCTATCTGAGTTTACAGATCCTGTTCGTACTGACATGTCAAGCTCGTCTGTATATCATCTGCAAGTCGCGAGACTTGTTTTGCCATTGACTTCAAGTGCGCAAGTTCCATTCGTACTGTCCAAGTCTCGCTGTCGTTTTGACTGATATTTGCGGTATTAGATGCGGATTGAAAGAGCTGCCTGTGCGTGTGAATGTTCTCCAGGCTTTGTCGAGTAGCATCTAACGCGGGCCGTAGCAGAGTAACGATGACGGCTTGCTCTTCCCTTGCTGTCACTTGATAGCCGCCGATACTTGAGCCATATGCGATGTTGACGGCCAAGTTTCTGCTCGGACTTGTGGCCCATGAATGAAGATTGCAGTATAGACGACGCAGGCATAGAATTTGTAGTAGCAGGGTGTCGACGTCGGGGGGCGCATGACAAGTTTGCAACATGTGTAGAACTGTGGATTTGAAGTGTTTGAAGCCTTTGAGAAAAGCTTCAACTGGCGGAACAGCATGGTTCGAACCTTGTCGAACGAAGGCTTCCAGACACATGGAAGATTGATCGAAACAAAGACACTTCGATTCTTCGACTAGTGCTGGTGGCATGAAGTCGACATCGAAGCCGATGAAGGCATCGGAAGTGCTGTTCATGGGCATCATGCTGCCGTATTCGGGGGAAAGGACGCCAATCGCATCGTTGAAGCTCATAGCCTTTCGTTCTGTTTTAGACACAGTATGAAGAAGTGTAAGAGAGTGATCGCTCTTACCTCATCTGCGAAATTTAAGTCTTCGAATGCAGTTGCTGTGTCTCGAAAGTCGGATGACAAGTCTTTGGAAAGCTCGCTCGTACCGTCGGAGGCTGTCTCGGACCGGGCTAATGGACCGTGTGTAGAATTGACCTCCAGGGCAGGAGGAAAGCAATGGCCCGAAGGACTGATGTGATCTGCGGGAGTCAGAAAATGCGGAGCCCTATAAACGAGAGAGACTGACTGATAGAGCCAGGTTTTGGTCTTTGGTTCAATTTATGGTCAGCTTTAGCGACCTTGTTGTTGAAGCTCTTATTTCGACTTCCTCGTGGCCGACCGACAGATTTGACGTGGCTGTATTTGCACTCGGCCAGAGTCACTCGGCGGCAAGTGTCACAGGGCTTTGTGCCAGAACATTTGACCTTACTCGCATAGCACAGGTCGCAAGACGAACGTAGTCGAAGTTGAACATCTTGTGTTGGCTGTGCCGACGGATCTACCCCTCTAGCAGACATGTTCAAGTCCGCTGATTGTTATGTAGATCTAGAATGCAGGCGGCTTCGAAGAGGACTTGACCGCGAGCTTATACCTAACTATCGGAAACCTCGGATGAGCAAATTACGTGCCAGGACCAGGAACCGTAGCGCTATTCGGTCCACGGCATGTAGCAGCATGTAGGGAAATCTGGTGAGTGTCCCTCGCAGTCAATGGGCCCAATGGGACTCAAGTGGGTCTTGGAGGAAGATGAGGGGGTAGCCACCTCCGCGGCAGAACAAAGGCTACAATCAAATTGATGAAGGTTTACGACTGTCGGCGTTCGTTCGTGGAGTTCTCGGGGTTGTAGCAATCTTTCGTGTCTGTCCTGTGCAGACTGCAACGACCTCTGCTAAGAACACAAGACATTTTCTTGACCGAAACAAGAAATCCATCTTTCGTAGTACTGACCATATTGATGATGGATAATTTTATGCTCTGTTCGGCGTCAGACCCGGCCGACGCCGTGCATGTAGGCCTGTAACTTACCACACCATTGAGGACTCACATATTGCCTCAAGCATTTCCGGTGAGTGCTTCCGCATTTGTCCATTTATCGCGTTAAGCTGTTGATAGCTGCAGAAACCATGCTACGGTAACTTTGCGCGAACGCTAATGAGTCGGAGGTAGCAATGCTCAGCGGATAAGACGGGAGAACGGCATGCAACAAACATGAAAAGCGGCGGCTAGACGAGAATCGGGCCTCGCCCGGCGTCGTTGTGCCGCGTTGTGACGAATTGAGAATACTGTAACCCCACAGCGGCTCATCTCATGCGAGACGATGCGTCTCGTGATGATGTGGGAAAATAGTATTTGCAATCTCGTTCACTGCAACCAGACTTGTCTACGATCAAGCTATTCTCGTGTTTTAGGGTTAAGTACAATATAGTTCATAGCGACTTGAAGCCACAGAACATATATGTTTAGAATAGATCTAACGAGACAGATGAATTGAGGACAGTACGAATCCTAAAACGTAATGAGATTACTACGAGCGTGGATAAGTTGAAGGCTTAGCACTGGACTTCAATAGAGAACCTGCTGGGTAAAATGCTACAATTTGACCCATCAATCGAATTGGTTATTGTAGCACCGTGCGGTAGAAGAAGCGCATAAATCTCATCGCTAGATGATCCAACGCAGTGGCAAAAGAAAACTACAAGCGAGGACGTAACGTTCTGAGGATGGCAACATGACTTTGCTCCACTTGAAAGTTTCATCAAAGCGCTCTTTCCAATGCTCAAATCTCCCGTGAGACGATTCTGCGGTGACTTCAGATGGAAATTCCGTCCTGCAGCCCTTCCTAATGCTGAAATATGCCATGATATGATCCTTGAGTAGCATGTTCATAGTGCAAATACTGAAAAAAAAACTAACCGGCGCTCTCGTCTGGCCGCCGCTCTACTCTGGCACATGAGCACGATTTTAAATTATTTGTATTCTACGCGCCCGAGAGACACAAGATATGACTCATACAACATCAGATATCGATTGAATTGATGAGCTTAACAAGTTGCGAAAGAGACGGTCTTCAAAACTCAGAGTCGATAGAGAACAACTCGGCCTATAACATTGTGATACGACGCCACCAAGTCAACGATGCCAATGAGCTACGAGTTCAACTTCGTCAAAAATAACTGATTAGCTCCCTTGACAAGGTGTTGTTTACTATCATAAAAGTTTCATGATTCGTCACGTTTAGATATTTTCATAGAGCCATATGTGATAGATCGTGGAGAGCATTGGTTTCAATATTATGGTAAATACTCATCCTAATCTGTCGTACTTAAAATGTGGACAGCTGATTAAGTTGAAAGTAAATAGTCCACTCAACGCCTAATCTAGGATATACCTACTGACATTATTGTACAAGCGCAAGAGTTGAAAATTCGTCAAAGTCGAGCAATATAATAATAAAATACGAGAATAGAAGACGTCATCGCTATAAAATTATTCAAAGGCAGCCAGTTCGAGGCGAGTAACCTTCGAGGTGGATTATGTAGTTGGGATATCAATCTAGTAAGAGGCGGCCGTCGCGCATGGGCAGATGGTGTGTGTCTGAGTAACCACCATCGTGGTTGTGTAAGTTGCAGGTGCCACGCTGCTAGTTGGGGCGAGCAAGGCAGAGCTGATTGAGACAGGGTAGTTGGGGACGTTGTCGGCACCACCATTCTTGCCCTTGGTGACACCAATCTGTGGCTGAACAGGGCTCCACTTGGGGAGACCGCCATTTGATTGAATTTCGGACTGTGCTGAGTAAATTGAGAGCGAGAAGCCCTTTACTTGGTCAGGCGAGACTTCTCCGGAAGCGCTGACGATGCGCCATTCGAGGTTCTGACGAAGCCATGGCAAAATGACATCGGGGCTCATGTTGGCGATCTTGCCAGCGTCGACAAGCTTCTGAAGAGTGAAAGTGAGGGGCACAGCGCCGTAGTCCTTGCCGTTCAGTTCAGTGGCATGGTGATGGCTCCACATGGTGACCGAACCAATGAGATTGTTGTCCAGTCCATATGAATCCTCGGAGCACTCAGGTTGGCCATAAAAGACGTAAACTCTCCAGGTAGAATTGAGAGCATTGTTGTCGGCCACAATGTTAGCAACATACTGGTTCTGGGTAGTGCCAGCATTGTTGGGGTTGTTAATGGATGTAGGCAGGGACACGACGCTGCTGGTTCCGGTTGGAAGGAGTCCGGTCGAAGTAGAAACGGTTGGGAGTGACAGAGTAGGATACGAGACACCAGACGAGCCCTTGGTGTAGGATGGCAACGCAGTGGCAAGCGAACGGAACGTGGTAGCGTTGTAGCCCATGGCAGTGCTTGTGATAGCGTTGGATTGGGACGAAGTTATTTGGGCGGAGGAGTTGCTGTTAGATTTTGGTACTTGAATGCTACCAGCAGTGAGAGATGCACTTGGTCCGTAGTAAGCGGCGATGACATTCTCAATTGCCTGCTGGCTACCGTCAGTTGCCATGAATTCGGGGTAGTCATAGTTCAAGTCTTTCCAGTTCTTGACGGAATTAGTGGTGTGGAAATCTCCGTTTGAGTTGCGGAAGAATGGAGTCAAGGGTGAGTTGGCGTCTTGCACGGCGTGGACTTCGTTGGTCCAGGTTGGGTAGCCGATCGGCTGACTGCCATCGCCATATTCGTTTCCGTATACGCCCTGCCACAGGGCCAAAATGCGATCGACGTTGGCATGGTGCACCCAGAATGCTGGGTCGAAAGCTGCCACGGGAAGATAGGCCATGTGTCCACCAGTTCCACCGTTGCCGTTGGGAATACCACCGACAAGTGAGTGGATGTTATTGTGGATGCCCTCGATGCTCATGCTGCATTGACTTGCGGCGCCGCCGGTGTTACTGAACGACGACCAGCTGGGACAGTTGGAGAGCAAATTGTACACACTCTCTTGATTACCAGGTTGGGCACTATTGAGGTAGCTTTGAGCGACACTGTTTTGACTGTCGGCAGGATTGGTCTCGCTGGTGGGATAGCGAAGGGTTTCATCCCATACAACGAAGGCTTCGCCTGTGTATGGATCGTTGGCAGAAGGGTTTGAGATGTTGAACTGGTACAAGGGGTTGCCAATGATCTCCTCTCCGTTGGGGCCGTTGACTACGACAGTTGGCTGTGTGAACGAATTGGGGAATACCTGGCCGCTGCTAGGCGGCTTTGCCGCCCAATCCCAGAAGGGAAGACGAAGTTTTTGAGCAGCATCTACCATTCGAGCGCGAGATGATTCAGGGTATTCTTGGGCGACTTCGACGGCCAGCTCGACCAATGTCTGCTCGAACAAAGCGAGATAAGCGCGATGCCAAGACGGGAAGACAATCGATTTATGGGTGCAGTACCCGTATGCTCCCTGTGAGAGGGCTGTTGGGTCTCCCTCGACTCCGCCCCATGAGACGGTGGGAACGCCGTGAATGCCAGCAATGCCGTAGTATCCGGTACCCGTACCATCAGTTGGATCTTGCTCCATCCATCGCTGCATGCCCAAGAGGAAGAGGGTCCATTGATCTGGCTGTGTCTGCTCGAGCTGGCGAACTTCGAGGCGCGGTTGAACGGTACCGGGGACACCAGTTGTGACGACACGACCGGAGCGTCTGCTGATGAGGCTAGGATCGAGGATATTGGGGCGCGCAGAGACTGCGTCGGTCAGGAGCGTTGTGGCCGCAAGCAGCCAAGAAGCGGAGGATAAACGCATGGTGAACGCGAGGAGGAAAGAGAAACGGAAAGAACGATCAACGAAAGAACGGATGAAGGAAGGAACGAATGAATGAGTGAATGAACGAGGGAAAGAACAAGTGGTGAACGAAGACTAGAAAACGAATACTTCACGCCTTCCACGAGTGAGGGCGCAGTATCATAAACATTAAAAGGAAGGAGTAAGTTGGCAGTACGGAGATGGAATTGCAGACGAGAGGAGGTGACGAGGGCGGCGCAACGCCCGTCCCAATGCCCAATACGATGTGGAGCGGCGTGGACCGCGGTGCAGCGGAGCAGCGCCATCCCGCGCGGTGTGTGCGGCGATCAGGGACCGACGGGTAGGACGAGCAGAGCATCGAGCATAGGATGGATAGGGCATAGGAAGGACAGGGGGCAGCGTCGTGAGGCTTCGTGGCCAACCACGCCGCCGAGCATCACAGGTGCGACACACCAGGGCCCGGACAAGGACCAATTCCCCTGTCTCCATCGAGGGGATACGACTCGTTTGCAGCAAGCGAGATTTGCCTGCCAAAAGCGTGCGCGCTATGTCGGCCGGTTTCCCGAAGCGGTGTCGAAGCCCTGGCCGCCGTCGTTTGACGTTTCCCGTGCGAGCCAGCCCAACGACGGGAGGGCGTAGGGGTGGGAGGGGGGAAGAGAGGGCAGGACCAGCTACAGCACAGGAGTGCAGTGTATGCAGTGCAGTACAGTAGAGTAAAGTACAGTAAAGTACAAGGCGATTCTCCCGCTGCGACATGCAGTGCAGAGCGCCCTCTGTAAATAAACGCGCCGGTCGCATGTTTGAGCACGTTGATCGGCGCTATACAGTACATCGTTCTGGCACATCGCACATGGTCGCCGAACTATATGCCGCATTTTCTCCGCTTCGTGGCTGGACGGGCCAAGAGTTTTCCACGCGGCCGACGATCCACGCCCGTTGCTTTGCGCTCGCAGTTCTCCTTCAAAATCGCGTCGTACGTTAGCGTTTGCACAGCCCCAAGCTAATGACACTCACCGTGCTTTCTGCCAGACCCGAGATTATCCATGCCCACAGCCCAGGGGGTTGTCGACGATTGCCAGTCCAGCGGACTCGGGCGTTGCGCGACTCCTCCACCTTGGTATGTCAGGCATTCCTGCTACACCGTTCTGCTTTACGCAATTTTGGTCCCACTCAAAACAAATTACGTATTGCATTGCCGAGTTCAAGCAGAAATGCTGCGAAGCAACCTATTTTTTTTCTCAGTAATTTTTCGGTACTGGCGGCATGGCCCACCGGGTGAGGTTGCTCAAGTCTTCGTGGAGATCGCTCATGCGACACACAGTGCGCGCTTTGCCCTGGGTCAATCTTTCCCTACGTTTCGCAATAGCCTCACCCACTCCCTGGCACCAAGAAGACTTCTGCAGAGAGCCAATCTCCGCATAATAATTCTTGACCATGTCGCAGATCACATGCATGAAATCTATGTCGCCCTGTTGTTCCGAAATGCTCAAATAGAGGAACAAGCGACAAAGGTTGTCCGCGTGGCAAGTAGCAGCCCTCTGAAGTGTTCGAGACATTGCATAATCCGATTGAAAGTGAAGGTGGTGGGAAAATTGGCCAGGGTGATAGAATGCCAGTCTCATCAAGGCGCAATGCATGATTAAACAAAAGATCCAGTATCGTTGCAGTTGCAAGCGCAATACGAAATTGATCCTCTCAGGTTCCGTCATCTCGCTCATGCTATCGTAAAATCCAAAGAAGACTGAAAAGACTGCATTACTTTTGAGAAAGCAATGGACTTCATTATCCATTTTGAAGCTTTTAGCATCGTAAATGTCTGTTACCCTACGCTTCATCTGCCTTACTTCTTTCCTCTGCTTCTCGAACGTATCAGCCCAGTCCAGTAATTTCTTTCGAAGGGCTAGCCAATCTTCCGCAAGTCGCATCAGAGAAGCTGCACTCGAGACAGTGCAATGAGTTTCGGTTCTTTCCAGTAATTGCGCCATATTGAGCCCCATGGCAAACAAGAGCGAATGTGAAGTGACAAATTCCTCGCAATTAAGCCATTGCTGTGGTGTCATCTCTGGGGAGCGTCTTTGAGATAAGTTGATCCATAGTGTTGGTTCTTTAACATTGCGGTATATAAGTCGGTCTGAAGCGCCGCACATGTTCAACCAGTGTTGTCCATTAATATGAAGATATCCTTCCGCTCCTCGGTAGTGTACTTTCCAGTCGACACCGATCGCCGAGGCAGAAGTAAAAGTATCCGTCCGTATCGTGAGGAGCAGCATCGATGTGACGACTGTAGTAGCTTCAACGGCCTTCTGGATGCGATGAGGGACGTGAAGCATCAGCGTTTTGAGCGTTTTGCCATAGAACACCTCTGCTTCGTGCGTTAAACGTGAATCGTTGTTGTAATTTCCTATCTGGCTGAGGCAAAGCATCACAACCGCAAATTTCAGAACTGGCAATGAATCGAGATCCAATTGAGGTAGGTGACTGAGATAAGAATTTCTGATCAACGAATACTGCTTCTCATGCTCTGTCGGGAAAATCGTATTGATTAAGACGCTGATCATTTGCGAGAGGAAAGTCGGACCCTGTTGGATTTGGTTTATAGACGTTGCCTCTTGCTCATATCTTAATCGTGCCGCGAGCTCAAGGATTGATGAAATCTTGTTTTCCATAGCTCCATCCTCTCGAGTTGATTGTTTCTCTCCAGCTCGTCGTTGGCTCGCCGAGATGTTGTGCAATTGTCTCATCGCTGCTCCAATATTTGTGTTCCGATTCGAACGAGCCATGCGCTGACAATTGATATTTTTCTCTTTCGCAACATCCTCTCGACAAATACTTCTCGTCTTTATCATTTGAGATGACGGTAGGTGCGTTGGTGGCTGGACGTCGATCGGGTTGACATTATCTTGTTTATTATAGTGTATTTCCTCCAAAAGTGGGGATTTTTTATTGTTTGGCATTTTATCGTGCGCTATTGGACAAAATGGGAATACTGATGGATCAAGCATGCTTGGTTTCACATGGCTTTGAATTTGGCCAGGTGCTCGTTTGGAACTTGGGTATGCTGCGTGATCACGATGCACCCGGCTCGCAGAATCTCGAACTTGACCATGTTTCCTTGGCAGGTTGACCGGGACCGCAGCATTTGGTTCGAGAACTTCAGGCCCTGAAGGTGCATATCGTGGCACCGATGGGACACTAATAGTCTCATAACAAGCCGTCGATGGCTCCAAGGTTTTGTTCGCAGGTTCACCGTCTGTCACTGTTGCATATGTCTTTGCCTCTGTAGCGTATAATGGAAGTTCTATTGTGTAAGCGAAAGTGCCTATCGACTGAGACTGAGACTGAGCTGCCGATGTGTGAGCGTGAGGTGCCACTGAGTAGAGAGGCTGTGAATTTGGCTGAAGTGGCGGCTGCAATGACTGTAGCATGGTCGTTTCCTGGCCAATATTTCGCTTCTTTGACATATCTCTTCTACGCGATTGTCGTGATCTCAGCGTCGTAGTTAGGGGTTGGAAAGATTGGGTGAGAGCTACGGTTGTCGTTGATGCCAAAGCTTCTTTGAATCCGTCAATTCTCCCCGAGGCAATCATCTGATTAGCTTCGATGACCGATAAGTCCGTTTCATGATGTGCCATCAAATTTTCAGTATGGCCAGCTTTGGGTACAACCGTATCTACTCCTGAGATTTGCTGAAGTTCGCGACGGAATCGATGAGGCTTATGTGTCAAAGAACCTGAAGCACTTTGAAATGGTTCTTTCGCTGCAATAGTAGCCTCGTCTGGCGCCCGGTTTCCTACTTGCGCGCAGTTTGTCAAATTTCCGTCAAGACTGAGAGCGTGCGAAACTTTCGCGGGGGCACCAGCGCGTGATCGGGGTCGAGGATTTGGATCGGTCCATCCTATCCACTTTCCATGGTCCAGAATGTCTCGGAACAGTCGATTGTTTCTTTTGTCGTCTTTGGGACTCTTGCGATGGGGTATGGCTCCTGTGAGAAGCATTGGGCTTGGCTCTGGCGTAATGTCTCGTGCAGGTTGGCCTGTCAGATCTTGGCTTACCAGGACATTTTTGTATGGATTATTGTCTTGTGATTGATTCTCCTCTGACGAGGCCGGTACTCCAATGTCAAACTGAAGTGCATCTCCGTGAGCGGAGGGAAAGGAAGCAGCAAACTCCTGTCCTTGCGGACGATACCATTTCATCCAATCCCTTGATCCGGGCCCAAAGCCAGGAAAGTCCGGCACTGGCTGTTTGCCTTTCGCAGATGACCTGGGATTAAGTTCATGTTGCAATTGCGGCACAGATTTGCCCAAACGCAGGCCTTGAGGTCGCCGGTCTTGTAGCTGGAGCGGGTCGTTCTGCAGCTTGTCATCGTCCTCATGGCCTGGCGGATGTGATTGTCTTGGGCGGGTATACGCGGGACCGGCTTGGGATTCTGGCGGAAATCTGTGTTTCTTCCTCGGCGACTTCCCATCATGTGGAGTTCCTTTTGAGGCTTTGCCGCCCTCGGGTGTCGTGGTGGGATCGAACGACCGCACATCCAGAAACTTGAGCGGCCTTGCGCCGAATCCAGTGCATCTTCGGCCTGCATTTTCACACGTCCCGCATTTCGGATAGACGAGATCGCACGTCTCACGGGCTTTCTTGCAGGCCCAGCATTTGTCAACTTTTCTTCCGGCACTTCTAACTAAGACTCCACTGGAAATGACCAGAGGATAGACGGTCGGATCCCAGTTTGCGTCCCGTGCTGGCTGTTCTCGTGCTGGATTCATACCCAGTAAAGTACTTCATTCATGTAGGCAATTTCAGTGTCTACTCGCGAGGATTTCGTGGTGTGTTCTGCAGCGAGACATAGGTTTGAACGCCTCCATCAACTTAAATGGCATGCCAAAGTCTGCATGAAATGCGGCACAGCACACCTGTGACCAAGGCGATCAAAGCAGGTCCGAACAGGGGTCATCGGGAAACCCAACCAAGAATGGGAGCACACCCGGGAATCCCGCGATTATGAAGGGTTACGGTTGGTCCAGGTCTTTTCTTATCAATTGAGTGATGCTTCCTGAATCCTTTGTCAAACTTGCATTCCAGCACCGTCGTGGAGCTGGCCTTCCTGGGGTCCAACAAATTCACCAGTTCGTAATCTGAACGTCAAAATCCAAGGTGTATATCTGCACGCGACATCTACTAAATCATCTTCGCCGCTTTGGCTCATGAGATATTTCCGGCATGCGAGATCTCCATATAGGACTAGCCTGCATAATGGAATTTCGCATGTGATTAGCTTTCAGTCATTTGGCCCCCGATCAGTCTGGGCCTTCGTATCTGGAATGCTTTGCGTAATCCGAAATACCCAAAGTACGGTGCACAGCACGCTCGAATACCCTTAGGTCGCCAAAATGTGGATAACAAAAAATATTGACCGTGGTATCATGTATCGCAGGCCGTCCACTTTGCATCGGCGTTCATCGGCTATTTGTGGTGCAGTACAATTCAACATGAAATCGTAAACAGCTGCCTGACTCTTCACTTCTGAATTTTGTATGCGATCGTAGTTGGATTGATATTTATACCTAAAGAAGAAGAGAGCCGAGATATTTGCAACGACTGATATTATACGACTGTGGATATTGTCGTCATGCTAGAAAATACTGGTCGGCCGCTGACTCTAAGTCACACCAAACTTCGTGCTCTATTCTCTAATTCTTGTTGGTGAGGAACATTGGCTTTGTCGAATGATGAGAGTATACTCGCATGTCTATCCACTTTTCGGCGAAAGTCTTGCAGCTTTGGGTTTTGCAATGAAAGCGACTCGCCTGCAGTCCTTCATTACTTCCGTCATGCGTTGGAGAAGATACGGAATACAGTCTGACTATCGTCCTTCGAAGTGCACCGTTTACCGACAGTGGCATCTGCAATGCTGGTCTGCTCATCTCGATTTACCACTCAGCATCCCAAAAATGGGTTTAATAATCATCAATGGGCCATTATGAAGTGTCTGGTCATAAGTCTCCCTAGTTTGAGGACGATCATGGCTCGGGCTAAATTAGTAGTTGAATAGCGCAGACACCGATCAAGTCATACGAGCCAATTCCCATAGAATTTTTCCCATTGACAAACTCGATACTGATTTCTGCATCAGCTGGTCGCATTCCACCTCGAAACTACTGTGACGGCAGTTTCGAACAGCACATTTCCCGCAATGTTATTTTCAGCAAATAGCTGGATTCGGAAATTCTAGTTATCAGGTCTCTCTGGCCAACGAATGTTCTCAACACTGCGTTCACGACGGATTTAGATCATTCTGATTGGAAGATTCCATGTTTAGAATGCACAGGCAAACGGCCGAGGCAAAGTTCACAGCTAGACGAGATGGATTCGTCCATTGACTCTCAGAGCAACCAGGCTAGTTCAAATCACGGTGTGAGTGATATTCAACGTGTATTAGCTGATTGGAAAGTGAGATCTCGAAGGACGGAGCCCAATGTAGCTCATGTAGACATAATTTCGCTGTTGAAGCAGTCTATTTTGTCGTACTGGAAGGCGGCAGTGGTTTGAAAGACTACATCCACCACATAGTATAATCCTAAAAATTAAAATCGCCCACGCGACCTCCGCATAGCTGAGGAGCGATGGCGTTAGACGGCACGTCTAAAAGACCTTGGCAGAACGAGCAGGACAATGGGAATAGAGAATGATATGGCAAGTGAAAGTGAGAAACAATGGTCGAGGCACGTGCTCTCTCCCGAGATCTCCGCAACCTCACACGAGAGCGATCCAAATCTTCCTCCTTAACAACGACGGCACCACATCAACAGCACCCCAAGACGAAGAAAACACAATGTCTTTCCCACTCTTGACCCGCGTCCTTCGGCCCTCATCTGCAGTCTCTGTACGCACAACATCATCACCTTTCATCTGCAACGCCTGCAGCAATGCACGCTACCAATCCACGTACCGCCGCACCCGCAAAGCCCTGCGCGTAAAACCACACGCCTCATTCCTCCCAGCCAACTCAACCGAGCCCGCGGACCACATCATATTCAACCCACCTTCCAGCGCGCCAAGCGTATATCACACGCCTGCGAAATTCCTTCCTGCTTCCGATCCCCGAAGACAAATCCCCCGCGCATCTACACCGGCATCCCTATCCACATCACAAACCGATTCAGCTTCGGCAGTCGTTCTCCCGGCTGTACGAGCACCATATCAGAAGAAATATCATCTCACAGCAGCTGAAGTCGAGGAAATGCGCTCGCTCCGGGCTTCGGATCCTACGGTGTGGACGCGTGTTCGTCTGGCGGAGAAGTTTGAGTGTAGTCCATTTTTTGTTTCGTTGTGCTGTTCAGCGCCCAAGGAGGTTCACGAGCAGCAGGCGAAGGATTTGGCGGAGGTGAAGAAGAGGTGGGGAAGGAGAAAGGTTGAGGCGAGGGAGGCGAGAGTGGAGAGGAAGAAGGGGTGGGGAATGGATGCGTAGAGATGATTGTTTTATTATTGAACTACGCGGTGAAAGAGCGACGTGATTTGATGGGAGGTGTATGGGATGCTGTGCGGGAGTTCGGAGCATTTGACTTGGATCCAGACAGATCTGATACAGGCGAGCTAGCCCAGGCTCAATTTCGCATTACTTGGAGAAAGTAAACTGGAAGAAAATGTCTTGTATTTGGACGGATGGAACCTACTTGAAGTCGCCTTTCTATCATCCACAGGGGAGCGAGAACACACTGAAGATTTAATGAAGGGCAAACACTCCTCAGCCGCCGCACATACACACACACCATCCAATCTCTACATTGACCCGAACGAAGAGATTTACTACTGTAAACCACCATCACTTGAGAGACGAGTAAAAGAGAACACAAAGTTCCATTTCATCGAATGTACATATATAACAGCAAATAAAGCCACATCATAAACTCACATCCAAGACTTGTGCCATGACATACAAGAAAGTAAAGTTGCTGCTAGTTTCAATGTCATCTATCCAGCGTCATGTCATCGTCACAAGCTTAGTAAGGACGTATTTAATACATCATAATTATCATCGATTCATCAAAACCAAGACGAAATCGAAATTCAATTGCCATAATCGCCCTTTTGCGTCGTAAAGTCTCCCCTGACACCCAAATTCTCAATACGGCCGAGCAAAAACTCGACTTGTCGGTAAGCTGCACTCGGCGCATACTGCGGGACCATATGGCCCGACAAGGCGATTGTGACCATGGTCAAATTGCGCTCGGTGTGGTACTGGCCCATATTGCCAGATGCAGCGTACGTGGAGAGTGAAGGCTCGTAATGGTACGGGACGAAGAAATCGTTCCATTGACTTGGTGCTTTCGAGAAACCTTGGTGGCCGTGCCAGGTCATGTTTTGGATGGCGACGAGGGTTCCATTGTACATGAGGACAAAGTCGAGGAGACCGTGGCCGATGATGGTCTGTTTGTTCTTTTCAATGACGCGAGGGAGGACAGAAAGTGCAGATGGTGGGGAGTTGTCTTGATCGAGGACACCATAGTCGGCGCATTCAGCCCATGGCATTATAGGCGCATTGATGGCTTGTTGCACGTCGGTGCGGTTGAAGTAGATGGTTGCACCGTCTGGAAGGTACGGGATTGAGCCCGGGAAACCCAATACGTCCCAAAGTAGAGGGCACGTGGTGGCTACTTGGTAAATGTCCCAGCAGGGGTTGGTGATTAGAACGGCATCCTGGATACTGTAGTAGAGGTTGCAGTCGTCCTCTCCGCCACTGACATTGGGTGGAGTAGGAAGTGGGCCTTTGGGGGGGAACTGCAGAGCCGTCTCCAAGAAATCAGCGTAACCGCACGCTTTATGGCGACGGTGAAGATAATCCATCGTGGTCTTGTTCAGGTTGAACAGGTTTGCGTGGTAATCTACAAAGGGCACAGCCGGGATGTTTTCTTGCACTGTGCCATAGGAAAGTGAGGGATCGTAGATCAGGATGCTTTGAATGTTGTAGTAGTGCGTGTTGGTGGCATTGTGCATGGCGTCTGCAATATAAGGCACGTAGTAACCGGCGTAAGATTCACCAGCGATATAGACCTTTTTGCCGTGCAGGCTGAAAGTGTCGACAAAGTTTTTGAACCAGCCCAGGAATTGCTCGGCCTGGTTGAAGGTCAGTTGCTAGTAGAATTTTTGATGGGAATGATTTGAACGCACCACTTCAATCTCATTGGTGGCCGAGGGAGATTTGTTCTTCTTGCTGAAGCCAGTGCCGGCCGGTTGCTCGACTGGATGTTACTGTCAGTCTTTGTTCTCTCGATCCGTAAACTAGCATATGACATATACCCCAAACGACATTGGTCAAGTTGGTCCAGCTCCACGGGTTTCTGACTGGCTTGTAGGTGCCATATTGCCAAGAGAAAGGACCATTCTCCTGCAGCAGACCCTCCAGACTCGAGCATCCAGGACCGCCATTCAGCCAGATCAAGATTTCGTCCTTGGCAAGATGATTTCTCGACTACAAGAAGTCAGCCTGATCGACCACTTTGTATCGAGGATGCTATTGAAGAACTCACGGGAAAGAACCAGAAATACAGCTCACTGCTGTCCTTTTGGTCCGAAATGGGCAGCAGACCGGCATAGCTCTCGCCAACGTGAAAGTCGACCTCTGGGATGGCGTGACCGTTGACGGCGAACTTGCGAGTGCGTGAATTCTGTGGAATGATGGGTTTGTGGTCTTTGGTCGACGACTCGAGCTGTTGGACGTCGGGAGCAGCAACGGGGGCACGTTTGGCAGCACCCTTGGGCGGAGCACGGGCAATGGCCGAGCCTGCCAGCAGCAGGGTAGCCAGGAGGGAGAGCTGCATGGGTAAGAGGAGGGGAAGACAACAACGCAGTCGAGGGGAATGATGCAGAGGTAAAGGTGCAGTGTGGCAGGAGAAGAAAGCAGTGCGACGAGGTAAGGAGATGTATTTGAAGCAGAATATCAATCGCCACTGTGACCGTGACCGTCCACCGCCAACTTACTCTACCCACGCGCGAGTTCATCTATCCTTGCTCTCCTCCTCGCCGCGCCGAGCCAGTAACTACAGTATCACGGTCAGCACGCGACAGACAGACGGACATGCACCAAGCATCTAGGGCGTGCTGGGCGGTGCACGATACGAAGGATACGATCGGAAGAGATGCGTTTGGCTCAACACCTGCTCAGACGGTGCTGGCGCGGACGATAAGAAGACGCGGTTAAGCCTCAAGAAGAAGCTCGTTTGTCGAGTCTGTTGTTTGTGGTGTGTCTAGCGTCGCGCTACGGCGAGGAATGACAGTGGAATGCCTGCCGGTTCGGCCATCTCCCCCTCCAACGAACATCACCATCTTCATCTTCCTCCAAGCCTGGCTGGTGAAGCATTCCACACTACAGACTCGTCCGAAGAGCAGCGCCCAACTCGCCACGGATTATTGACGTTAGATGAAAGAATGGACGTCGAGCGCCCGAGGCTGACAGGGCGTGGACTAACCGGCGCCACCACTTGACAACTGACAACGGGTGCCTGCATAAGGACGAGGCATTATTTGAGATATTACTGTATTGCTCTCTTATACTTTACTAACGTCCATCCCTACGTGGCGAGACGCCTCACACCTATTAGCATTTAAATCACCCACCTATCAGGATCTCAGTATGCCGCACATATCCATTACCAATCTTCTACCTTGCACCCCCATAATGACCTCGCGCGAGAAGAATGTCCTCAAAATATCCAGCCTGCTGTCGGCGGGAACGTCAGCGCTGCTTCTTATCCCTCCATCATCAAGCCCCTGTTGGCGGTGAATGGTGCAGTGATCAGTCCATCAGCTGGGACCCTTCGTTAGAAAACAGCCGATCTCGGTCCATTTACCGTCACTGAATGGATAGGCACGGCCCACTCAGCTGGCGTTGTCATATCAATTGTCCTTGCTGTCCCAGTACTTTTGGCCCCACAAGCATAGCCGCTAAAGATATACATTATACAAGACCTCGACCTTCCCAACCGCTTGCTCTACAATACGAAGGCGAAGCGCCTTCTGGGCTATTTAGTGATCTTGGCTAAGATCTGCCAAGGTACTTAGCGCCTCACAAAGCACCTTCTTTCCCCAACTCGAGCACTCGCGCCATGAGCTGCTCCGCCTCCGCCAACAGCCCTTGACCTAAGTAAGTCATTGCGAGATTTTTCATGCTAGTCAGCGTGTTAGGATGCTCCTCGCCAAGCACATTCTTCCGTAGCTCGAGCACTTGCACTCCTAGCTGCTCGGCTTCTGTTAGCCGGCCTTGTTTAGAGTATGTGAATACGAGATTATTCATGCTCATAAGCGTGCTAGGATGCTCCTCGCCGAGCACCTTCTTCCGTAGCTCGAGTACTCGCACGTATAACTGCTCGGCTTCTGTTAGCCGGCCTTGTTTAGAGTATGTCGATGCAAGATCGTTCATGCTCATCAGCGTGTTCGGATGTTTCTCGCCGAGCACCTTCTTCTGTAGCTCGAGTACTCGCACGTATAACTGCTCGGCTTCTGTTAGCCGGCCTTGATTAAAGGAAGTTCTTGCGAGATTGTTCATGCTCATCAGCGTGTTCGGATGCTTCTCGCCGAGCACCTTCTTCCGTAGCTCGAGTACTCGCACGTATAACTGCTCGGCTTCTGTTAGCCGGCCTTGATTAAAGGAAGTTCTTGCGAGATTGTTCATGCTCGCAAGCGTGTTCGGATGCTTCTCGCCGAGCACCTTCTTCTGTAGCTCGAGTACTCGCACGTATAATTGCTCCTCCTCTGTCGACCGCTTTTGATATAAGTATGTCCATGCGAGATTGTTCATGCTCGCAAGCGTGTTCGGATGTTTCTCGCCGAGCACCTTCTTCCGTAGCTCGAGTACTCGCACGTATAACTGCTCCGCCTCTGTCGACCGCTCTTGATATAAGTATGTCGATGCGAGATTGTTCATGCTCGCAAGCGTGTTCGGATGTTTCTCGCCGAGCACCTTCTTCTGTAGCTCGAGTACTCGCACGCATAACTGCTCGGCCTCTGCCAACCGGCCTTGATCAGAGTATGTCGATGCGAGATTGCTCATGCTCATGAGCGTGTCAGGGTGCTCCTCGCCGAGCACCTTTTTCGTTATCTCAAGCACTCGCACCTTAAGCTGCTCCGCCTCTGTCCAGCGGCCTTGACTAGAGTATGTCGATGCGAGCTTGTTCATGCTCATGAGCGTGTCAGGGTGCTCCTCGCCGAGCACCTTACTTCGTAGCTCCTTTGTCCGATTAAGTAGTGCTTCTGAGTCTGTCGTCAATCCCTGATCCAAAGCATAAATTGCCGCGGTATGAAAAATATATGCAAGCTGCAGTGATATATTGCGGCTGTCATCTTTAGAAGAAGTACGAGCTGACATGGCCATTTTGACATGCGGATAGAGCATCCGCCATTCGGGCCAATTCGCATAGTCTACGCTGGGCAGAGCAGCTTGGAGATGTGCAACGCTTCGTTCAAACCACTGGCGATGCTCGCCACGAGCTTCGAGCCATGTTCGTGTCGCAAGCTGCACAAGCCGGTGCATCTCAAATGCTGTCTGGTCGTGCTCGTTAGAAATCAAAAGATAATCGCATAGCGTGGCGATGTCCTCCTCGAAAGATTCTTCTGCTGAGCCGTTTGAATCTTCATCGTGATCACCGTCCTTGTCTTTTAAGTCGCTAGAGTTTGGTTGTTGCAGGAGCGACACTGGAATCCCCTGGTGATTGAAGAACGACATGAGTGACAAAAGTTCGGCGGCAGACGGTCTCGACTGGCGGATGTGGTCAAACGAGATCTGCCAAGTAAGCATGATTGAGTTCTCTGCATCTTGAAGGTCTCGATAGGGCGCTTTCCATCGCATGCTTAGCAGCCTAGCGCGAGACTTCTCGCTCTTCTCTAGCTTTTGCAAGTATTCCTGCACTGAGCATCGCGGCCTCATGCGTTGGATGTATGCAGCCGCCTGTACAATTGCGAGCGGCATGAAATCGAGCGCTGCTATAAGCTCATTATCACGCCCAGCGCTCTGTCCTACTTTCTTTCCCAGTAGCGTGAGCGCTTGGTCAGGTGTCATCGGTTGTGTGGTAATGACACTTGTCTCGTCGTGGTCTACAAGCCTTAGTGCCATGTCTCGACTTCGTGTTGTAATCGCGACGGACCCGTGAGCAGGCGCTGGTATGTAGTCAATAAGTGGTTTCGTCGCCCTAGTTCTGTGGTAAGCACTGTCGGCATGACCGCTTCGTTGCGGTGGTTGAAAGAGATATCCAGCCTCGTCAGCGTTGTCGAGCACGATGAGCCATGGTCCATTCGATGCGTCGTTCAGCCAGTTATACACTAGTCCGAAGATGTTGGACGTCGGATTATCACGCCCCGAAATTCTCACCAGCTCCGCAACCTCGTGTATGCTTTGTTCGAAGCGAGCGGCTGTGCTCGCGTGGATCCATAGCACCCACGTCCCTGGCGCCCGATCACGAATGCGGTAGCAGTGTTCAATAACTAGCTGTGATTTTCTTCACATGTGTGAGTATGCATGATCTTCAATTGTCCTCGTGAGACTCACCCCACCCCTCCTAAGCCAAGAAGTGCGACTCTTGCGGCTGGCCTACACAGCTTCCCCTGTAGTAGATGAAGCTCTGGTCGATCGATGAAATCTGTGTCGCGGCGAAAAGGGACGTTCAACGTCGGTGATGGCGGCGGTTCAACGCGTGCTATGGAGAAGGTCGTCGTGTTAGGCTGGTACACTAAGCGGCCCGTAGTGCACCCTGACTTACTGGGCGGAAGGTGGAACTGAGCGTGGAGCGGCCCGAAGGCATTAGCTACTTGGAGGCCTCCGTGATTGTCAGCAAAATTCATCGGGGTGAGAGGTTGTGACATTCAAAGAGCTGTATGTATACTTTGACAATAGGTGAAACTCGAGATGCACAAGGTTCAGCCCCCGGAATTGCCCCGCAATTCCCTCCCCCACTACCTCCGTCCTTGTCTTCATATTCTCGCTTGACATAACTCCAGCGCCGACAAGCACGGCGCTTGTCTTGAAGCTATCACTCATATAGCATGGCTGATTTTCTAAGTGTCTCGGCTGGCGCGGTAGGTATAGCTGTGCCTGCCCTGCACGCTATGCGGATACTCCTCAATGACGTCAAAAGCATTATCGATGCCCCTAAAGATGTCGAGCGACTTCGAAACAACCTCATCGCGGTGGAAGAGGCTTACAAGTCTCTGCAAAACATTCCAGACGCCGAGTGGACTGCCCTAGGCAGTGATATAGCGGCGCTCGCGAAGAATGCCATTGACACATGCGAAGTATCATGTGCCTCGCTACACAGGGACCTGAAGAGATGGACTAAGCACTCGAATGGTATAACACTATCGAAGACAGATCGAGTGAACATCGGCTTCTTCAAAGAGCGGCAACTACGGGCAATCTCTGAGCAACTACAAGACACCAAGAACACATTTAACAATGTGGTCAGCATCACTACGCTGTATGTGTCTTTGAAGCTTGAAACCCTCTTACTCAGTGAATGCTGACCTTGCTGCAGTTATAGTAACTTCAGAGTCGGCAGAGTGACGGAAGAGACGAAAGCCGACGTCAAAGATATTGCAGAGAAGTTGCGAGCAGGCGCTGTATCGGCTAATGATAAGCTTATTAGCATTGAAGATCGTTTAGACTCGCTTCGGTTCAAGTCAGTAGGCCCGGAAGAGGATGTTGACGACCGCACAGGTGCAGTGCGACAGCTTGAAGAAGAATCAGCGGCGTTAAGAGGGATTCGAACATTGTTCGAGAAGCTTGCGCCCAAGGCGAACGAGGAGAGTATTCGCAAAGCCGTTGGTGCTGAAAATAAGCCGGTGAGCGTGAGTTTTGGTCTTAATTACCAGGGCATGCAGGTGAATGTTAGTAATGGCCCGATACATTTTGGAAAATAGCAGCTCAACGACCAGGTCGTCCATTGGAGAGACACGGCTTCCAATCTTCCGCATAAGTTTTGGGAATGAAAATGCATGCACGTTGGCTAGTAGTTTAATAGTTCACCCATTTCATCTTTCGATGATTTTGTAGATCTGTAAATTCAACTGATTACCTTGTCTCTTTAACCACAGGTCGGGAAGCATGACGAGGAAAGTCGGCACGGAACGATCTGATCGGACAATTGTCGAGACATTGCGCCACAGACTGCACTTTGAACCTTAAGGTAATGCTCTATTTTCGACGAATCTGAAATTGCCCAATTGCTTCTACTCCGCAAACGGCCGGCAACAAGCTGTGCTGTCCTGACTGTCCTGTCCTGTGCTGGGGGGGCCGTCCATCGTCTCCGTCACCGCAGCCAAACTCGATCACAACAGCTCGGCCAAAGTATCATCTATTCGCATTAAATCACGCTCATTTGGTCAATAAAACTACGAGCGAACATTGACCAGTCTCGTTGCTACTGCATTGCTGCTTCTGGACAGCTACCATACGCGCCCGCACCTCTGTTGAGCCGTGCCGCCCGACTGGACTGCTGCTGCGCCGCATACTGTACTTTGCTCCATTCCACCTAGATTTCCCTCTATTCTACACTGTCATTCGTGCTGAACCCAGTTTGTCGTGTCGAATACTCCTGCCCCGTCTTGCCGTCGCTGACCAAAATCACGCATGTTGTCCGACGGTGGTGTGCGACCCGCTTCGACGAGCGACACCACGTCTAGGCGTCGTCGCTCGGACAGACTCGCTTTCAGAGGCCCACTTGTTGATGATACTCGGAATGATACTAATAATACTGGCCAAGAAATCGACCCACGCAGAAGCCTATCATCAGCCAGTGATCAGTCGGCCGCCACCGATAAAACTCGCCGTCCAAGCAAAACAGCCAACTCGGGACCCAAGAGATCAAGGGCTTTCGACCAACGACATCGTTGTTTCGATCACGGATGCAACGGCCGAGCATTTTCTTGTCAAGAAAACTACCGACGACATATCCGGGAGAAAACAGAATCCAAACCGGCGTTATGCGACCTGTGCGGCAAATCGTTTACTCGCAAAAGTAACCGAGACTTACACATCAGAAGATCAAGTTGCAAAAGTCTCAAACCTCCTCAACCGCAATCTTCTCCAACCAAAAAAACATCAAACACAGCAAAAGACAAAACACCTCCCCCAATCCCTCCAGAGGAGTGCAGTACGAACACCCAACGCAACCGTCAATTGGAAAGGAAACTACTTCACTCACTCGCTTACATCATATGCCACGACTATAATGACACGCATCAACTCGGAAGCTGAAATTAACTGGTCATTATATGCTGCATGCGAAAGACGGTTTTGAATTTAGGTGTGGCGCAATTATTCTCCCAGGACATGATTCCCATGAAGTCACTTATGACTATTTTGCTCTTTTTGTTGTTTTGTTCTTTTTTTCATCTATATCACTGATCAATACAAGGATTGAAATATGAAATTTCTCATTTTGATCTTTCTAGAATCAATAAATCTTCCATCAAGCATTGCAGGTGTGTTTGAATGTATCAGTTTTGGCCTTTTACAAAATAAATCGTTCATTCTTCTGAAAACACTCCACATTCAGCTCAAATGCTCAATATCATCCCGGCAATACAACAACCCAAACACCTCGAAAACAAATCCTCACTTTTAATTAAAAATGATCTGATCGCTAATTGTTGATAATACGAGGATCAATTCAACTCTATATAACTTAGCCTCGATGAAACGAAAAATCTCTAATAAAGCTCTGTAACTCTCTTAATTTTCCAGCCTGATTCGAGATGATCTACTCCATTTTCAAAGAGACACGCTCGTTCTATTGCTATAGTTCATGTGCTAGACCAAGTTGGCCAGCTGTCATCGAGATCAAGCAAAGCTAGTACCGACTTCAATTAAACGTGTGTTACTTGCTCTGATGCCTTTGTTCCGTCGACTGCGATTTTCAAGTCGTTTTGATTTCGTATTGGGTTGTAACATCGTCGTGATGATATGTCAGATATGGCATTTTATCATTGCACTCTGTTGAAATAGTCCGATAGGTGTAGAGGTTTGTCTTTTGAAGGCACTAATACTGAACGATGTTGATGTTGATTGGATGGAGATGAACAAAAGTCGTCGTCCATTAATATCTCGCGTTTCATGAAGGTTATATGAATCAGGAATGAAGGAAGTGATCAAAGGACATAGAAGCAATACAAGCCATATGTTCTTCAAATCCAACCCCCTTTCTCTCTTCCTCTCCAAAAAGTTACTCTCAAGCTCTCTTAGCCTGAAGTCCAATCCTCGCAAGCCGGCTCGCAAGCAAAAGACTTCCGCCAATAGCCAAACTAACCAGAGCAAAAACCTGCGCTCCCGCAAAAATATCCGGCAAACCTCTTTTCACACGATATGTGATCAAAGCCCCGCCGATGGGCGTTCCGATTAGACATGCCAGACCGATGGCCGTGAAGATACCGCCCGCTTTAACGCCCATGCGATCGATAATGAGTTGGCGGTCTTGGACGACAGGGGCGTTTTCGAGGTTAGAGGGTGTAGTTGGATGAACGATGGGCGCGGGCTCGAGACAAAAGGCCATTACTGTTGGAGCGTAGAGAACTTGAATCCCGGCGCTGGTGAAGCCGTAGAAGCATGCTACGACTGTCAAGCCAGAGAGACTTTTAGTCGAGATCCACAGAACTACAATAGCGGCGCTGAGATAGACGGATGGAATCATCATGTTCAGGGGTCCGATGCATCGGTCTGAGATTAGGGCGGGGAGGAAGCGACCGGGGAGGTTAGCAACAAACATGTAAATCAGAAGGTTGGTGGAACGGATGGCATCCAGTTCGAGTACGGTGTATGCGTAGTCGATCATGTAAACGAAACCAAAATAGACGCCGAGAAAGCTGAAGAACATGCCGCCCATAGCAAGGAAGTAGGAGCTTGAAGCGAACGAGCGCCAGACAAAGGCAGATGATGTTGCTCTGTCGTGGGAGGATAGGTCTTGTGCTCTCATGCGAAAGACGAGATTCGGAGGGATGATGGTGACTCCTACTACACCTCCGAGGATACGCATAGTGGTTGGATAGCCGAGGGTGAAGAGAAAATGGCGGGAGAGTAAGATGTAGATAATTCCACCCACACAACTCCCTGCTGCGCCCAAACCCATGGCGACACCAATCTTGGTTTCATCAAACCATGTCATAAGCGCCACAGTGCCTGAACAAAACACCATGCCCATTCCGATGCCAGTGATCAAGCCTTGTACAAGCCAAATACTCCATAATTTGTTACACCAGGAGGAAATGAACAAACCGGCTACCACAATGAAGCTCCCCCATCGGAATATTGGCTTGAAATATCCTTTGTCGATGAGTCGACCGACTGGAACACCCATCCCAAAGACGAGAGCGATTTGTGTACTGCCAATGCAAGAAATGGAGCCGGGGCTCGAATGCCGGAGATATGATGTTTCGAAGTATGCTTGAAAGAGGCCGAAGCAATTGTTGATCCCCCAACAATTGAAAACAACGAAGAAAGCCATGGCAGCATGAAGCCAAGCTGTACGGCCATTCTGTGGATCTGTAGCTGGAAATTGAACAATTTCCGCAGTCTCGGGCTCATATCCTTCGGGCTCATCAATGACTAGCTGATGGAAACGATTCGGCGGTGTAGGGACTGTACACTGAGGCTTTGGTGGCAAAGGTGGAGGTTTCGATGCACGTAGACCCAGTATTTGTTCGGTACGGTCGTGATCACCTTGTGTTCCAGAAACAAAAAATCTAGATGGATAAGGCATTTCGCTTGGAGTGATAGAGAAGTGTTTCAAGGAAGCGCCGAAGCTCCTTGCTGATCGGGCAAAAGAAGAAGCATTATCTCGCTGATGATGCAAATTTGAAAACGCCTCTGATTCATATGGATCAGGCACAGGAAGATTGTATGGGAATCTTTCCCTGGCAGAATGTTTTTCTGGGTAGCTCGGAGGCAATGAATTCAATTGTGAAGATTGTCCGTAAGGTTTGCTTGTTGAACCAGTGAGGCTCTTACGAACTCTAAGTGGGGCTGGGACAAGAGAATTTGTGATTGATGCTTGATCTCCTCTGTCTTCAGAGTCTCCGTGTCTCAGCATGGCCGGGCGGGGATGAATGGGACGTTCAACTACGTCCGTTATAGACTCACCGTCTATTTCGGACAGATGTGAAGAGCTGTACCGGGCGGGAACAGTAGTGGCATAATCGCCAGAGGCAGCGATCCTGTCCCGAGCAGGAATTAAGGCTGCAGACGACCCTTCGAGCCAGTTTACGAACCTTGGATGGGCCATTGAGAGGTTGAGACACTTGAGTTGATGGTTTGGCTTTAGTTGGTGCAAAGACGGTACTGCAAGAGAACAAAGTGCTTTGCACGATGATGACGACGGTGAGATAGCTCAAGAGATTCAATACACGCATCTCCATCGTTGGTCATGCGACGTTCACACAATAGTGAATGACTTCGCAATGTTGGAACGGCTGTGTGCGGCATTGCAAGCCTGATTGCTGGACTCCGAAGACCACGTGTCGATGACAGCCGACGGTGGTTCTGTCGGTAAATATTAACAACTCGTGGTTGACAGTCATGAAGAGGGAGCATTGCTGAATTTGATCGTCAATTTGGGTTGAATTGATGAATGAGACTATGTCAGGGGCTCTGGGCGGTGGACTATGGAGAATCAAGAAAGTGTCAATCGTCATAAATGCAGGAATACCTACCTGAATAAGTCCTAATATCATCTGATGAAACGAAATCAAAGGTAATCTCGAATGGCATAGTACATACTCCCAAAAGGTTTCAATCCATCGGAATCATAAGCCTTCCAGAATCACCTTTACAAAAAGAACAGAACTCACCGTCCCAACCAGTAAGCCTCACACCTGCCACAAGAACGAGGGGCTTTTTTCCTATGATCCAGGAACTCGGGCAAAGTAGAGGTTAACAAAAGATAAACCCGTCCAATTCCATCCCTCACCAAGATCCGGCAATGAAATACTGTCCAGAAGGCGCTAGTTCATGATATAAGAATAGTTCACTTCGTCTGATTCTTCGGATGCTTCATGTTTTTATCCTTCATCCGAAAGCAGTCTTGAGGTACGTAGCGTCCAGAACCATTGACGGGTTTCGGTAGTATGATTCTAGTCAATTTCCAATCTGAAGAGAGCTTTTTCGCACTCTACATCAATGGTAAATCCGAGAGCTAGCTGGTAGCATGAAGTAAGTGAAGGGAGCTGCTTTGCCTCGAGGGTGACGTGAGGTAACTGCAATAAAGAGGGATGAATGGCAGTGATGACGAGACTCATGAGCAATTGAGCATTTTCAACCAACAGACAACTGTACCAGAGACTTCAAATGTCAAGCAGGACAAGACATGGTTTCCAACAACGCTACTAGGAAATGCTCAAACCCTCCGTAGTGCCATGAAAATCTCCAGGCTCGAATTGAACTTCAACCCAGAAAAGAATACGTCGCAACATTCAGCATCTCGACATAAAATTAAACTCCACAACAGCGCTGAAGATACTGATAAAGCAAAGTCCCGACAGCAGAACGTATCGAAAGCAACAACGAGATAAACCGTCACTCCCGCGGCGAAACCCACAGCATCCTCCGGACCACCGTACAACCCATCCGAGCGCGCGTCTCCTTAACCGACCTCCACACCAAACCGCAAACAAGGGCATCCCAGACCCAGCGGCGCGCGCACGCCCAAACCAACGAGCATGACAGACCTCCACAACACACCCGTCGTCATCGACAACGGCAGCGGCACGATACGAGCAGGCTACGCGGGCGAGGATTTACCGAAGTGCTTCTTCCCTTCATATGTGGGTCGGCCTAAACACCTCCGCGTTCTGGCTGGAGGGCTCGAGGGAGATGTTTTTATAGGGAATCGCGCGCAGGAATTGAGGGGGTTATTGAAGATTCGATATCCGCTTGAGCATGGGATTGTTACGGATTGGGATGATATGGAACGGATATGGCAGCATATCTACACGGATGAGTTGAAGACGCTCAGTGAAGAGGTATGTGGATGGGTTTTTGGATATGGCTGGCGAGTAGGCGCGTTGAGAGGAGATATGCTGACATGGATCTTTAGCACCCTGTTCTTCTCACCGAAGCTCCTTTGAACCCACGCGCAAACCGAGACACGGCCGCCCAAATTCTATTCGAGACGTTCAATGTTCCAGCTCTATACACATCAATCCAGGCTGTTCTGTCATTATATGCATCAGGGCGAACGACAGGCATAGTACTCGATGCTGGAGATGGAGTGTCACACGCCGTACCGGTATACGAGGGTTTCGCGATACCAAGTAGTATTCGACGGATAGACGTTGCAGGCCGTGATGTCACGGAGCATCTTCAAATGCTACTACGGAAAGGAGGCAACGTATTTCACACCAGCGCAGAAAAGGAGATTGTCAAGCAAATCAAGGAAAAGACGAGTTATGTAGCGCTGGACCCGAAAAAGGAGGAGCGAGAATGGATGAAGGCGAGCTCGCAACACGGAGGTGACTCAAGGGTTGTCGAATACGCATTGCCAGATGGACAGAAGCTCAAGATTGGTGCAGAGCGATTCCGAGCTCCGGAAATCCTGTTTGATCCTGAGCTTATTGGGTTGGAATGGCCTGGATTACATCAGATTGTCGTCGACGCTATCAACCGAACAGATTTGGATCTACGAAAGTCGCTTTTTGGCAACATTGTTCTTTCTGGTGGTTCAACGATGATTAAAGGATTCGGTGACCGTCTACTACACGAGGTGCAACGACTTGCGGTGAAAGATATGCGCATCAAGATCTTTGCGCCACCCGAGCGTCTATACAGTACCTGGATTGGAGGCAGTATTCTGGCTGGACTGAGCACCTTCCGAAAGATGTATGTCAGTGTCGATGACTGGCACGAGAGTGAGTTTCCCCGTTCCCTTCCGAGTATCGATCAGCGAAGACGGTAATGCTGACGTTTGAGCATCAGACCCCGAGATTATTCATCAAAAGTTTGCCTGAAGAAGTAGGCGGTGATGGCATGACTTTGGCCGCCTCCTTGTGGCACAATGAACGCGTGTTGGGCTGCGACTGGGGTAGCGAACCAGGTGACCTGCTGAGGCGGCGTTCTGGTGAAAGTTTGAGCGGACTGTTGCAAATGCTTGGGACGAGGAACGACTCGTGGCAGGCGGTCAGCGCACCGAGACGCCACGTGAGGAAGACGGGTATTGGGCGGTGCAGTACAGACTAAAGGCAAAACAAAGCAAAGCAAAGCAACGATGAGGACGATGATCTCTGGGCGATCATCAGCGGGTACCGGATGGACGAGCAGCAGTAATTTGCGGGGAAGAAGAAAATGGCTCTCGTCGTTGCGTCTAGCGCTGCGTGGAGACGGCGAATCCACGGGCTTGGGCCACCGACAGCTCGGCCCACACGACGGTGGCAATAATATACTTGTTAAGGTGCACTACACAAGACGACTACAATACCCTACACTACATTACATCGTCACATTCCATCAAAGTCAAATCACGTCTCCGAACCCGCTCTCAGATATATTGGGCTGCAGGAAAAAAGGGAGGGCCGAACTGGACGAGGCGGCGCAGCTGGGCCAAACAAGGGAGAGAGCATCACGTAATAAAGGACACATAACACGTCGTCGTGACACCAACGAATGAATGCGACATTTTGCAGCGTCCAGCACGTGTCGACGTAGGCACGAGGTACACAGCCGTGGCGAAACTGGCTCACAGCCCGTTCGAGGGGCATTGCATTTCATGGGGGTAAGAGAAATGTCATGGACGAGGCTGGAAGGGGTTTCTGTTACCCCAGAGAAACGTGGCCGTGAGGTGCGGGAGCGAGCAGCGGATCCAATCGACGGGGCACGCGTAAAGGGGTTTTAGGGCTTTGTGAGGCACTTTGATGTAGTCGTTAGTGGGTGTGGGAATGGAGAAAATGTCCCGCTGCAGAGCGAGGAATGTGCCACGACGACGGACGGAGGTGAGGAGATGCGACGAGGCGAGGAGGCGAAAGGAGACGGCGTGCGTGGAATAGCGAGGAAAGGAATTAATGGATTCACCATGTGGGCCAGGCAGTGAAGCCCGCGACCAGCAGCCAGCCAGGCCAGGCCAGTCGGTGAGGTTTTTTCTTCCTCCTGTTTCGTCTGCCACCTAGTGAGTTTGCGTAGAGGAGTGTAGTGCACTGTGTGGTTCATGTCAAGCAACGGTGTGCGCACCAACAGCGTCCAGCGAGGCCATGAGGCGGCTCTACGACTAGAGACTAGAATACTAGAATATACTAGAGTACTGTATAATTACTACATGCAAGGAGAATACGCCAGCTGACGGTGAGCAAAGTCTGGAGGTGGCGCACATGACCCGCCGACCGACGCCAGCCGAGCGTCCATTCATGAGCAAACCATGACACAGAACTTGCCGCAAACAGCCCAGCTACGCCCAGCTACGTCCAACTACGTGCCAAAGGAACATCCAACTATGCCGTTAACTGCTTCGTTTCCCCTGGTCCTTGGTCCTGCGGCTGCTGGCCAAGCGACGGGGCCCGCTCTGTCCGTGGGCCCAGTACTCGTCGTGGTCCCGGTCCATCGAGCATGTACTCCGCGTGATGTGATGTCCCAGCGCCAAATCGGCTGCAAATTTGCACAGAACGATCGAGAGTCTCGTGGCCCCGTCATGGCATCAACTGGCCTTGGAGTAGCGTCTGGCCGCCAGCATGTTGTTATTACAAAAGACGACGTCCCCCATTGACGTCTTCACCACCATTGTCAACTACACCATCTTCTTACTTTGTCGGCCTGACAATTGCTAATTCATCCCTTTCAACTCACATCACATCTCTCTCTCTCTCTATCTTTCTCTCTCGTGTACACACACACACACACACACAATGCCGGGCAATTACTCAGTAACAGAACCCCACCCCTCAGTAGCCAAATCCAGCGTCTACATTGGCGGCGGTCGAGGTGGTGCTGGCAACTACAAAAAATACTCGTCCGAAGAACTCTCCAAAGGCCCCGACGCCACCGGACCCCCAGCCAGAATATCTCTCACTCGACCTTTCAAGCGCATGGTCGTCGGAGGCCGTGGTGGCGCCGGCAATGTTTATTCCCCCGATGAAATGACCCAAGAACCCATGTTCTTCTTCGACGAGGAAATGGAAAAGAGACACTCGGCTCCCGTCTACCATATTGGTCGTGGTGGCGCCGCTAATTTTGTCAACCCTTCGACCATGCAACGCACTACTCGTGCTGGTAGCTCGGATTCGGCCATGTCCATCAATACGCAAAGTAGTACCAATAGTATGCGCAATGCTGTCGGTATCATGACTAGGAAATTGTCCAACAAGTAGATGGTTGTCCATCATTCTACTCTGTTGACATGATCCGTCAGCATTCATCATCGACGTCATCATCATCATCATCATCATCATCATCATCGGCATCATCATCATCGTCATCATCATCACCATCTTCATCATGCGCAACATGACTTCACGATTCTCCTTCATCACAACATTTTTTTCATCTCGGAGCGAGCTGCATCGCCACTCGTACGTTCCATGCATGGTGTTCAAAGTATGCGAATGATACTCTACGTCGGTATCATCATCGCGAATGATTCCAGCATTTCAGCATGTCATCTTCGAAACATCGACATGACTTTGGAGGGTTTTTTCGTCTATGATTTTTCACTTGGGCTAGGAATGAAAGGAGGGTTTGGAAAAGTTTGTCTTTTTTGCTTTGAAATTTTCGGAAAACGTCTTTTGCGCTGCGTGCCGGCATTATGCAAAACGACATCCAGTACAGTACGACGATGCAAGTGGGATGGAGTCAGGTCGACTCATTGCAAAAACGAAACCCAGGCACAGCTGGTGTTGTACCACTCCCCGCGAGCGCTTGGATGATTCTACTCAAGTGGCTCGGCAGATTACTTATTTAATTATTTATCCATAGTCACAATATGACGTACAGCAGCAACATTAGCAGTGTTGTCCTGCAAACTCGCAACACCTCGGTTCTCCTCATTTCTTCTGTGATGCCTTCATAGCCTCGTTCTCGTATATCGGCTGTTGTGCTTTGCCACGTGAGAGTTGCATACAATGCAGCCAGCGCCACGACTGTGCTGCGCTGCCGAGGCGTTGGCTGCGCGCGCATCACTGTCTTATAGTCATACGATGCCCGTTATACCACCACGCCCATTGCATATGTCGCCAAGTCTTCGACGATTTCTTGTTTGCATTTTCTAGGCTGGCATCACATAGACGACTTGTGCCGAACATTATTTCCAAGCACATCGGAGTCGGATTTATCTATCGACCGACGACAGCTTCGCGCGTCGGACGTAGGCAACCTTTTAAACCATCCGAAGGGAACCGCTACTCCACCACCACGACTGGCTGGCCAGTACGACACAAGACGACGACACGCGTTTTTGGCGCCTGCTTTGTCGCGTGCGTCGATTTGCACTTGTCTGTGACATAACGAGTGCACATGCTCTGTCAAGTATTGTGAATTATCCAGTGAAAGCGTCTGCGCTCACTTCGCTGCCGCGCGGAGCTCCTTCAACGCATGGTCAGCCATGGCTGGAATTGAACAGATCGTCGTGCACAGCAAGGTATGCATCTCCAATTGTCCTACTAGGAAGTCTGTAATCAGCCATATACTGGGCGCATGCAATGGCCAGACTCCTCCGAGGGACAGACGACGAAATGCACGTTACTGACAGACCCGGACAACTTGTAGAGCTACATCGTTCGCTGGATTCAAGTCCCTGAACACCAATCCATCTCATGGTCTGTTCAACCACACAAGAAACACATCAACTTTGGCATTTTCAAACATCCCGGTAACAAGAATGGACTCGCTCCAGTTCTCCCTACGCAAGAGACGATCGAGGCTTCAGCACCTACACCCATTCTAGATGGAGCAACAGCACCTCCGAGTATGCGTCGACGAGCGAGCTCGACTGGCAAGAATGAGCCAAGCAGTGTACAAGAGAAATTACGCAGCGTTGGACTGAAAGAGGTGGCATGGACAGGGAAATGTGAAGCGGATAAAGTGTCCATGGGGACATATGATGTATTGGAGGGAGAAGGAGGAATGTACGGCATGGTGTTTGACAATACGTTCTCGAAGCAGACGTCCAAGACGGTTCATTTCTCCCTCATGACACATCCCACAAACGCACCTCCCAAGTCTGGACATCATTTGCACTATTCGCAGACGCTGGGCTCTGCCAATGGAAGCATGTCGAATAAGAGCCACAGCCCGGGGCAACAACCGGTCAACGACTCGAATGATTCTTTGCCCCAGATTCATCGCACTGTTTTAGAGGATCCAAGACCCATGTCAAAGGGAAAGAGGGTCGCGAGTATGGGACAGGAGGGAACTACATTTTATACCGGCTCGCTACACAAGAAACGGAGAAAGAAGGGGCAAGGTTACGCAAAGCGGTTCTTTTCTTTGGATTTCACGTCTTCCACGCTTTCTTACTATCGTGATCGCCACTCCTCTGCTTTGCGCGGGGCTGTTCCACTCTCGCTCGCTGCGGTTGGCGCAAATGAGAAGTCTCGAGAGTTTTTCATCGATTCAGGTGCCGAAGTATGGCATCTCAAAGCAGCCAACAGGAAAGAATTCGATGGTTGGCATGACGCACTCGAAAGGGCTGCATTGACGGCTAACACCTCCATCCCATCAATTCCAGCAAAGGGGCTCAAACTTTCTCCGCCCACGGTTTACAACCCAGATGAAGAACGTGAGTGGAATAGAATCGAACAGCTGGTCAGTAAAGTGTCAGGAACTAGAGATGCTATCCGTGGTCTGGCGAAAGACACCGATCCCAAGTATGTGCCTGCGGCGAATGGTACAGGTTTGGGCCTTACTCTTTCGCATACTAGTAGCAATGCGCCGAGTCCAGCTTCGTTTGAATCTGCCAATCAATACTTCCCTGACGTGGATGATCGTAGCCGAGAAAAACGACCATTCTGGAAGAGAAAGGCAAGCGCTGAGCGCAGTCCAGCTGCTTTGGTTCGAAGGAGTGTTTCAACACAGCTTGCGGTACCATCGCCCTCAACAGCACACACGCCCATCTCACCCGGTTTTGGACCCAATACCGTTGCGAAGAATTCTAACTCAACGTCTCAACCGCCCTCGCACGATGAAGAGGATGTTCATCTGAGATGTATCGCTTTACTTCGAGATTTGGATGGCGTGGTATCTGACTTTGCGGCTTTGATATCCGAAAGCAAGGCACGCCGCAATCCACCACTTCAAACTTCGAGCTCACGGTTGTCATTGGAGTCGGTAGACGGACAGGAATTCTTCGATGCCGAGGACGGTGCTAGGAGCCCGTCACAATTACTCACTATTCGACGTAGCGACGAAGAGGAACAAGAGCACGACGAAGCCATGTCAGAACACGCCTCCGAAGCCGACTCTGAGACGAGTAGTGACGCAGGGGATGTTGCGAAAGAGTCTGCACGATTCGCCGCAAGTCCCAAAGGAGAGGAGTCGGCACTATTCCCCAGCAAACCCAAAAGCTTACCTCCTCTTCCATTACCGGCTACCAAACGAAGGACTACACTGGCTGCACCGAAACAAGCGCCACCCAGCTTTATTGGCTTTTTGAGAAAGAATGCAGGTAAAGATCTGTCCACCATCTCAATGCCGGTGACCGCAAACGAGCCTACTTCAATGTTACAACGCTTGGCTGAAAGTATGGAATACTCTCAACTTCTCGACAGCGCTGCATCAACTTCATTGACCCCGGCCGAGCGATTGATGTACATTTCAGCCTTTGCAATCTCCTACTTTGCAAACAGCCGTATCAAGGAACGCGCAGTCCGCAAACCTTTCAATCCCATGCTCGGTGAAACCTACGAAATGGTGCGTGAAGACCTCGGGTTCCGTTTCGTCGCCGAAAAAGTATCCCATCATCCCGTGCGTATGGCCTGCCAAGCTGAAAGTTTGACCAATGGCGGTTGGTGCTTTGGACAATCCCCACAGCCGATTCAAAAGTTCTGGGGCAAGTCAGTCGAATTGAATACTGAAGGCCGGGCACGAGTAATACTCCATGGTCCTGGAGAGAATTACTCGTGGAGTCAGGCGACTTGTTTCTTGAGAAATGTTATCGCCGGCGAAAAATATGTTGAGCCAGTGCAAAGTATGACAATCCACTGCGAAACAACGGGCATGCACGCAACAGCAACATTCAAAGCCGGTGGCATGTTCTCCGGCCGTAGCGAAGAAGTCACCGTACAACTGTTTGACTCTTCGTCGGGCGATTCCCCGCTCCCAATCGGCTTGACGGGCAAATGGACCGACGGCCTGAAGCGAACAGACACAGGCGAAGCCATCTGGCACGTGGGCGCGCTTGTCCCAGACGCAGCCAAAGTCTACGGCTTTACGACCTTTGCCGCAGCCTTGAATGAAATCACATCGATCGAAGAAAACCACCTGCCTCCCACCGACTCACGTCTTCGTCCTGACCAGCTGGCTCTTGAAAACGGCGAGATAGATCGTGCAGAGGCTACCAAGGCGAAATTAGAGGAGAGGCAGAGGGCTAGGCGGAAGGTTCTTGAAGGACATGGGAAGAAGTGGGTACCGCAGTTCTTTGAAAAGGTTTCTGGGGGTGAGCAGGATGGTGATGAGGAGGTTTGGATGCTTAAACGCGGTGGAGCTGGGTACTGGGAGAGAAGAAGCAAAGGGGATTGGAAGGAAGTGCAGGAGGTTTTTGAGCTGTGACGAGACTACTGTGATTCGCTCTCTCTGCTCTCTGTCTCCGCGCTTTGCTGCTTGTCGAGTTGCTTTCCTTTTGGAATAGATTACGCTAGACAATTGATAAATGCAGATGTCATTGATGGCTTCTCAGTCTAATTATGCATATCAATGTTCCATTGACTGTCTTGTATAAAGCCGTCTGGTTTGTATGATGATGAACGTGGGAAGCACATGTTAGAAGTCGAGTGGAATGTGGAGCAGGGTTTAGAGTTTGGACCTTGCACAGCCACGAACCCTCCGTCATCTCTCTTTCCCGACCTCGTGTGCCAACTTGACTTCGTTACAAAGCGGCACAGCTCGTTGAAATCTACCAAAAGAGTCTTCTCAAAGTAAAAAAATAAAAACGCATCACTGCAGCCATGGCCAACGCCCAGGAGATGCACACGGCTATGATCAATCGCTCCATTCGAACCATCAAAGCTGTATGTAGGCAACCCATTCCGCGCTGTTCGCTGCTCGTGCTATAGCAGATTAACACTCACTAACACACACCTCAGGAACTCGAATACCTTTGCGATGCCTCTGTCATTACTCCACAAACCCTCTCTTCCCTTCTCTCCTCCATTCCCGAGCAGACCGCTCTGCACGCTCCGCTTTCCGTTGGCGCCGTGCCAACTCTCAACCCAACAGCAGGCGCCCCACAGCCACCAACACCAGGCATGAACAACCTTAACCTGAACGGCAACAACCGCGGTTCCACCGCCGCCAGTACTAACGGCGCCTTGAACGAGAAATCAGACTACAGCGCCTACAACCCGTCTCAATCGGCGCTACCATCGTCATACAATACCCCACCACCAACGGAATGGCCCCCTCTTGCACAAGCGACTGCTCTGTTTGTTTACAACTCTACCGATGCCGGCGATCTGGCGCTCCAGCCCAACGACCACATTACCGTAACTGAGTACATGAACGCCGAGTGGTGGAAGGGAAAGTCAGCGCGAACCGGCCAGGAGGGAATATTCCCACGTTCGTACGTCAGGGTTATTGAGGAGAAAGCACCAGCAGGAAATCCCACAGGCAACAACTACGGTAATGCGCCTTTGGAAGTCAGCGGTATGGGCAACGGAGATGGCCAGGTGCCAAGTAAAGGCCAAGAAATGGGTGAGTACCATTCCACCAACCTTTCGATCTTCATCTTGAATGTGTATACTAACGCTTCACCTCTACAGGCAAGAAATTCGGTAAGAAATTGGGTAATGCGGCTATTTTCGGCGCTGGTGCTACTATTGGTGGCAACATCGTCAATAGCATTTTTTAGTCGGATTGCATTCTGCATAGAGCATGAAATTTCACTGGGCATTGTTGCGGCGTTTTTAGGGATTTATTTTAGTTGGTCACCTAATGACCACAGATTGTATTGAACATATTTACGGCTCTCATTTAGCTGAATTGAAAATGGCAATTGTCAGTGAATGTTCTGTGTTAATGCCGTTCCATTGAGATGATTTTTGGATTTTCCTGTGAATTGATTAGACAATTCCAAGGTTTTCACTCCTTCTATTAAATGCCAGACATCGGTGCTGCTGAAGAACGAGAACGAATCTCTCAAGTGTCTGACCAACTAGAAGCAGGCAGCAAAATTAGCTCCAGAGGACATAAGTTAGCAGTCAAGAATGAATTGGCAGGTGTCAAGAGCGAATTGGTAAGTGTTCAGAACGAAGTGGCAGGTATTAAGAATGCCAAGGCGGATAGGAGAGTCAAGACGGACAGGAGATCCGAGGAGAAGAAAGCGTCTGCTAAGATGTATGATTAGAGGGAAGTTTGGAATTTAGACTGGTTTGATGAATTGAAATTGAAAGAAGGAAAATGCGAGGAAAAGACAAGAAAGGGACGAGGAAAAGACGACAGTAGAGATTCTTTGAGGATAGATCCTTTGAGTACACGATTCTCTTTGACGGTAATTCGGCTTCATCATGAATTGGATGATTGTTTCTTGTTTGGAATTTTTCGTTTGCTTGAATTTGATATGGCGTGATGTGAATCAACCTTCAGTCTCCTTTTTGACTACCACGTCCAAGATGCTTGATCCTACTGAGATCCATGACTGAGATCGTAAGATGGTGTTAGACAAGTCTACGCATGCTTCATTCAACAAAAAGACAGCGTGTTATTCGCCATTGATCACGAGGGTGAGGTACATTGGACAAGGCTGACGTTATCCAATCAGGGATTCGAAACCATCTACGAGCGATGATCAGCCCACTCAAGTCACAAAGTCCTCATCGAGCCAGCCTGATGATTGTGATTCCAGTGAACAAAGCGCACTCATTCTCATTTCAACATCATATGCCGCCAGCCAGTGACGTCCAATGTCAATCAATTTCCAACCTAGCTATGCTCTCCTCCAACCTCCAAGCTTCGACGTTTGTCCAGATGGTGACATCGTTCTAGGAACCATTTTAGCAAAAGCTAAACACGGCCCAGAACGCCCCGATCCTAAACGTCCTTTGAACAAGGCCAGTCGGGTCGCTATTGATGCCAAGGACGTACGTAGCATTGCCGCTGAGAAAGTAATACTTGATGGCAAACAACTCTCCGATATCTCATGCGGGGTATGGTCGAGCACGCCTTTGTTCCAGGCTATTGGCGGCAAACTCAGTGCCGATCGCAGCGACGACAAGGTACTCTTCATTGAAGCCGAGGGTGTCGAGACGAGATATTTTCTCCCGCAGCCTGAATATTTCGCTCAAGCTTTAAAACCCATTCCCATCCAGAAGACCTTGTTTGATTTCACCAGAGATCCTGTCTACTTGGTCACGGGCATCAAAATAGCCAAGAGTGCAAAGATCATCAATACCGAAGTTCACACCAGTGGATTTGACATTGGACCTGTCGTTGATCTCACCTCATTCGGAATTCCCTTGAGCGTAGGAACGGGGATCAAATCAAAGGGCGAGAAACGGAGGATCGTGACGGTGGAGAAGAAGAGTGAATTTATTTTGGCATATGAAACGAGACGTATTCAACGAAAAGCGGACAGCTTTACAGAGGCGGATAACAACAAGTGGGCGGTTCTCGATGATGAAGATGGGAAAGGTTTGAAGAACGCTGAATTCTGGCTGGCGGATATCGACATCAGAACATTGACAGTAGCGAATGATGGCATTGAAAATTTGACGTGATTGATGCAGAAACGCACTAGGAAAGAAGTGCGTCCTTGATGCGACGCACTACATTCTCCATGACCATTTTTCGAGTCCACACTTCATCGTATCCCCCTTCATAGTGGTCCATCGAAATCAATTCCCAGGGTTTTACTACTCGATAACCGTCCCTGATACCCGACCCAGCGCCGGTCATCCTGGCCAAAACCTTCCTCATGCCAGCTATGGTGCGCAGCTTGTTCGCCAGTTCCTTGTAAGATGGTCTTCGGTAGAACCCTTTGACATCTTCAAACTCGCGGAGCAATTGCATGACGACAGCAGCGATACCGGTAGCGATTCCTGTGGCCTGCGACGTGCCAGATCGACGAACCATGACGCCTACAGCTGATTCTGTCGATGGTTTGAATCCTTCGACAGCATAGCCCAAAAAGGAAAATTCATTGCTCCCAGGGGTTGGATTGCCTCCATATTTGTTGCCGTAGCCAGTTGTAGAAAAGGCTCCGAGTGCTGTCGGTGCCGAGGCAGGATAGCTGATTCCCTGAGTATCACCTTTATTGCCTGCTGCGGCAATGACTAGTACGTGTTCAAGATTGGCGTGGGCAACCGCTTTGATAAGGTCAGTTAGTCCTGTATCAGAATCAAATCCGCTTGCAATACAGATGATGTCGACTTTCAGCGGATTGATAGCATAATAGATTGCCTGCGTGCATGTTGTCAGCAAAGTATGGCGGATCGATGGGACATTGGTACCTTTGTCATGTTTTCAGCTACTTTTTCGTTTTTCATCTCTGCTCGCTTGCGAGCAATTTGGATACAGTAGACATTACAGGCACGAGCGAGGTCGAGAATGATTGATGTAATGTGCGTACCGTGACCATCTTCGTCAATAAAACTGCCCAGTTCAAGTGGAGTGACTCCTGGAAAATCCACACAAGTGTAGCATTTGATGCGGTCTACGTCATAAACTGCGGTATTCATGACATCCTCTGGTAAGTCTATGCCAGTGTCGAGGATAGCGACTCTGATAGGTTCCTTCTCAGTACGAGAGATGATTTGTCGAAAAGCTTTTGATTTTCTCATCCATTCATTAGTTTCCATGGCGCTGGTGGCAATCAAGTCAGGAAAATCGCTTCAACACTTCTTTGGGGGTGTTTTCAACGTACGCAACGGGATCAATCCTTCTTCTTTCGCCAACGTCATCGTCCTGGAGCATATCCGTGGCTGCTGATATGATTTCAGGATCGGTGGAGCTACTTTGAATATCTGTGAGTACTCGATGAATAAGAGTTACCTGAGTTTACTCACTTCTTAATACAAGCAAGTGTCTCTGGGATTTTGTGTGCACTGTGGAGAAACTTGAGGTGAACAAAGTCGTAACCGTCATTTCGTCTGACAGACATCTCACGAAATATTTGTTCCATCCCTACTTTTTTGGAAAGTAGTGCCTTTTCGGCTTGTGATAGAGTACATCGCTCGTTTGCGATATATAACACATTCGCGGCGAAAGCTGCGGCAACGCCCACGGCATAATCTGCTCCACTCTTATATACTTCGTGCTCTTGCCAAAAACTCTGAATGTCTACACCAAGAGTGGTGAAGTTGACTGCATTCGGTATTGGATTCGTGTTTTTTAACCAGCTGTTGCCATTGCCGTCGCAGGCGTTTATGCCGATGACATTGTCGCTGCTAGCTGGATAAAGGCAGTTCTTTTGAATGGTCCCGTCCGAACAAGGGGCGAATATAATCTTGCCCGCCTCGAATGCTTCATCAACGGCCCTTGATGCGCTATTCAGGGCATCCGACGCTTCATGGCTTGCATTTGAATTGGTCGTCTCGGAGACCCAACCATAAGGACACGCTATGATGTGCACATTCCATTTTTGCACTGCATGATCAATTGCCTGTAAGCATGTTCGTTAGCGACGGGACGCGCTCTCGAGAACGGAGCGCATATCACCCTTGCAATGTTCGCAATGGAGGGTTCCTTGAGACGTCGCGTACCAGTCACTTTTGCGCAGTAGATGTTGGCAGTAGGAGCGAGTTTGAGTAAGAGCTGGGTGACAACAGTGCCGAATCCAATGAAATCCATCGTACCGTCCTGACCGCTGATGAAACTCTGCCTATCCTTGATTCTCTCACCCCCTAATACGATGTCACCGGCTTGTGGAAACCCAGAGCCAAGCACTGCTATCCTGACATTCTCATCTCTTCCCTTTCCCAATCCAAATGATTCAGTGATACTGTACACTTCTCCTATCATTCGCGTCGCGAATCCAGCGCTTTCAACTAAAGGTTAGCCGAATTACACCTCGGAAAAGCTGGCTAGCTATTGCACAAGACACTCACCGAGGAGGAATGAAACCTTCGTCATCCGACATGCTGCGGAGAACTGTGCCGTCGAAAGAATGGGTAGAATGCAGAGAGTGCATAAGCGTCAGCAGTGCGTTGTGTCATTGCACGAGGCTGAATGAACCTTGGCTCACAATGTACCAAGTACAACCACTCTCGAAGCAAGTCGGGCGATGCTCTTTGTTTGGCATACAAGAGGCTATCCCCACCAATCGTGAGAACAATAACGAAAGGTTGCCGTGCCATGCGGTAATATGTATGAATATGTATTGCGCATTTATAATATGTATCGTATAGTTAGGCATAAGTACAAACGCAAATAGCGTTCAATTCAATTAAAGTCAATGTGCCTGCCATCATGAAATACCATTCAACAGATGGCTGTGTGAATTAGGCGCCCCTCCGCGCATTCGTGCTCATAAGTGTAATCTTCTTTCCCTTCTTGCCGCCTTTCTTGCCTGCACCAACGCCACCACTTTTGGGCACAGCAGCCGCCTTATCTAAACTCAAACTCTCAATGTTCTCGAGAAGTTCTTGATCGCGTTGGTCAAGGAGGTCCTTCTCCCAGCCTTGAAGCCAGCCATCGTCTTCTCGAAAAGAGTCGTCCGGTGGGAGCTGTGCATATAAGTCTGGCGAGGCTGGAGTGACAGCAGCAGTGCCCCATACAGTGCGAGATATACTTGGAGATGTTGAAGGTGATGCCAGTGATGTGTAGCCGGACGTTGTGCGATTGGGATATGGTGGGGATGAATTGGTTGTGATAGCTGCGATTGCATCTGCTGCTGTTGCTCCGAGTGGCGGAAGGAGTTGGGCGGAGAATGCATCGTTAGAAATTGATGGTCGTTTCCTTCGAACGGCTGCAAGTTCTCGTTCTTCAGCCTTTTCGATGCGAACACGGTCTTTCTCCTCGCGAGCCTCTTTTTCGTCATGTCTCTTTCGTCTTCGCTCCAGCATTGGTCGGAATTCTGCCAGAACCTCAGGAGATACTGTATCAGTCCAGTCACATTCCAAAAAGCCAACCTCACAGCCATAGGGTAAATGAGCCAGGTATTTCACCCGCTTGCGAAGCTCATCATCCACAACATGGCCTAACGAGACCCGCTCAACTCTTGGGAGAATACTTGAAGGAAATGCCGAGTATGATCCAAAGGCGGTCTTCAAGATTCGAATATCAAGTGGTGAAAGATAGTAATGAAGAAGAGCGTGGTAGAATAAGTATTCAGACGGCTGTGGTTTTTCTGTCTGTTTGGCCTTCATCTCAGCCAATGTTCGTGGGACGGCGTTATCATTTCCTGAACTGGATTCGCCATGTGGAGTTTCGTCGATGCTCATGCCCTCTCCAGCGTTTTTTGTCGGCAGAACACTGGCTTGCTTCTGCAGATACATATCAGGGACATCGTCCTCACTGGTATTATACTCAATTGGTGGTCGGTCGTCTTTTTTTGATTCGACAGCAAGTTCCGGTTTAATGGGCTGTGCTGGGGGATTACCAATACCCATAATTTTCTCCTTGGCTTCGTGAATCATTCGTTTCGCCCGGCCAGTCCATTCCGCATCTTCCCCAAACATGAGTTCATCTTCCTTCTCAAGTTGATCGACGGCTGCTAGAGCTTCATCATATTGTTGCAACATATATTCTTCGCTGCCTTTCATGACTCTTGAATAGTCCATGACTTCTGCAGCAAAATACCATGGGATGAAATCTCCTTTGACGACTGCGGGAGGACTTTCTCGAGGCATAGCGAGAGTGCTCTTCGCCTTTCTTTTAACCAACCTCAGAACGACATCTCCGCCAATTTGAGGTTGTCCGCCTTCCTGTCCAGTGTACCAGCGTACAGGTCGTGTCTCTGATATGTAAATGCTGTCCCAACAAATCGGGCATTTCTTCCATCTTGCCTTTTTCTCTGGTGGCTGTCCATCGCCATCCTCAGAATGCATGTAACGAATCAGACACGGAAGACAAAAAATGTGACCGCATCTTGCCATTCGTGGAGCCGTCGGCTCACCAAGACAAATTGGACATGAAGCCGCCTGCGTGGTCGATGAAGCAATAACTTGAAGCACATTATTCCAGTCCAAGTGGATATCAGCATCTTCGGCTTGAGCTCGATAATCACTTCTTGGGTCGACGATGAAGCGATAATTGGCGTGAATATATCTGCAGCCAGTCAGCGTCACCATTTTCACCCTTGTCTCCACCTCAATCTTACCTCGCCTTGTCAACAGCATGATATCCAGAGCTCCAGGTATTATTGACCCTTCCACCTCTCCTCTGAGCCCCATGATGATGGCGATGTGATTGGTGAGCGTTTGGTCGCGGTGGAAGAGAAAAGTTCATCAAATGAGTGATATTTTGCTGGCCCCGTCGGCCGTGCGGATTCTGCATGGCGAACTGCTCATCGTCGTCCTCCAAGACGCGAAGAAAACGTTTACCGGGCTTGTGTTTGGGCTTGCTGTTCTGCTGATTTCGTGCTGCGGGTGCGTGTTTAGTGCCGCTGCTGGCGCGTCGTTGGCCGAGGTCGTGAGCAAAGAACTGCTGGGTTTGCGAGGCAGCAGGAGAGACTTGGCTGGAGGAGCTTTTGGAAAGATTGACGGCGGCTTTGGAGGAGACTGATGGTGCTTGCTGGCTCGTCATGGCTTCACGCCGGACGAGAGCGTTTGGTGGCGAGATAAGAAGGCGCCTTGTTGGGTTGGATCGGGGGGTGATGTCGTCCAAGAGCGCAGTCGACGTATTGGTGCAGGCGTGAATAGTATTGTGGTGTAATATGAACTCTCGACGTCCCCGGCGGGAGTCTTGGTAGTGGAAGAGAAGAAGAAGCTCTCGATCTGGTGGTGTTGGTCATGATTCACGAGGCGGGGCGATGCGGGTACAGCCGAAGGGAAAGCGCGATGATGCTTTGGCGTCTCGGAAGGTGACCTCGTCTCGTCGACGCACGTGCGACATTCGGCCTCTGTCCTCTGTCCAGACATCATCGATCGCCTCTCTGAACCACCGGCTCCTCTTCTTCTCTCTCATTGCAACCTTTATACTGCTGCCATGTTGATTCAAGAGTCACACCAAGATGTGCCCACCAAGGCTGGTGGAACTATGCGTACGATATCATCATTTGCTCCCAGTTCAATAGTATGTAGATCAAGATTCTGATAAGAAAGGTAGGCATTTTCATCTTCCATCCAACCATCCCGAACTACCCGAAGGCCAAGTTCCCCGGCGTTGTCGTTTTCAGCGAGATTTATCAAGGTTTGTCATGTCTTTCTTCTCTGTCATGATCCAATCTTTCATGAAAAGAAAACGCCAAACGCCATTGCCATTGTCATTGCCATCAGACTTCCATATCACATCATTTGGTTTTAATCTCAATCGCTCACCAATACAAAAGTAACGGGTCCGGTTCAACGCTTTGCCCGCCAAATTGCCTCACACGGCTACATCGTAGCTGCCCCTTCCAGCTACCACGAATTCACTGGCCCCGAACCACTGGCCTATGATGGCCCTGGTACAGACGCAGGAAACGCTTGGAAAATTGAAAAGACCATCGCTGGTTACGATGAAGATGCCACGCTTTCCATTGACGCTCTGGCGGGACTTCCAACCTGCAATGGCCGCATCGGTGCCACAGGAATGTGTCTCGGCGGGCATTTAGCCTTCCGCTGCGCATTCGACGCACGTGTACGAGCGGCGGTATGTTACTTCGCCACCGACATCCACAGTCGCTCGCTCGGTAAGGGCAAAGCAGACGATAGTTTGCAGCGTGTGAAGGACATCAAGGGCGAATTGGTCATAATTTTCGGAAAGCGCGATAATCATGTTCCACCTGAGGGACGAGATCTCATCCGAAAGGCACTGCATGAGGCCGGCACGACTTTCTCATTCTATGAGCCCGCTTGGGCGCAGCACGCTTTCATCCGCGATGAGTTGTCCAAGGGACGATATGATCCTGCTCTGGCTGGTATTTGCTTTCAGATGCTGCTTGAGCTTTTTGGTCGTACGTTGAATGGTGATCTTGGACCAGCTAGTGGGGAGGTTGGCGAGGTTGAAGATGTTTGCTGAACATCACTTTCAATGGCTTACACGTGACTGATTTGGCCTGAGAATATAGACGGATGCCGAACGAATATGACATGCATACAACGTACAGAAAAGTTTCACTTCATTAACTCATTATGCATAAGAACCTTTCAGACTAAACACACCCGCCACAAAGCATTATCCTTACAATTCTTGTCCCGATATCTGTATCCTTTTTTCCAAGCCCTCGTCTTGACAGTACATCGTCGTCCTCATCGTCCTCAAAAAAGCAATCAGGATACTTTTCTCCCAGTTTCTCGAGATCTCGACGCAGTGTAATTTCACAAGGACTGCCGAGTGACGTGATGGCATGATTATATCCTGGCACTGGTGCCGTCGCTGATGCCAATGACATTGTTTCAGCTGACCAGCGACTACAGAGTTTTTCGAGACCACTATTTGCTGATGGCGGTAATGGGATGGACGACATTGACTGTTTCAAGTCATGATTCTTCGATGTTAAGCCGTTTGAGATATATTTACCACAACTTGGAGATATCAAGGAAGAAGTGACCGTGCGGATTGGAATGATGCGTTGTGAAGAACGAATTGAAATCAGACTGCCGTTACGACTGTGCATCAAAGTACCAGAGAAACGCTCACGATGAGGACAGTATGAGGCGTCAGGATGTCGAACTTCGGGAGTGAGTTGGATTGATTGCTTGTAAGAGATCTTGTTGGGCGGTGCTTTTATACTGCCAAGTACGGCTGTGATTACCGGTGAAGTTGGCACATTCGTTGCTGTTTGGTTCGTGCGCAACTTCGTGGCTGAGAAGTGACTAAACTTGTCGTCTGGCCCTGGCGTACTCCGCTGTGTGATGATCAAATCTTTGGGTCGTCTTTTGTATTGCATTGAAGGTCGTTCGATGGGTAACATCTGCCTCTGGATGACCCGCGAGATATTCTCTGCTCCAGCTTGAACGGGTTCGTCGAATGAGTTGATTGGTGTATTTGGAGGATCGGCGTCACTCGTAGATTGCAAGGCAGGTACTAATTCTATACCAAAGTCGAATTCGTTCTTCGCAGCATCATTTTGAGGTAGATGCGTTGCCACATTCTCGATCTCTGAGACTGGCGGTATGTCTTGATATTCAGGGCTGGGTTTCCGGATTGAGATGATATTATCAAGATTCAATTCGGATGATATATTGATGATAATCGATTGATTACATTGCTTCTTCTTCTGAATATAATTTTGTTCGTCTTGGGGATCAAGTGCAGAACTGATCTGAATTCTGGTCGGAGGAGTCCTCGCCACATCCTCGATCTTGTAACGTTGCATCGCCAACGAAAATTATCGCCAAATATATCTTCGAAACAGCAGAATCGGATACAAATCGAAGATCGCGCACGTCTTGAAAATGTAGTGAAACAAAGCATGACATTTGTCAACCATGCAGTCCACCATTACATATAGACAACCCATACACCCATATGTATGGATCATCCTTCGGTACCGAAGTGAGGGATGGAATGTCAGGGTGATCAACAAGAAGTCGGGATGGTTGCATCAGATTCACCTGCGTTTTTTCAGTCCGAGTAAGGAGCATCGGTGGCTGCGTGCCAATGCCGCGAAGTCTGGTCATGTAAGGGATATTTTCGTGGTGAAACGTTGACTTTTGAGGAGAGATATGTGACATACGTAAACAACATTGTTTTAGTTCGATTTAGGCAGGAGGAATCTTTCGGAACCATAGAGCCACAAATGTTTATCGCTAATATGCAAAGTCGCTGTCGTTGTTGGAGGATGCTGTGGGATTTCCGTTCGTCCACGCCTGGAAAAGGTACAACTCTGGTCAGCGAGGGAGGCGCTGCTATTGCCTCTGCTCCCTGTTCATAATCAAATAGAACCCACTGAGAATATTCCATTTTCATATTTCAGAACCATTAAGGGTTTGATGTCAGTGATGCTCAATGCCTGCTTCGGCCTCGTCACATGTACTTTGAGCGGATGGGAAAGCACAAATGAGCTGCTTCTCAACGTCACTCTCTTTCGCACACACATACACACACTTGCACCTGCATCTTTAACAGGAGCTTCAGTTTCCAAGGTAATGAGAAAATATTGTCGCAATTATGGAGTGACTCACTTCGTTCATTAAGTCGTCCTTTCAATCGTACTCATATCAATCATTTCTACTTTTCGTCGAACACACTGCATCATTCCCGCCAGCATCACTCTTCTGACTCCGCAAATGCTACCGTTAATTCCATTTCACTTGCTTTCGTTACATTCGATCATGTCAAAAGCTAGCCAATGTCTCAATGACAACTGCGCGTTTTGCAAATCAACTGATAATGACATTGTCTGCCCACAATACGAACCCATCCGATATTGTTCCTTGGGCCATACAGACGCAGACTGGTTGACCCACAAATATGCTTGCGAAGTGTGGGATGAAACTCAAGAAGGCTTAATGAGAGCGAATAACCGATTTCGAACATACTATCCTGAACGTTTTGTCAACAACTTCAAGGACCAGGGAGGCCTCCTGTGGGACCTTGAACAAGGCGATTATTATCTGGCCAAGCGACAAGATTTCGTTAATCAGTATCTGGAAATTCCAACTCGCAAGGCAACTGAGCTTGCTCTGTATCATCTCATGGACATGTTACGCTTGGACCGCGAAGATCACTTGAACCTTCAGCAATTAGTAACAGTCTTGATGATCCGGCTGGGAAGATACCAGGAAGCTTATGACTTTATAAAGTGGTATGCTATGCATGAGACCGAGTTCGACTGGGGAAATCTCGACTTGCCTGTTCGAAATTTGCAAGGAGAGAACATGCTGGAACCTGTGTCTGGAACCTGGTGGTCCTCCTGGTACTACCGGCGAAACAAACAATCTTTCCTAGTCAACATAGCTTTGCTCAAGCTACGTTTTCTATTCGTTCCGAGGTCTGGATCAAGACCTGAAAATGATCGATCTAGCCACTCCTGAGAAAGTTCGTCGAGAAATCCTGGATTCCATCATAGATTAGCATGGTCGCGACATTCTCACTACAAATGAAGTCCTCATCAGGACTCTCAACGGTGGTCAAAGTCTTCGCCACAACAGGGAAATCATCAAGGGCCAGATTTTGGAGCTGATGCGGACTATTCATCGTCGTCATCCACATTTTTGGCCCGACATGGTCAGATTTCACGGCTGGTGCATCCATCGGCAGAATATAAATTCCATATTCAACGACAACAATGAGAGTCAGAGACCGGTGGCACACTGTGTGAACATGTCGTGGGTGGAGACACCAGGGGTATGGAAACGGATCCATGCATTTCGAGATTTTAGTTGATAAAGTTTTAGGGGAAATGGAAGCTGTCAACGTTCGTTCTTTGTCACAGAGTCATTTCAATTTTGTTTTCTCGAGTAAACCACATAATGTGAGGCTTTGAGCTACTCGGCAGATGCCACGTTCGGGACATCTATGAATAAAATTCAAAGTCATCACTGTGCCGTCTGAGAACCTACCCTCATCATTTCGCAGTCTTGTTACCTCTAAGACCTCACCAGTGTTCTGTAGGGTCTTTCTTCAACTCTTTTCTTCCAGTCAAATTGGTCTTTTCTATACGCTCGGTGTAAACGACGTTCACGAGTGAATCTTCCGGAGACTTGCAACACAACGTGTGTAAATCATTTTGCTCCCCAATGTATCAATAAGTACATTACAGCGGAAAGACTTTTGAACGAAAATAGGCTTATTGTTTTAATACGTGATGTAATTGTTTCAATGAATGCTCAAAAATTATGCAATGAAAGATGAAGAGGCTCGCTAGCTAGCGCATTTATTGAAAGAATGCTAATTATATGAAATATGGAGTAAAGAGTGGCCGTAATTTACAATGAATGAAATAGGCCAATAATCGATGAAACAAGTGAAAGGCATCAGGTTTTACTGCAATGCTAGCAGGGCGTTATTCTGAATTTATTGGCAACTTGGCTATAACAATCTGTTTGCTTATATGATGCACTGATTTTCAGAGTACGCTCTACGAGAAGTGCAGTTAGATGATCGAACTCATAATTAAGCTCTGCACCACTACACAAGAGTGAAAAGGGCCCTTTTCGCAAGCCCATTCACTTCTCTACTTCGTGCATAAGCATCTGCAATATCGCTGGACCACTCTCCGCATTCTCGGGCGTTTCCTCGATCAACACCTTTCGTCCATTACAGCCGTGCGTGATAGCCGATTGTGGATCTATGTTGCCGGTACGGATTAAGAGAGAACACATCTCTATGTCACCTATTCGCACAGCGACGCACAATGGATTTTGTCCTTCATTCCATGTGTGATTGTCACCGCTAGCAGCATTTTGCTGCAGTAGTATTCGTGCGGACTCAAAGCGGTTGCAAGGAGTTGTAGAGCTCAAAATAACACGCACGAGAGCAGAATCTCCTTGATCAGCAGGATTGTGCTTTCCTTTTGGAAAATATGGCATTAGAAGACTGAACATTACAGGGTTGCAACGCACTGCAGCCAGATGTAAGACGTTTTCACCTTCTGCATTGGTATATGTCAAATGTTCCTCAAAGCCCCTCTGCTTCAATAAGAAGTCAACAGTAGCAACATGATCATTCAGAACGGCTTCTCCGATGGGTTGATTTCGTGACTTTCGCTGTGCCAGAGGGTTTAGTGTTCTTGGAAAAGTGCAGAGCAATCCATTTTTTAGCCGCTGGTCGTGCTGAGCTTTGATCATGAGTCGCTGTATCAGAGGCAAACAACCTACTCTGGCAGCCAGGCACAACAGCTCGTTCGCAGAACTCTCGTCGACCAGTGTGTCAGATGTGTTGTCAATAAGATTAAAAACGACTTCCCAATTGCGACCTCGTTGAACGGGATCACTCCAAAAGTCCAGCACGAGCGACCAAAAGTCGATGCCTCGAAGCTGGCAGCCAAAAGCTTCGCTTGAAACTAGTATGCTTAGCCTTTCCAATTCACCCCATTGAAGGATTTGCTTGGTTGCGGAGATAGCGGTGCTAGGTAAAAATTTGTTGCTACTAAAATCCGAATTCTGCATCATGTGGTAGAGCATGGCAGGGGGGCCATAGAGCGAAGTGACCCCAAGTGCATCGTACAGCCTACTGTCGAATTCGAATCTCGCCTTCAGTACGCATCCCGGACGAGAATTTTGCTGTGTCCAATTGTAAAGGCGAGTAGATCCCGCTGCACATAGAACTTCTACACTTTGTAAGTTTGGAAGGCACTCTTTGTCAACAGCAGCGAAATGATCGAGCCAATAACAGGAAGCGTAGACGAAGAACTCGCCGAAACCACGTTGGGTCGGATCATAGCGGATCATGGTTTTCTCCCATTCTTCCCACGTACATTGTGGATTGTAATCGACCGGATCAGGGTAATCGTTAAAAAGGTCAACCTCTTGGGGTAGTTCTTCGATGGCTGCTTGCTCTTCCGAGAGTAAATCGATCTTGTCTATGTCGTCCAACAAAAGATACCTGATGCAAATTCTCAACATGAATGCCTCTAGTCGCAGTTTGGACTGGTCGACAAAGGTTCGACCGCACAAGTTTTCAATTGCTGCATCTTCGGGACCAAAAACATCGGACGTGAAGTTTTCTATGACATATTCCTTGACCGATTGATGCACGAGTCGAAAACGGTCGTTCTTGATCTCATCAGACTTGAACGTGGCAACGAAAGGTCTGACAAGGCCAATAAGTCTTTCTTCGTCGACTAGTTCTGAAAGTGCGGCTATGCTCTTGACATCCGGTGGCGCTGTAGCCAATGCTGCAGCCCAAGCAAGCTCCGTTCTGCTAAGAGGTCGGCTACTGGCAGCAAGAAGACTGAGAGCGGATTTGGCAAGATTTTGATTATCCGGCACGTTTGATGTACATCGCGACAACAAATCATCGTATAGTATTGATAGTTGTCCACTTAGAGGTATTTTCCCCAGGAAGTGTTTCATGGGACCAAGTGCTCGGATTTGACGTTCCTCGATGAGTTTCACTACCATTTTCGTCCAAATAGCACTGCCTTGGGCCATGGAAGACAGGTGATCGATCACAAGCTCTTTCACGTTTTGTGGCAAGTACATCAGCTGCAGCTTAACGGTATGCTCCACAATCATGCGGTCTCTGTGTGAGTCAGAAATCAGATCGATTCGGGCCAAATCGTCGAAACGCTGTAATATCTCTTCATTAGGCCGGGAGCAGACCAGGATTTTGAGACGCTTGTTGCTCTCTGCCGATTTTTGCAGCAGTCTTAGAAGACGGATGCGGGACGTTCGGTCGCATTCATCAAGGCCATCTATTACTATAAATAGTGAGCGTTCCAGCGATTGCACGGTCAACTGAAAAAACTCTTCCAACTTTCTCACGTCTTTCGCTGGCTCAATATTACCAGATGCCTGATTGTCCTTGTACCAGTCGTAGAAGTTCTTCTTCAACCCTGAGAGTTGTTCAAGAAGTGATAAAATCAGAACAGATAGTACATAAGTCGTCCGGCCCGTTTCATCGTCTCGACAATAGTGATAGATTATCATCGGTCGTGGTACGATGGACTTCCTTCTTTTCATCAATTCGTCCACCAAGAATGCCGCTGCAACACTTTTACCAGATCCCATATTACCAGTTATTGCCAGCAATCTGGCTTTCGGCGCACGATACCATTCCGTGAAACGCGGATTTTCCAGCAAGAATTCGCAAGCTCGATCATCCCTCAGGTCTCCCAAATCGGCGTGATGCTCACTCTGTCGTCCTATCTTATCGCCACCTAGCCACCTTGCAACTACAAGGGAATGAGACTGATGTTTTCCTTCTCTGGAGTAGTTAACCACTTACTTTCTTGATCGTAGAGCATCTTTCTGATATCCAGGGCAATCTCTGCTGTGACATTTTGCACAATTTTATGAAGCATCTCAGCGTGCTTTAAGAACTCTTGAACAATCGCTGGAAGACGGTTTTGCTCCAAGGCCATCTTCAAAACAAGTTTGACACCTTTAGCTGAGAGAATCTCGAATGAAGCTTTATAAAACTCTAGGATCTTCCCATACATTGAAACAAGCGCCTGAAAGTGTTAGTTATACATATTGTACAGAATTCTATAGATCAATTACCTTGTGTATGTCGCTTTTATTAGTTTTCTGACCGAGAGTGTCACAATCATCAATGTAAGAAAGTTGAGATAGCATTTCTCCAATCTGCTTAGCAAATTCAAGATCGGCGGTCGCAAAACTGATGGCGATCTAGATTGATCAATTAGCCGAAATTCTTAATACATCATTGGAAAGCGTTTAAGCAACGGCATTCAGTCTAATTTACCGCTGTCACGCCTGTTACGACACCAAAAACAGCCTTTGCAGTTGGGTCAAGACCTGCGAAAGGGCTTGCCAAGTCTAAAGCGAGTTTGAATCCTTCAAGCGGGATCTGAATCGAATGGAGATATTTGATGCCTCGCTTGAAACCTGATGTTTGCGTCGCATCTTCGTCCATCTGTTCGAGTTTCCTCAAGATCTGTTCAATATTCCGGCCCTGGAGAATAGCGACATCAATATCTGTGCCGAGACTATTGACAGCTTCACGAAATGCTGCGCTCCAAACATCTTGAGAATCCGACTCTGTTTCAATGTCATCATCACTTGTACACTGAGTTCTAAATTCCTGATCTGCGTCAAACTCGCAAGTAGCGCTCGGGAGAGATTGAATTGGAGTTCCTTCCAGCTCACCAGTACACGCGGTAATGGTGTCGCCGATGCAACTGGAGTCCAGCGACTCCGCAATATCGGGCTGTGGCTGCACACTTGAGCTGGGGTAATCGGAAGATCAGTTGAAGCAAATTCATTGAAGGGAACATCATTTCTCACGCTGGAGAAGAGTTGTAGGACGGTTGACTTGCTGTCACAGAGGCTGATCTTGGGCGAACAGAAGACGCGGGGGATACCGACCGGAGTCGAAGGAGTCGATCGTGGAGCCTACGTCGAAAACTCCGATCTCGTGGTGTAGATGGGGTAGACATGTCGTTTGAAGCCTGTACTGTAACACAAGGACTGGGTCGGGACGGTGAGGGGCCGCAGCCTTTAGAGCAGTTTGGCGGTACCCCTCAGCCACGTGACTACCAAGACACGAGTGGGGCGAGAAGAGAGGTTACCCGTGCCCATCGCGATGGCTTCATCTACTCGCTCGTCCTTTTGAATTTGAGCTATTGTCAAGCTGCCAGTCCGTTTGTCTACACATCGCTGCAACGCATCCGCTGTGAGTCTTAGAATTTATTTCCAGCACGCAATGTAAAGAAGTTGAGTTACATGCTCTAACTCGCATAAGCTGCCCAGGTCAAGTGCACGTAGCCTACCTCGGCCCATCGACGAGGAATCTGAATCAATCCAGAACAACAGAGCGTGCCTTGAATTCACATATTATTTTCCCACTAAAGACAAGTCCTCTCCGAATACAGGGACTTGTCTTTGTCGTCTCGCCTGCCCTAACGTCTTGCGGAGAGCGAGGTTTCAACCTGGAGTACAATCGAAATGGCTTTTGAGCAGAACGGCTCCCAAGTAGCTCCGGCTGCGGCAAACATTCTCAAACTATCCAGAAAGTGCCGCATGAAAATTTTCGAAAGTGTACTCATCGTGCCGCACCAACTCTATATTTTCCGAGACCCAGGTTGCCCGATCGAGCTGTTCGCCCCCGACAAACCACGTGGATGGCCCGCCCTGATACACACAAATCGTCAGATAAATCGCGAAGCTGCTGCGGTACTCTACGGAATGAATAATTTCAACTTCTTGGACACATCACGCGGGCAGCCGGATCTGCTAGAAGCCTTCTTAAGCTGCATCGGGCCAGCAAATGCGAGTCTGATATCTCGAGTGTGCATCAATTTTCCCGTGATCGAGGGTGGACCAGGCACGTTCGAGCTTCGGGATGATAGCGTGAAAAGCTTAAGGCTCCTGCGAGAGCATTGCCCACATGTGCAGACAATAGAAACTCACGTGCAGCGGAAAAATTCTAACGGTATGATTGATTCGAGCAGAGATGAGGTGGCATCTGTTAAGGAAGCACTATTGCGCTTTGACGACGAACTTAAGTTTGGCTTGCCTTTCCTAAGTACAATCATCGTTAGATTCTACACCGGTTACCCTACTCCTGACGTGTTGCGCGAAATGGAGGTGTTTGGTTGGAAGATCTTACGCGCCAACGAGTAACACCGATAGCTCGGAATGTCTTTGACAAATAATGAAAATATCCCAATTTTCAAATTCTTGAGGGTTATGCAACTGATGCAGAAGTGCTTCTAGTTCTAGAAATAGATATTGCCAAAATATCAAAATAAGCATATTACGATGATTGCCGGATCTATAGTAAGTCATGCAACCAAATTGGGCAAACGGCTTCACCCGCACGCCGTCATGTACTCTCTTCTGCAGTGCACGCCTCATCACACGCTATCATTATGGTCAAATCGCTTTGCCGGCGCAACGGAAAGATACCAACTTACAACATTCAGTGCTGGATCGATTCGTCAGCAACCATCAGCCCATCAACTTACCATCCACTTTGATGATCCGAGCCGCATAAAAGAACAGTCGCCAACGCAGCCTGTTCCACTTGGGGTTTGGATATTTAAATATCACAGTGAACGGCGCAAAGATTTCGCCAAAATGAACGGCCATGCGACTGTGTCCAATGGTGCTTCTGACAAGATACCAGCTGAATCAATGGACTATTTTGCGACAAATCCGCAACCACCGACGTTGCGCTTCCACAGCGCCGCGGCGAAGGCTTTCATTGAACAGCATGCACGAGAAAATAGGCGGGTAGCCATTGTCACATCAGGTGGCACAACCGTACCCCTTGAGAATCAGACTGTACGCTTCATCGACAATTTCTCTGCCGGGACTCGTGGTGCTACGAGCGCAGAGTATTTCCTGGAAGCCGGATATGCGGTCATCTTCTTGCATCGCCAATTCTCTTTACTGCCGTATTCGCGACATTACTCTCATAGCACCAATTGTTTCCTGGATTTCATGACACACAATGATGCTGGAGCCGTTGTCGTGGAGAATGAATATCAGAAGCAAATGTCCTCGGTCCTGGATCGCTATCGCACTGCCAAGAAAGAGAACACGCTTCTCTTGCTGTCATTTACGAGCGTAAATGAATATCTTTGGACACTTCGTGAGTTGGCGATCCAAATCCAACCATTGGGCGCAAATGGTCTCTTCTACTTAGCTGCCGCGGTCTCGGACTTCTTCGTCCCTGCGGAGCGAATGGCGGAGCATAAGATTCAATCGTCTGAGGATTTCAATCCCTCACACCCTGACGGAGAAGACGGTGAAGGCGAAGAAGCTCCAGCTGCACGTATGGAAGGTAAAAAGCTCGTGATCGATCTTGATCCCGTACCCAAATTTCTCAAGACCCTGGTCGACACATGGGCACCTCACAGTATGATCATTTCGTTCAAACTAGAAACAGACCCCTCTCTCCTCGCCACCAAAGCCCGGTATGCACTAGAAAAATACTCCCACCAACTCGTGATTGGAAATTTGCTCAACACACGCAAGTGGGAAGTCCTTTTCGTCTCTGCCAAAGAAGGCGAACGCTGGATTCGTGTGCCCGCTGGTCGACGCACGAAGAGTCATACCGGGTTTGGAGAGGATATGAATGCTGCACACAGTGGTCCGGCCATTGAAATCGAGTCACTGATTGTCCCTGCTGTGGCGAAGATGCATGCGGATATGATTGCGAATGGAGATCCCAGACATGCAGCCTGAATGGAAGAATGACTTTATCGTAGAAGAAGATATACAGCGATCAAAACGCGATGCCCCAAAATATCCAAATATCCACTTTGCCGAACCACTCCATTTATGATTTAGTCGCCACCTTGTCGTCGAACAGGTACAAGGTACAAAGTGCAAGGCAGAAGCTCCTTAAAATTTACGCTGATCTCGGAAAGCAAGGCTGAAAGCCCCCCTCACACCCTTGCCTGAAAAGGGAAGAACGGCTTTGTGCCTTCACAGCCGCAGATGGGCGGCTGTGCACAAAGGGTTTTATTGATGCGGGCATGTATGCAGTATGCTGGACGTAGAAGGGTCTGTTTGATGATAAGTGTCAAGGGATGTATTGCACGATCATATTCTATGGATGAAGGAGTTTGCCGTTTAACCCTCGACAACATCCATACTCCCACACGGCGCATGACATCGTCTTGTTCAATATGGCTGTCAATGCCGACTGTTCTACAACTGTCGTCTTCTTTGTCTACATCATATCGCCTAGACCCGGCGTCATTCAAGTCGGAAAATAATACAGACGTCGGTGGGTCAGCCGAGGCGTTTACAAGGGATCGACGCACTCTATGTTTGTTAGTTAGTCCAGCGACATGATGCCGAGCGCTAACTTACGTGTTGGAAACATTCCTGCACGGTAGATGCGCGGATTTGCATCTGCTGAAACGTGCCTTGAACACTGCGCGAGTCGGCAGACGATCCATCTTGCCCGCCCACGAATGAGCCCATGATATTCTATTCGAAGCCGACGGCTTCTATTTAAAGCCGGGCCGTCCGAGAACACGAGTCTGCCGTCGTATTCGCGGTGATGAAACAGCGATCCGAACATCTATCCGCCCCACTTGGCAGCCAAGCGTGTGAACAGCCGACGTCACTGTCATGTGGTCTTCTCAGGGTCTCCATTTCCCAACTCGCCCGTCTGTCTGTCTTCAACGACTGCCACCGTCCTGCGCCAGCCTCGTCCCAAGCCACTCGTGTGTTTGTGTGACTGCTCGACCCGCCTCTGACTGCCAGCGCTCCTCGACGTGGTGCTGACAGAATTGCATGGATCGCAGCAAAGCCAGAAATCCTGCAGTTTGACGCCAGCTCACCCCGACGCACACGCCGCAGAACTGCATATAATACACTTCCGGCCCTGCCCGCCTGATTTAGGGCATCTCTCGCTTCAGTTGCGACGTATCACTTACAGAGAGTGAGAAGGGCGTTTGTGTAGCACCGCTCGATGCTGCCATGTCTCCGCCGCAAACAATCCCCACTGTGACGGCCAACACACCGCCCATACAGCTTCCAACAGGACGAATCTCCTCCGAGCCCGCCGCTGCGGCAGACGATATACCTGAAGGTGCCGATTCACGAGCTCGAGAACTGCCGGATCTGGACTCGGAAACACAGAAAAAGATGGACTCGACAGCTGCTACCTCGAGCTTATCGCCGCAGACGCCGTTGAAGCGAGACCAAAAGTTGCACCCGCAACCGATTGCTGTCTCGCCGGCGAGACACCCATACCCACCTGGTGTTGCTGCTTCGCCGTCACGATTACGGTCTAGCTCGCCCAGATTGCACAGTCCGGCATCGAGTGAAATCTTTGAACGCAATGTACAGGAGCCTATACCGATGTCTGCATTGCAAGGCGAGCTTGATCAAGCACACATTCCTGCGCATATGATAACCGAGGATCACATTCCCCCGGCCTTGGAGGCTTCTGCTCAGGCTATCACGAGCAATACGCTGGATGCTGATGAGGTCGAGATTGTCACTTCTGCGTCGCATCTACCGGCTGCTGCGTCTGTGGCGGATCTGTCGAATAGCCAGGCTGAGTTCCCTCACATGCACTCTTCGCAAATTCACTCATCTCATGTCAGCTCACCAACCTCGGTGCCTTTCCAAAAGTTGGACGGATCCGAACCTGCTTCCTTTAGCCAGCATTCATCTGGTTTCTTGCCATCAGCAGGCGAGGAAGACGGAGCCAGTACTTATGGTCAACTCGATCCCAATGATGTTCGTCGTCTCAGCTTTATCTCGTTTGCCGATGTTGTGCAAAGCGAACAACAGCACCCGCCTTCTTCCCTCCGCGAAATGTCCAGCCGAGACAGCCTTTCGCTCTCGCAAGACCGTACTGGCTCACCCTTGCGCTCACCTCGATCGCCAACATCAATGCACAGTCAGACTCTTGGCAGTGGCGCTGGCGCCGGTGTCACTACCCCACCGGGAATGAACGTTAACCTTTTTGGCTCGGAACTATCACCAGCTCGGTCAGGAATGAGTCAGCATGGCGAATTGACGATTGAAACCATGAGGCAGGCGGTGCGCAAGACGGCGAGCGGGGATTTGGGATCTACAAGAACGGTCGGGATGAGTCCTATTTCGGATGAGACTCCGTTGAGACGAACGCGGAGTCGCGAGAACTCGTAGAAGCATAGACGGGTTTGGGTTTGGAAGAAGTGTCTATTTTGGATGGTGCAGGCAGAGGGGAAGAAGTGAGCGGTGCGATGATGACCCGGTTTCGGGATTTATGAGCGATTGTAGGGAGGCATGATGAAAGCGACATTATTGAGATGGGTGGGGGGTGTTCCTTAATTTATTTTATCCTACCTATCTCAGTTTACGAACTGAACGCGAACAATGCAGTTTTGTTGAATCACGTTGTGAGAGTGCGGGTTGTGTGTTGTGTGTACACATGTGGCAACATTGCTTTTCAGCGTTGAGATTCATAATAACAAGCCATTATACCCCACTGACTTCAGGGAGGCGAAAGCAAGGGTGAAATACATACAATGCGAATATGCATGCACAAGACATTCATATTTCCATCAACGCATGGCCCTCGAGGTTTCAGATTAATGTTCACCGACGCCCAGATCCTCATTACCATGTGCAGCTACACATGCATGCATATACTTAGTTACCAGCCAAACATGCATACATAGACACATACATGCATACATCCAAACAAACAAAGCCACATTGATGGATTCTGCATGATCTCGGGGCAACGCGATCTGGTAAATTGCTCCGATCTACGTCCCGTCAATATCATGCTACTGGTTTTCAATGGGGAAGGTGTTTGGGGGGAGCAGGGAATGGGAAGCCAAGACCGGTCGGAGGACGATTACAAGTATCACCGTTGTTGATTGACTTGGTATGGGTCGTCAAAACGGAGCAGTTGCCTCTCTGGGCTAATAATGTGGAGTAGGATTGATGCATGGGGGAGGGGATTTTTTCTGCGCCGGTTGGTTTTTGCTGGTCGCGCGCTGGTGCCCGCTGACGCTGTTCGTTGCTGCAGGCACCAAAGTGTAAAATCGGTTGGTCTTGATTTGATGGATGGATGCATGTCGTGCACACTAGTTGTGTATTCGTCCATGGCGGGTGGATGGGTGGATACGTTTTATCAGATGACCAGACGGAGGGAGATGGTCAGGTTGATTCATGAAGATGTGTCGACGACGGATGCTACTGTGCATCGTTACCCGGTGGCCACTGGAAAGTAGCAGTAGACGCACAAGTAATAGCAGGAAGAGTATTATTGATTGACAGCTGTTGGATGCATGCAGCACCGAGGGGGAGGGAACGTGTTCCTGTAGTAAGAAGCGAAGGGAAGCCTGAGTGAGCGTGCCAGAGACGCCACGCCGGCCGGCGGCACCAGAACCCAGCATTTCCCCCCCAAATGATAGTCGACAGGAGTCGGGACATAGATACTGTAGCAGTTGTGTCGTGTGTCTGGATGCAGCGTAGTCGAAGGAGAACCAGGGAACACACACGCGCATCGTCGACGCATCGTCGTCTACTACGACTGACTACTGTCCGGAGTCTTTCATGGAAAAGGACCGTACCGTCGCCCGCCGTGCCTGGGTTCAGGTTTCGCACCCACTCAGCTAACAACACTCCAGCTACTGCTACTCTACTGCCACTACTACTCTTACTCCTCCTCCTCGTTCTATTACCACCACCACTACAATCACCATCTCTCCTCTTCCTCCTCTCCTCTCTCGCTATCTCCCTCCTACGCGAACCCCCCATCGACCCGCATCCGCACGGCCCTGTACATCCCCGTCCATCCGCAAATTGACCGGGGACCGAGCACACCCCATCCCCGACCATCTCCATCTCCAAGCCCACCCAGACCAGACGACTGCTGCTGTAAGAGTCCGGCCAACACCAGCACAGGAATGGCTGAGGCCTTCTGCAAACCCTCGCCCACACCCATATCGGCTCTTGCCCACGCTTAAATCCTGCTCTCTCTCTCTCTCACACGCTCTCTCGCTCTCGCTCTCTATCTCTTGTCTTGATCCCCGCTGTGCTGGCCGGGTGCTGCTGCGATATGCCGCATGCCCTGCGACGCCCGCGACTGTGATCCAGGCAATATAGCCAACGCCCCCCCTCCCCGTCGCAGAGTCCAGGACTGTCCTGTCGCTATACGGCGCGGGCGTCCGCGCGCGGGAGAAGGGTCTGGAAGGAGGAGTCCACGCAACAACCACCGCTGCAGCTATATACCGTCCAGCCGAACTATATCGCGGCGCGGTACAGGTATAGGCGCACACACACACAAACACCCACACCCACCCACCCACCGAAGCAGCCATGGACCAGCAACGTCGTGGCTCTGCCCGCCAACGCTGGACATTGGAACGTCGACGGAAGGAGCCGAGTCTGTATGACGAGTGGCTCAATCAGGAGAAGCCCCAACAAGCTCCTACCCCTCCGCCGCGCCGAGACAGTGCGCCCCTGCGCCATGGTAGCACCACCTCTGTTGCGACCACGGCTGGCCAACGTGAGTCTTCAGGCACCATTCGGCCCGTGACACCGGCCGACTCGTTCACCACCATCACCACCACCTCCTCCTCCTCCATCGACGACGGCGACGGCGACGCCACCCACGACGAACGCGCCTTTGCCCTTGACCACGAAATCACCAGCTTCGAACGCGCCTTCATCCCCAACGGCGCTGCTGCTGCCCCCGGAGGAGGTCTGCACCTCTCGTCCTCCAACGACTCGTCGCCATCTGGTGCTGCCATACTCCCTGGCAGTCCCGGCCTGGCAGCGGGCGGTCCCATTGTCCACGACAGGGAATGGGATCGAGACGTCCGTGTGGGACCCATCAGTCCACCGAGCAGCAGGAACGGGAACCGCGTCCTTCGTTCGTTGACGAGGAGAGCGAGTAAGAGCAGGAACAGCGGCCCGCCATCCTTGTTTGTGGCTATGGGTGGTCGAGAAGCGTATGATATGAACCGACCACGAACACGAACGCTCGACGAGCGCACACGGCGAGAGCTCTCTCCATCCGCTACCCCTCCCAGCGTCAAGAACCGAAACCGTCTTGCCAGCGTACCAACATCATCGCCTCCGAATGTGCAAGGAGTCGAATACCTCATGTCGGAGCCAGGTTCCCATGCACCATCTCCAATGAGTTCTCTGGCTGCAGCAATGCAGTCACCAACCGATGTTTCTGGACGATGCTCAACGTCGGACGATTCATCTGATTTTGGCGCATCCTTTTCTTCACAACTACCATTCACAAGCGCGCGAAGAGTCACGCGTCTAATAAGAGAACGAAACGGTCAAAAGGGTGGTACCGTGCAGTTTCGACGAGGATCGAATGGCGCTTGGAATCAAAGCTTTGCCTACGTCAACGAGCAGTCCGCAAGTCTATTGTACGAATCCAAAAACAATGACGGCGCCCATCGAACCCTGATTCCTGAACTTCGAGGTTGTTATGTTCGACCATGCACGGAAAACGACCACCCGTATCTTGAAGTCACTTCGCCTCATTCAGATCTCGATGTTCATCTCAAAATGTTGACACGTGTGGATTTTGAAGAGTGGTATGCAGTTTTACTATACTGGCAGTCGAGAGATCGAAATATGGATCAGAGCGAAACGGATGCGGCACCGTCATCCGAATCAATTTCAGATGGCACCACGCCATCTGCTCCTGACCCACCTCCACGTCTATCATCTACGCGGCGTCGATCTCGAAATGACAGCAGAAGTGAACGTAAGAAAAGTGTGGCAAACGTTCCAAAGGAAGCACCCGTCATCAAAATTGGCAGCATGATTTTCTGGGATACAAACATTGGTTACAGCAACACGTCAATCATTCCCGTGGGCCAGATTTCCACTCTCAGACCACAGGCTCAACGAACACACAGCTATGCAACGCGAAGATGGCAACGCATCAGTGGGCAGCTTAGAGAAAATGGAGAATTGAAACTACATGCAGATTCGGATAATAGTCTGATCTCGGTTGTGCAACTGAGCCAGTTGAGTAGATGTGCTATTCAAAGACTGGATCCAAGTGTCCTGGATAATGACTTTTGTATTGCCATCTATCCGCAATACACATCGACAGGAACGAGCGACCGGCCAAACCTTCACCGGCCAATGTTTCTGAGCCTGGAAAGCCGGGTACTATACGAAGTCTGGTTTGTGCTACTTCGTGCATTTACGATTCCTCAACTATATGGTCCATCCAGCGCGGCTGAGGTCGTACAAGGTGGAGAAATGGAGAAAGAACTCTTGGAGGAATCTGTTGTTACAACCACCTCTGACATGTTCCGCGTTGAACGCAGCCTCAATATTCGTATCATCGAGGCGAAAATGCACACTGCTGCCGGTGCGGCGCCGGCTATTCCTATCAACGCAAGTCGGAACAGCGCACCAAACCCAAAGGCACCTCAGGGGCATTGCTACTACGCGGAAGTTCTCTTGGATAACGAAACGCGTGCCAGAACGGCGGTCAAGCAAGACACTTCGCTCCCTCCTAACCCTTTGTGGGGTGAAAGTTTCGAGTTCTTGGATTTGCCACCTGTGCTTACAAGTGCGAATGTTGTCATCAAGAGACGTCCAACAGAAGGAACGCAAAACGACAAAGTTGTTGCTGAAGCCTATGGGCTCACTGGAGATCATAATTGTGGCTACACTAATTTTGTCTTCGATACAACTGTCGGCAAAACCGAGATCTACCTGCATGAGTTGGAAGCTGACAAGGAGATTGAGAAATGGTGGCCAGTCATAACGGCATCCCGCGATCACGTTGGAGATGTTCTCATTCGAGCTCGAGCGGATGAGGGGGTGATTCTGATGGCCCGTGATTATCAAGGTCTCAGCGACTTGCTACATCAATTTAGCAACGGCATCACTCTGCAGGTTGCCTCGCTCGTATCCTCTGATCTGAAGCGATTGAGCGACTGTTTACTCGACATATATCAAGTCTCTGGTCATGCTAGCGACTGGCTAATGGCTCTTGCTGAAGATGAAATTGATGGGATTCACAAAGAATCTACCATGCAACGTTTGAGATTCGATCGACGACTCGGATCTAATGAACCTGACCCATCATCTAATGGCAACCCCGCCCCGGATCGTGAAATTATCGTACGCGACTTGAACAAAAATGCTACGTTGGAAGCCAACCTTCTCTTCCGCGGAAACACCCTTTTGACAAAAAGTCTGGATACACACATGCGACGAGTCGGCAAAGAATACCTGGAGGAATCTCTTACGGCTATTTTGACTGAAATCAACGACAAGGACCCGGATTGCGAGGTTGACCCGAACCGTGTGAATTCGCCACAAGATCTTGATCGCAATTGGCGTCGACTGTTGTTATTCACCCAGCAAGTATGGAAGTCTATCGTCGCTGCTAAACAAAAGTGTCCTCTGGAGTTGAGACTCATTTTCCGTCATATTCAAGCCTGCGCTGAGGATCGGTATGGTGATTTCCTGCGCAGTGTCAAATATAGCAGTGTCAGCGGATTTCTCTTCTTGAGATTCTTTTGCCCAGCCGTCTTGAATCCGAAGCTGTTTGGGCTTTTGAAATGTATGTTCAATAAATGGTCTGGAATGGTTTTGAATGACTTGCTGACATGATCATAGCTGATGTGAAAATGCGCGCACGCCGGACACTTACGCTGATTGCCAAGTCGTTGCAAACATTGTCAAATATGGCATCTTTCGGTACCAAGGAACATTGGATGGAGCCGATGAACGCTTTCCTCACTCAGCATCGGGAGGGTTTCAAGACTTTCATTGACGACGTGTGTTATGTTGAACCCACAAATTCATCTTTTTCACAAAAAAGGCCCAGTGTTTCGCCACAATACTCGCCTGGTGTGGTCAGCACCGAGAAACATCTCAGCTATACAACGCCAATGACAATCATGCAGCGTCTGCCGCCTACCAGTCGAGAAGGATTCCCAAGTTTGCCATATTTGATTGATCAGGCTCGGGCATTTGCTGATCTGGTTCAAGTATGGCTGGATTCGACGAATCCTACCGCCAACACATCGTCTGGTCCAAGAGCTCCTAGTAACTTCAAGGGACGACCAGAAATGATGCAAGCCATTCGGGATTCTGGTGAAGATCTTCGGCTTTTCCACGAATTATGTACAACTCTACATACGCGCACTCAGGAATGCCTGAGTCGTGCCGAGCGAGCTGAACATCCGCACAGTGACAATGAATTCCATTGGGAGGATCTGATCGGTCAACTCCATGATCAAGAGCTCGCCGACAGTAGTGACGGAATGTCCAATCAAATCTCAACAGATGCTCTTGCAGATAAAATCGCCAGCGAACCCTCCATCCTCCCTCTGGGTATGCATGGTCACGATTCTTCGACTCCTGCTGCATCACGGCCTTGGGAAACAATGGTATTGACTGATGAGGAAGACGATCTCAATGCCACACCTGTGCGCTTACCCACTCTTCCCCAACCAATTCGCACATACGAAACGACAGCTGCGCAGACACGTCCTGGGTCTTCGGGCTTGTCGATGCACGCCACAGCCAGCAGTATTCAAAACAGCTTCCGTCGTGCCCTGGCTTCCCGTGGCTCAGAGAACAACTTTTCGGCCCCGCACAGCGGTAGTGCTTCTGCGAGTAATCTCTCGTCGGCTGTCAACAGCGACGTTGAGGGTCACAGCGGTCTTCACAGTGGCCAGGGCGTAAGCAACAACCAAGCTGTCTCTTCATCACAACAAGAACCAACCACGGCCCTACCCAGCTACGAACAAGAAGCCCGTCGGTATCGAGAACGTCGAGAAGCAGCCAAGATACAAATCCAGCAACAAGTCGAAGAGGCTCGTATGCGTGAGGCAGCCAAAAAGGAGCGCAAGGCAAACAAGGGCTCTACATCTTCAGCAGGTATTACCGGTGCATTGAGGAAGAAAAAGGACAAGGAAAAAGAAAAAGAAAGAGATTCTGAAATGGAGAAGAATGAGAATTTCAACGGACAGACCAATCTGCATTTCCCGGCGCATAGGGGCGGAGGAGTGGATTTTGGCGGTATGATATGATTGGGTCATCGTCCCGGTTTGTGGGCTCGAATGCATGGTAGATGGCATGGATGGGAAATTAAAGGACATGAGATGAACATTGACGGCATAGCGGGTTTTGGTGGCTGAAGCTGCTGGTTTTCCTTTATAACGATGGCGTTGTGACTCCCTTTTTTGGAAGATACCTATTACTTATCAACTATATAAGTATATGAAAGCATTTGGCATTGGGTGATTTTCTCTTTTCATTGCTATTAACTTGTTTCATTTTTGGGTTTTCTTCTTGGCTGTGTAGAGCGGACGAAAGGCGAAAGCGATGCAAGACGGGTTGTTTGGTGTGAGTTACAAGTGAAAGATCAAGCATGTACTCCGTCCTAGAATCCAGAAACTAAAGATTAGAAACTACAAAGTAGAGCCAGAAATCCAAGAAATCAGAAATCCAGAAATCAAAAGTCAAAAATCGAAATATCTTGAACCCCAACTATATCAAGCAGATCAAGCAGATCAAGGGCCCAGGGAACGAACGGCCAGGGCTAGCGATCGAGAAAAAAAAAGGGCCTGCCTGAAATTCTTCAGCTTCGAAATTTTCGGGCTTGAATTCGGCGTGTTTTTCTTTTTTTGTTTCTGGATTCTGATGCTGGAGGTTGATCAGAGGGGATTGAGATGTGAGGTATTTCTGGACGAGGATGATGATGATGATGATGATGATGATGATGGTGATGGGTGGTATGCTGAAGATGAAGGCGGAGATGGAGGCGAAAGTGAGGACGAAGACGGGTTTTTATACTCCATCTAACACGAGTTTACTGTTCTTTTTTGGCCCGCTCAGGCGAGTGTGTATAAAGACGACGAAGAGAGTGTCTCCAAGACGATGAAGAAAACGCTAGTGATGATGCCTGAGAACACGAGGACGCTGGAGAAATCGTACATGATCTAGTCTCAATCGCGGAAGTGGATTGATATGCTCTGGACACCGGTTGATATGCTCCGGATGTCAATTGGAATGCTCGGGGGGAGGAAAGATGCAGGCGACGAGAGAGGGGTTCTGGAACGTGGATGTTTCGTTTCATGGTTGTTGTTTAGTCGAGGTCGTCCTCCGCTCTGCTGGAGAGGTTGGCGATTCAAAGCGTGATTTTCTTTGGTTATACCCTTCAGATTAGCTTCGATGGTGATTCTTTGGTTGGCAGAGGAGTTTGGTATTACGGCTTCAAGCGCTTTGGTCAGGGGTCCTGCTGGTGTTGTTCAATCGTTGGCTATTTCGGAAACCACGAGATATTGACGTGAATCGGCAGTGGGCTGTTCTAGATTAAGCTCTGCCCATTCCGTATCATACGTCTCGTGGTGACTTGCGACATATCCTGCCTTTGAGCGTTGATGAGAAATCAGTAAAGAGGACTAAAATAGCGTAGTTGATTTGTAAGTAGGAGGATGCTTTGTACCCAATTCCTGTCTTTCTTCAACCAAGTGTAAAGCGTTTCAAGGTGTTACACTTGAGCTACGAAAGGCTCACTTGTGTAGTATTCCAACAGACAATCGACGGAAATCAATTCACTCACATTACCAGACTTTGGATATAAGCTAGTTTGTTGTGTGAGAAGACATTGGATCGAAAGGTCAATAGCATCATAAACCGAGCAGCGCTTGACAGATTATATTTCCAAAGTCATCACTTGATCACTATGCCTCTGAATTAAATTGTACGTTAAAAAAAGAAGATCTTGGAGTGTTTTTTGAATACAAAAAAATAAAAAAAAGATAGTTCCAACGAGTGATTTTGTCCGAGGAAAAATACAAAGTAACGTTCCGAAACGGGGAATTGAACCCCGGCCTCCTCGGCACTTCACAACGTGATGAGAGCGAGAAATCCTAGCCACTAGACCATTTCGGATGAACATTGAATAAGATGAATCCTATTGCTTGCTGTGATGGGCATACTCAACAAACAATAGATATAGACTAGATTTGTTGATTTCGTCAAAAAGTTATCACTTCTGGGGAATGTACCTCACCGCATGATAAACCTCCCTCCATCGAATTCCTCAGTGATACAGACTTATCTGGTAAATTGCGCTAAGATAACAGCCTGAACCGCGTTGACTCATTGGTTGTAATCTCTATGTGATCCTGTTCCTTGCCTTCAGCGATTCAAACGATACTACTGACTACTTCCATTCCCGAAAACAGGATCCGCCAGGTCTACATCGCTGTCGTGTGAATTATTCTTCCACTGTAAAAACAACACCACAAACTTCGACTTCACGTCTGCTGAATTCTTCCTCTCGTCCATCCCCGATCGATCAGCTGCTTCGAGAACAAAAACAGCCATCTTCCTGCATTAGCGAAAAGGGAACAAAGTCATCGTGTGTTTTCCAGCCATAGTCACAGCCAAAGTCTAGTCTTACAAAGCCCAGGTACCTATCGTATAAGAGAATATGCCAACTCCGAACGTAACGCGGTGATTTAGCGACAACAAGAGGAATTCTCCTGGCCCATTCGTTCCTACCAAGCGGACAGCCCTGTTGATCCTTGGAATCACCAGTTTTTTCATGAGAATTCCTCCAAACCTAAAAATGTGTTCTACGATTTGAAACAGGCTCATCCCAACTTCAAAGGCGTTGTTCATGTTCCTTGAAAGTAGCGATCAGCCACATCATACGACTTGTGTATAATAATTGTAATTAACGACAACACTATAGATAATAATCTCAGTGGCATGATCGATAGTGAGCAAGAATTCACCGCCGGCGGGTGGATGCTTTGAGAGGTAGTGAAGTCGATTTCATGAGAAAACCTCTTTTCAAGGTTTTTTTCCGCATTTGCTACAATGCCGCTCTATATGGAAAGAAAGATACATTACAACCTCGTTCCATCTTGGACGTTGCTCAGGATCAAATTTAGGGGGGCAAAGGCACCGACGAACAAAGTCGCTTGCAGTGATCCAGCTGGGCGTTCGCAAGACCGGTTTCATATCCGCCGTCAACTGGTCCGTCCGGACGGAGATAAATGGATGTGTTCTCAAGCTGGTCACTCGTTGTGGCGTCCAAAGAGAAGTGATATAGTGCCAAAGGAGGGTCTATTGCGAGTCAAGGTTAGATCCCGCGCGGGCCGAGAGACTAACCTCATCTCGCATTCACATTGAGCCGTCGGAATATGGCGTTTATAATGTCCGGCGACGAATATCCGTTCCTTTTAGATATACCTTGAAAATCAAGGGTGATTGCGGGGTATAAAAGCAAGTCAATTCCAGTCGATATCTTGTTCTACCAAACAGACAACCTCAATTCAGCTCCATCCTGCTTTCCACTAAACTCCCAAACGCACTCCACATACTAACACCAGTGATTTCAACATGTCAAGCAGCAACCACCTCAAGAACATTGCAATTGTTGGCGCTACAGGTCGCAGCGGTAGCTACATGGTCGAATCTCTCCTCGCCAAAAACACTTTCATCATCACAGCCATCACCCGCGAAGAAAGCACTGCCATTCCACCACAAGGCCTCAAAGTCGCCAAAGTCAACTACTCCAACCACGGTTCTCTCGTCTCCGCTCTCAAAGCCCAAGATGCCCTCGTCATCACGCTCAGCACAATAGCACAAAACGAACAGTCTGCTCTCTTCCGCGCCGCTGCAGACGCAAACGTGCCTTGGATCCTACCCAACGAATGGGCGCCTGATACCGCCAATGAAGACCTGTGCCGCGACGTAGGCCCCTTTCAAAAACTAGCCGATTTCAGAAAAGAACTCGAATCGCTGGGTAAAAGCTCCTGGATCGGCATTTCCTGCTCCTTCTGGTATGAGTGGTCGCTTGGTATCGCGCCAGCATACGGTTTCGATATTCCAAACAAGCAGGTCACGTTCTTCGACGACGGGACGCAGAAAATCAATACGTCCACTTGGGCGCAGGTTGGACGTGCTGTGGCTGGTGTTCTCAGTCTACCCATTCGCGCTGAGAATGGTGTCAAGAGCGACGAGTGTCTGGAGCATTTCCGCAATAAGATGGTTTATATTTCATCGTTCACCGTCTCGCAAATGGACATGTTTGACTCTATCCTCCGTGTCACGGGCGACAAGGCATCGGAGTGGAAAGTCACCCATGAAAATTCCAAGGAGCGTTGGGCCAAGGGATTTGAAGATATGAAAAAGGGCGACCGAATGGGATTTGCACGGTACATGTACACGCGCGTATTCTTTCCAGATGGTGTGGGTAATTTTGAAAAGACAAGAGGTCTGCAGAATGAGTTGTTGGGACTGCCACACGAGGACATTGATAAGGCGACCAAGGTTGCAATTGAGAGATCGAAGACGAATCCGTGGGCTTAGGTGAGATGGAATTTTGAGTGGATTGCTGGGCTGATATTCTGGGTATCTCGTTGTTCAAAGTAAAAATACAGTAGTCCATCTCTAGCATTCATCGCTGAAGAATCATTGTGGTCGTTGTATCATGTTCACCTTTCATTTTGCGTCCCTGCTCTTTCTCTTCTTCTTTCGGCGCTTATCCTCCACTTTTGGTAACGGACCTTCAAGTAATGCTTTAAAAGTCTCTCCATACGTCCTCGGCGGTCTCGATGAAGTAGTAATCTCCGGCTCCGTCGTATCAGCAGTATTTCTAGGTCCATCATCCGTACCCGTGCTAGCAGGCTCTCCCTGTCTTGCCAGTCGAGCCTCCTGCTTCCGCTTTTCCTTTGCGGCCTTCCTGTCCACTGTCGACTCGGCCTCGCTCTGTGGGTTGGACGAGCCTTCACCATCTGCAGCACGCATCCTTTTCGCAGCACCTGCGAATCGCGTATGACTGCCCACACTGAACTGCATGTCCTCTAACTTGCGCTTGGCACGAGCCTTTTCTTTTGCCTCCCGCTCCGCACGCTCACGATCATATTTCTCATTCCCAGCTAATCCATGCTTGATGAATCGTCCTGCAGCTTCTTTGTCTAGTGTTGCGTTGCGCTTTGCTCCAGCCGTCTCGGCGGCTTTGATCTTGGCAAAATATTCCTTGACACGGCTGAGCTCTTGGAACACGGGATGAGTTTTGGCGTCGACACCATTCAGGCGCAGCGCGGAGAAGAGCATGGATTCGACGGCATATGTAGCGAGGACGTAGAGTTTGGCTTTGTCGAGGAGGGGGAGTTTGCTGCTGTTGCTGGAGAGGGCGGTTTTGAAGAGTGGAGCGAGAGAGGTTTCCAGGTCGTCGATATCAGCGCCCAGGTCTTCCACCAGAGAATGCAGGTCTTCCGTATCCATGGTTCTGTAGTTTTGTATTTGTCCAATTGTGAATGTGTGGTGTTTGTACTTTGAAGCTTTGAAGAGTCGAACAAAATGTCTGCGCTTGGGCCATGTTCAAATGTAGATGCAGATTCGGATTCAGGGCTCTGCAGGCTATGCAGATGACGATCGCTGCTTTGATTTTGCGCGGCCAAACGCGTACAGCAAAGGTTAAAACGACAAAGGATTGCTGCGCTCCAGAATAGACAGAAAAAATAATCAGAAAATGTCCCGACCATTAGCCAAACGTCAAAAAACCACGGCCACATCTAAGCCAAGTCCATCCAATGACAATAACGAAGACAAACATGTCCTCTTCACCACCTGGGCTCAAGAGCGCGGCGTCCGAATCAACGGCGTCGTGGCAGCAAAACTCCCAGGACGAGGACTAGGCCTGATGACGACGCAAAAGATCAAAAAAGACGAACAAATCCTCTTCGTCCCGGAAAAAGCCATGTTCAAACCCTCACAATCAACCCTCAAAAAGAACAATCTCTCCCGCATATCCGCTCAAGCCCAATTGGCAATCTCCGCCCTCCTGGCCTTTGAACCAACAACCTCACCTCTCCGCCTCTGGCAACAAACTTGGCCCACCGTAACCGATTTCACACAATGTATGCCTCTCTACTGGCGACCAGAATTCCAAGCCCTTGTCCCACCTCCCGTAAACCTGCCTTTTGATCGACAACGAGCCGATTTCGAAAAAGACTGGGTATCCGTGGAAACGTTCTGCAAAGCTGAAGGTTGGAGCAGAGAGCAGTTTTTGTATTATTGGATGATTGTCAATAGTCGCAGTTTTCACTGGAAGCCGCCCAAGGGCAGTGCCGGCTCGATGGTCATGTGTCCGTTTATTGATTATATGAATCATGGACCGACAGATACGACGTGTAATGTCTTTCAGCGGTCGGATGGGTATGAAGTGTTGGCTAATAGGGATTATGGTAAGTGTTTGGCTATGTCTGATTTTGCTTTGCTTTACTCTGTATTGTTGTTCTTCGTCAACTCCTTTCTTCGTCCCTCTCGCTTCTCATCTCATTGTCCTCCCCACTCTCACATCCCATCTTTCATAACCCCCATCTCCCTCTCTAACAATCCCTAGACCCCAACGAAGAAATCCTCGCCACATACGGCTCACATCCCAACGACAAACTACTAGTGCACTACGGATTCGTCTCTTCAGCCGAACCCGGCACACCACCAAGCAAAGACGACGACATCCGGCTCGACCACCTAATCCTTCCCAAACTAGACACCAACACACGAGACCAACTGCAAGATCTCGGGTTTCTAGGCGGATATGCATTATTACCCGCAACTAATGAGCTGTGTTTCAAAACTCAGGTTGCCGTGCGTGCGGCGTTGTTGACGTGTAACGAATGGGAGTATTTTGCTGGGAATGGTGAGGATTTGACGGGTGATAAGGCGGATGCTGTTAGGGAGTATTTGATTCCGCTTTTGAGGGAGTATAGTACGGATTGCGTCAAGAAGACGGAGGAGATTGGAAAGTTACGACACAAAGTCGATGATCTGCAAAGGGGCTCTCTCGACATGCTACAAACGAGATGGAATCAGATCAGCGATGCTCTAGAAATTTTTATTAAAGGACCGAAAGACGTGGATCCGGTCGAGGCGTACAAGGAAAAGTACGAAGCGAACAAGTCACGGAAAAGCATATAAAATAAAACGAACACAGGAAAAATCATTATAGAATAGAACCGCACATTCGTGATACAAGATAACTACTGAATGACAGTCTGCTATCGTCATCTCCCGTCTTCGCAATCGACCCCACCCAAAAACAAAGTTTGAAGCGGTCCATCGAGTTTGAGCTTTGGGAAAAGATTCCGTCGACCCAAAATACCATATCGAAAGCAAGCATATAGGGATGCGGAAACCATTGAATAATTAATAAAAGTCGAAGAATTGAAGGATGCTCTCGTTATTTCTATCATCTGCCTTGCCTGTGCAGTGGTGTGCGTGGTCGTTAATCGTGTCGTAGGCCGTGGGACTCGTGACTTGAATGACTGGAGGGCGGCCGTGGCCGCCTACCGGGCGAATTGTGAACAAGACGACCAGCAGGTGGCAACAGCGTCGAACATAAGCTTAAGATCAGGCTTAAATGTATTTCGAGTCGGAGGCGGGCTTGCGGACTGACTGCCGAGGCAAAGGCTTGATATAACAGGTGGTGAGCGAACCTAGAAACCGTGGACCTTGATGGTCTTGGCGTCTAGTTCCAATCCTTCCTTCTTGTCGACCAAAAACTCTTGGACGTCCTTGCGCTGATCGCCCTGGAGCTGGATCACCTCGCCCATCTCCGTGTCGTTGACGATGGTGCCATTGCAGGCAAACTTCTTCTTGATGACCTTGAGGATCTTCTTCTGGTCAAACTTCTTCGGCAAGCCTTGCACGGTAGTCAGGGTTTTGCGACCATTGCGTTCTGTGGGGCGGACGCGTCAGTACGTGGCGAGAGCGAGGATCATGTCGCAACGTGCACATGGCTGGACGAGCACAGAGAGACTTACGCTGGATACGAATGTGGATGTAGTTCTGAGCCTGCTTGGTGGAGTCACCGGCGTCCTCATCGGCTTCTGCGAAAGGGTCGTAAGCCTTGAGATTCTCGATCCCGCCTTGGGTAGTCATGTGCTGCTGAAGGTGGTGGTGGTTGGAGTCGCGGTCGGTATGGGTGCTGGCGGAGAGGAGCGGAGCGGAGCGGTGATGGGTGAGTCGGCGGTGGTGGTGGTGGTGGACGTGGCGATGTAAGGCGTAAGTAGGCAAGGCGGGGTGAAGTGTCGTAGGAGTCAGCGAGAGCAAAGAGAAAGGTCTGGAAGAGGCGCAGCGGTGCGCGGGGCTCTGAAATTGGCGTGCGCTAAACCCGTTTGACACGGCACTCTCGGCTTTCCCAACCACTCACTCGCGGGTCTCGAACAATGAACGATGGAGTCTCGTGTGTTCCAGTTGAGATATTCACTCGTACACTTACACTTACATTTACACTTACACAAGACATGTTCACTTCAAGAGTGTAGCGACTCGACCTTGTTCTTCCCCCGCGCCCAGAGCAGCGTCCACGGCCAAGTACTCGAGTCACACGAGGCTTATCTCTGCGACGAAGCCAAGCAAGGAACTCCTCGGTCACATCGCGACGGCGAAACATTGCTCACATCGTCTCAAGAACACGCACACATTCTTCAAGGCATGTGGTTTGGTGCAACTACCTGTAGCCTTGGAATGTTGTAGTGGCGGGATGTATTGCAATAGACGCAGGACTCGACGCCCTCGAGCATGAGGAATGCACCATGAGCACTCATCTTCAACATTCACTTGAGGGTGGCCGAGGTTTGATCACCGTACTGGGTAGATTATCTTCCAGAATCCATCAAGTCCGCCATGAGCAGCTCCAGAGTGAATGAAATGTCTGATATCAATGAATATCCATTCACTGATACGCCAAGACCAACTGGATCAGCGGCGCATTTCCCTTCCAAGCCATTACGTAGTAAATTCACTTGCCTTATTAACACGTGAACTACAGCCTGCATCAACAAACTCTATGGCAGATGTCAAATCTCAAATCCTCCTAGATGAACGCTTGCGTAAAGCCCGACGTCGTCTTACAGGCGGACTGTACCACCCGCAACGCGCAATGAAAGAAAGGCCAGCTCGAGATCCTTTACGAGAGCGATATAAGATTTGTCGTCATTTGGAATATTATTCGCCCTAATGTGTTCGAGAGGGGGTCTTAACCCGCCACGTACTGCGCATGCGACGACATGGATGACCCTGGATGTACGCTCGAAAAGACGTCGCATTTGCCGAGTCTTATAGTTTTGACAACTATATTTGACGTTGTCGGCTACCTTTAGTCGGGAAATCGATGTCTTGCGAACTGCTCTGTTTTTACCTCGTACTGTAAAATCAATTGAAATATCATGGCTAGGCGGATGAGATGACTAGACGACGGCTTCGATTACGTCCTGAAGCTGGAATTTACTCTGTAGCAGCATTGACAAGCGGAGCTTCAGCGCTTCACACTGCACCGCGCTTTACATTGCATTGCGCGTCGTAACATGAAATCTCGCCTCTTACGCTCTCTTGTCGCCAGCTATTCGCCTCGTCAAAGCAATTTGCTACTGAAATTGGGTCTGCTGCCGATTTGGTTTTTCCTTGTGTTCCTCGTTTCAACTTCGACATCTCTCTCTGTTGCTGTTCAAGCAGTCTGCTCCCCTTTCCACTATTTACTGTCCTATCAGGCGTTCTTCCCGGACGACGCTAGAGAAAACGAGTTGCGGGTGGAGCTTGTGGCATCGACCGTGGCCAAAGCCGATCCGCACAGTCTCACTCCCAACTACCATAAGAGCAGCCAAGGGGCGAAAAGCGAGCGCAATTGCTGGAGGGAGAAAGGAGAGGAGAATGTCTTTGAACGGAGACGAGCTCTGTGTGCGCGATGATGGGTCCGAGAGCCGGCGCAAGAAAATTCATGCTATCCGTCAACAAGCATTCAACCACCTCCAGGCAGAATCACAATGGCATCCCCAGGCGAACCAGCCTGTCCGATTGTCGCAAGCTATGAGGGCAACGGCTGGCCGAGCTCTTCACCCAGCTGGTAGAATCCATCTGGGATTGAAGATGCTGAACCAGCTAGATCAAATTCTTCATCTTCAGGTGGTTCATCTTGCTTTGGTTGCTGATCCTCCATAGCAGAGGCCTTGAAAATTCCTGGCTCCTTTTGGCATTCTTTCAACGAATTCAATCTTCTTCTGTCATAACCAAGTTCAATATTCAGCCTCTTTTGATACGAAAGCTTCAAGTACAAGGAGCCACGACTTCTGGTGTTTCACAAATTCTTCATCCCCACTGGCAAGTCTCAACATGTCGAGATACCTATCCACGTAACTCCTCGCCAAAAATAAACGCGAGTCGAAACGATCGCTTTCATCGCGCTTTTCTACCTTCGACAACAGCGTCGCAATCATAGTCTTACATATAATCGGCACAGGCGTATTGACAAACGCAATGAAAATTGGAGATAAACTTACGGCTTGCGTGTAAGCCCGAATTTGAGATCCTTCACATCTATCCACTTGATCTGGAAAGAGCCGGACCAGAGTGAATAAAGCGGAGAGAGCATTCTGCGCAGCTGCAAGAGACTCATAACAATCGCATGAGGTGCCGCAAACATCACTTTCGTCCATGTAAACCATTGCGAGTGCGACGAAATAATTGCTTGACAAGCAAATGAATTGCTGTGCAACTCGAAGACCAAACTTGTCGATATTCTGCACATCCTGAGTATTATAGGGGACTGGGAATGCCCCGCACGTATCACGGAGTCGCGAGGTGAGTTGGATCTTGTCGTCTTGGCTTGTGCATAATGAGCGTCCAATCGCTGTGGGCAAACATATATCATCGCGAATTATAATCATGAGCTGCCACATGGCCCTTAGGTACTGTATGTCGCCGTCAAGAGTCATGTCAAGGGAAGCATAGTCAAGCATGAATGGCGTAGAATTGCTCGACCGTTGCGTTGGTATTGATTTTCCGCTGTCAGAGAGGAGTGAATCAGGACCGATCTCAGACTGAATAGCCGCAGGAGAAAGTTGCAAATATAGTAAAAGAGGCGTATCTTGTGCGACCACTGCCTGCCATAGTTTGGCGCGAAAAAGCTGCTCTCTGTGGCCCAGTGCTGGTGTGAATCGCTTCGAGCTTCTGTGCAGCCCAATTCCGTAAACCTGGCGTTGTGCAATGCCAAAGAATTTCCATACATCAGAGAGCAAATTACGATTGATGAGGTAGTATCCCATGAGCACGATACATTGGATCGATGTGATTGAAGATCAACTCAGGTATGATGACAGGCATAGCGACTGATAGCTGGCAGAAGGATAAGCGCGTGATGGATGCGGATTCTCGACAGAGGAACACCCAATGCTCCGACACGGAAAGTCTGGCAAATCATTAATTGTGGCGTTGATAAAATGTTCAAGTGTCATTAATACTTACTACTTCGGCATCGATAATGGTAGTCCCATTGTCGTACTGTAGATGTCGCGATAAAAGGGCTATTATTAGTACGAGAGTGAATCGCACAACGTTTCATCGAAGCGGATCAAGTTGACGATGCTCTAAAAATGTCTAATCGCTGGCAGGTCAGCAAGACTTACACGTTGTTCTGTTTGTAGGTATCGACTCCGCTTACGAAAACCCCCTTTTTATATTCCACAATGGCAGTTGCATAGTCTGCGTCGAAGTACCCGACGGACATCCTCAAGAAATCGATGGCGCTTCTCGGATTAATGTTATTTTCAAGGAAGCCATCATAATGGGCTCTACACAGGCAATCTTCGAGATGCGATTGACTGCCTCGGTGTTGCAGCCGAAATCATCATCAATTGCACATCAAAGTTGAAAAATGGAGAACTTGGACGGGGTTTTCGAGATTCAAGTCAATGGCGTGTGTATGTTCGCAAAGTCTTGGATCGCACAAGATAATTGAGTAACTTGTCTCAGGTCGCGCAATAGTCCGAACCGGGGAAAAACGTATTTCGACGGGTGAATGACATTCTCCTACTCATTCTGTCGATGCGACTTGTGGTGGATATTTCGTGTACAAACACCAGGTTACAGTCGTGCTGATATCCGCTCTAGCATTTAACCCCGTCAATTTAGAGTTCGAGCTTACCCTGCAGTACTCTTTAGTGCAAATCCGTTTGGACTGTCGTCCATAATAAGGGAATAAAGCGGACGATAGCAGCCATTTTGATTGTTAACTTCCAACCAAAGCAGGTTTTGAGCCGGACTGTTCATTGGGCAAGTGTAAGACTTTTTAAATTTAGGATTGAGGAGCACAATACGCCTCTTACTCGACCAACTGATTCAGAGGATTTATCGGCGTAACATTGACAGATACCAGGAGTTGATGAAGTTCTTAATTCACAATGATCAACGAACGGATCTCAAGCGTAGCTGCTCATTGCACTGTCATTCGAAATGGTTTGGATAACATGTGAGATATCACTGGACCAGCAGGAAGTGAACGAAGCTGACGAGATTGCAGTGTGCAACCCAAGCGTGACGATGTGGTGATAGCCTTGGCCATTCGTACACCTTTATGCAAGTCTGGCCGTGGTGGATTCAAAGACACATTGCTTGATGGCATGGTATTCAAGATGCTCGAAAAAGTCATCTCTCATAATCAGCTGGATCCGATGATGGTGGACGACATTTGTCTCGGCAATGTAAGAGACGCAAAAGCTGCATACTTTGTCCGCGCAGCATCGCTCGCTGCTAGCTTTCCACCCTCTACCTGTTCTTCACACGCATCTCGCTTTGCTCGTCCGGTTTAACAGCAGTGCAGCACATTGCCAATGAGATTGTCTCTGGGACCATCGACATTGGAGTCGTCATTGGAGCTGAAACCCTATCAATGGACTATACACGGCTGGATCGCCTTTTTGTTGATGAGATTTCAGACCGCAGTCAGGAGGCAGTGGACTGTATGCGGCCGATGGGTCAGACATCAGAGAACGTGGCACGTGAGTTTCCTGTCAGCTGAAAAGACCAAGACAAATACGCATTAGAGTCACACCGTCGTGCGTGTAAAGCAAAATTCCGGGTGGTTCAATGACGAGATTGTGCCCAGCACGTTCAAAGTGAATGGAGAAATCAAGACACTAAATGCAGATGACTGTTTGCGGCCTGGCACCCCTTTGGAATCCCCGAGTGCACTGCGACCAGCGTTTCCAGAGCATGGCAATACCACTCATCCGGGAAATGCCAGCCAGATAACTGATGGAGCAGCTGCACTCCTTTTGATGGAAAGGTCCAAGGGGTTTGAGTTGGGCGAACCAATTCTGGCCAACGAAGTAACAACGAGCCTTCTGAGATCAAAGAGTCTGCTGACGCAGATAAAGGTATGCTGGGACACCTCCAGCAGGCCTTCCACCGCGAATTATGGGCATTGGTCCTGTTAATGCCATACCAAATCTCCTCGAAAGCTTTTCTATCAAGTTTGAAGACGTCGATGTGCTTGAGATTAATGAGGCTTTCGCTTCCATAGCCGTGTACTGCCGAGACAAACTGAAAATCGACTGCTCAAAGACGAACCCCCGCGGTGGAGCAATCGCGCTAGGTCATCCCTTTGGATGTACTGGTGTGCGACAAATAGTCACGGGTTTGAGTGAATGCAGGAGACCAAAAAAGCGGATTCTAGTAGCAAGCATGTGTTCTTGAACGTTGCAGAAGACATCCGGTGCGCTGTCCCGGAGATGTTGGTCGGCCTGTTCCAATTTCCCGTTAGACGACTACATGTTTCGGCTTTATGTATATTGTTGATCAAGTTGGCGACCTCTCGAATTATCGTTTTCAATCAGATGTGTACTGAATAGCGGTAGTGATCAGATGAACCAGGGTAGTTTTATTCAAGACGCCAACCGATTTGATCCGTAATATTTCCGCGCAACAGATCATCATTCCGATATTTGATCGCACTTGGCCCGCAAACTCATACTCGGACGGACGGCTGCTACTTGACTGCAATGCCATTTCAGAGCCCGAGCTCAGCGATGTAACAGTAATAAGATTCGTGTCTGAGTACTTTGACCAAAGTAGAACACCAACCTTCAGAATTGCGTATATCCCACCATGAAACAACAAATGAAAGCAGCACAATTCAACAAGGTATATAGCCGAAATTATAAATCAACAGGCATTGGAATTGCTAATATGCCTCAGGAAAGCGAGGAAATCCGCATAGCTCAAATCCCAATCCCAACGCCACGAGAAGACCAGCTCCTCGTTCGCATAGCAGCCGGTTCACTATGGCACTCGTATTGAATGATGAGTCAACGGCGCAATAACATGGGCTTAGTCACAATCGGTCATGAAGGCGTGGGCATAGTATGCGGGATTCATCCTACCTCTGAAGGCCGAGGCTTCAAAATCGGCGATCACTTCGTACGAAGTCATGGATTTTGTGCGGAGTAATCTTCCGAATCACAAGCATCTCCGTGGCTGAGTTTATTTTGTTGATGCGATTCCGAAGAGTCAGTCGGGCAAGGCAAGATACTTCGAAGAGAATTGCGAAAGAGGTTGAAGGGAGGTCGATGCATCAGTGCAAAGTTATGAGGACAGCCATGGTTCAAGTGTGTAAACTGCATTAGTAATTCTGCTCGTTAAGTTGGTCAATGTCGGGTCAAATCGAACAAGTACTACAATAGACACTCGTCGGCATTTTGCATCCGACAATGACAGGGTGCAAAGAATACGGATTCCGGCCGCTCGTGCAAGGGCACATAACGGCGGAGAAATCACCCCTTGAGCCAGTCTGCGCGATCAATATTGTGACGACTTGTCACTGCTCGTTCTGTGACGGTTCGTTTGAATTCTGTGACGGATGATTTGGTGCAACGTTGAACGTGGACGATTGTTCCGTGGAGAAACGAGGTCGAAATGGAAAAAGCAGTGCCGGCTTTCGGCCCAATTCGGCGTTATTCTTTTCGTGCCGGGCGCGTGGCTGGTTACGGTCGACGGTAGCGGGCACACGACGGGACGAAGAAGAGATCAGTCGCTTGATGGAAGCAATGGATGCTCGATGAAAAGGAGCATGTCTTTTAGAAAGAGAAAATAGTGAACTATATGACAGTGAGATAAAAGAGAAAACATGAGCATGACACGGGTTTCGCCATGTGCTGTAAACATCGTCTATTGTCACCAGCCCGAAAGAGCTTAATAGAGTCGGGATGAACGACTGCACGACATATTAATAATCGCTTCTTTTGGCGCCGGCCACGTCCAGAACTCTCGATTCGAGGACAAGCGAGCATACGTCATGCGACCAGCCAACGACAAAAAGAGGCGTTGGTGGATGGCGATGGCGTTGACGACGCATGCCGGGAAGAGAATAATACAATAGTACTAACTACTCAGTCTAGTACTTGATACTAATGGACATCTCCGGTCCCGAGTGTTCTTCGGGCTGCGTTGTGCGAGCATCAGATGGGACGAGACTGCAATCATCCGAGTCGCATGTTCTATTCGGGTACAAGTACAACAAGAACAACAAGAACAACCACCACTACGACTACATCCATGACAGACTCGACAAAGCATCGTCTGCACCTGGACATTTGGCCTCTTGTTCGGGACCGAAAGCAAAAGCATGACGTTTCTCACTTCACACGCGTCTCCGTCTCCGTTCCCGTCTGCTCCCACACAACAGACACACATAGACACCCACACACACGGCCACACATATAGAGACACACACAGACAAACACACACGGCCAGACGACTCGTCTAATCGTCTGCATGCATCAGCCAAGAATAATCATGCAATGCCCGTCCCCAACCCGCCGCGACAAGCGACGCCTCATATTTACCCGAATAAGCTACTGTACAGTTACCAAGTACAGTACATGTACAGGCCCGTGCGAACTGTTCGAGCACTGCTTTTTGCAACAGTACCGTGACGGACACGGCAGGTAGGTGGATGGAGGGATCGAGGGCGTAAATGGCTCTTGTTCTCGTTCTGGGTCTGCCGCCGCCCGCCTTCATCTCATCTCGTTTCTTCCTCAACCCTGTCGCCTTCATCTCCTGGTCCCCTCGCCACCGGACGAATCCATTTCGTGGCGTTCCATCTCCCGTTTACACTTGCTGCACCGGCGCTTGTCTTCCCGCCGACCAGGCTCTCGCAATACTCTACTAGCTTTCCGGGGTAATTCTTCACGCCAGCATCTTCGTCGCTTACTGGCGCCGATCATCTGGATCTCAAGCATCTGCTGTGCCGGTTGACGTCCTGACTTGTTCATACATCTCAACCTCTTCGTCCCGACTCTTTGGATTGCGGCGCATCACATCAAGCGACAAGGGCACGTTTGGTTGGATTCTTACGCCTTCTTCTTCGTCGTCGGCGCTCTTTTTGAACCTTTCCCCCTCTTACCAATCAATTTTGAGGCTTGGTGGCACGACAAACGCTGCATGTCGCCACGGTCGTTACCTCGGATTTGGGTGGACCAGCTTGCACGAGAATCGTTATCGACTTGCAGCGACTATGTTGGACGAACTTGAAAGACATTCAACCATAACCAACCATGCATCATACCTTGCCGACGTCTTGAATCTAACCGAGAATCAAGTTGAAGACGATTTGGATCGACGGTTAAGAATGGAGGCCAAAGATTTGGGACTGGATGCGGAAGGTTATATGCAAACTCTTCGACCTCAATCAGCCGCGCAACCATACATGACAGATATTCGTCGCAGATCACAAGAGTCAAGCTATTCAAGAGCGTCGCATTCAACAGGTCTCACGTCCAACTTCTCCGACGTCTCCAAAGAAAACCATGGCAATGGTGGGCCTCGATTACGAGCATCACTATCGATCCGAGATTATGATGCATTCCTCGCACGTGGAACTCCCGACGGTCAACATTTTTTGTCATTCTCTCTACCTACGACGCCATCACAGTCGACATTTTCCCTCCCATTATCCTCGCCGATCACATCACCCAAGAAACATTTTAGACGAATTCGTGGGCTTAGTTTGCTGCGACTGAATCGCAATACCTCCAGCTCGTCTCTACCAGAAAGATGTCCACATTGCGCACGAGATCCGATAAGCCAACGTCGAGCTGTTCACAAGTTACCATGTGGTCACAGGCTGTGTACTCTGGCTCTTCGCAGTACAATTGCGACTGCTACTCAAGGAGAAACCGGTGCTGTACCTAGTTGTTGCGGCATACCAATACCTGGAAACTTGATTGAGCATGTTATGACTTTGGCGGAGCAAGAAATCTTTCTTGAAAGAGTAGAGCAATGGGATGATATGGCATCAAATGCACCGTCATCGCGGAGAGATTCTGTCGCAACTGGATTACCGATGTCATCAATACGTCCGGAATTTCATCATTCACCTGCTCGCGACTCTGATGCGGATTCACTCCTCCCAAAGATGGGTAAAGATCTGGATCATGTGTTGGATTTGCCAGAATTTCGGATCCTCCGACAACAGCAGGGTGATTTACTTGATCGGTTTGTCGCTTGGACCGAACAACGACGTAGCAACCTTGATCGGCAGAATCAAGAAACTCGCAGAGAGCTCAAAACTCGACATGAACTTGACGTCGAAGCAATGATGGATCATCACCTTACTGTCCTAGCCGACGCCGAAGACAAACAAGTCAAAGCCGAGGCCGACCTGCGAGAATTCCAAGAACAAGAGCTACGCGATAATGCCACCGCCCTCAAACACATGGAAGCCTACTGCGCCGGAACATATAGCACCGGCGACCCACACCACCGCCTCGTCACCGAACAAGACCGCATCGAACTCGAAAAACGCCGAGGAATCCGCGCCGTGCTCGAAACCAAACACGCCAACGGCATCAACGTCCTACGCGGCGAACAAAGCCGCCGCATGCGCAGCCGAGAACACCGTCAGGCAAAAGAACTCCAAGACCTCCTCCGCGCCCATCAAGTCGAAGAACACCATCTCGAACAAGCCTTTGCCCAAAGTTTCCTCCTTCTCGACGAGGAAATCGCCGAGAAGAAAATGCGGATTCGCGCGCGATGGCAACTTCAAATCGCCATTTTCATCAAACGCTTGGAAATCGGTTCTGTGCGCGATGATGTTCTTTCGTCCGTTTTCGGCAATACCGCTTTTCGATTGGAATTTGGCTATGGTGGAGTCTAAACCGCAGGCGGAGATTATGGCTTCCGGGTATACAGTTAGTGGGATGGCTCGAGGGGGAGGTTGTGGGATTTTATGACTTGATGATTTTTCTTGTATTCATTTCCAACGAGACACTTTATATGAAAGTTGGCATTATGACGAAGTATGGGTATAAAACGACCGAGATGACAAGCGCAGACGAAAAGTCTAATTGAATGACATGGTGGCTAGATATTCATGTATGATGTCCGGTTTTTCTATCTTCGAACGAGTCGAACCTTTTCTTTGCTGTTTGCCCTCAAAGACACGGTTATTTTTAGAAGATTTCGTTCTTGATTGTCAATACGACATTGACTTTCACTCCCCTCACATCACCTCACGCCTGTTTCCGACTACTCTTTCGCTTAAAAAAATGGCTTGTATCACCCATTGGAAATGAAAAGCCCATAGCCTCCTGACACATCAAATTAGCCACAGTATAATAACCCAACATACCAGCAGCAAACGCAAAAGCGCCAGCGGCGATTTTGACAGCTGCAGCTTCAGCGACGAGTCCATCCGCCGTGAGGAAGTAAGATGCAGAAACGAGGGTGAAGGCCAGTTGGACGGTGAAGAATATGCCAATGTAGACTAGGTTGAGAGGGAGCGAGCCGATGAGGAAGAATATGTTCCAGACGGCCCACACTGAATTCCATGTCAGTATGTTTGTGGATTTCAGGGAGAGGGTTGAACGGACTTAATACCCAGAAGCCTACTGCGTTGTTATATCCAGGGGTATCAGAACCGCCATATGAGTCCGCGACGCCAAAGAACGGCGTGATGATAAACCCGAACCCAGCGTAAAACAGTCCAAAAGCCGATAACACCGTATATGCATAAGTGTTCCCCAAGACAAGTTCCCAATTCGCAGAAACCACCATCCCAATCCCCGCGACGCCGAAGAAATTGCCAATAAACGCATTATCGACCCCCACGCCGCGGAAATCCATCAGCGCCAACGACAACGTCGTCAACGTCGTAGCGAACGCGCCAATGGCGAGCGCGGTGGGACTGCCGAGTTGGGCTTTGATGGTTATGGGTACGGGGACGTAGTATGGGGTTCCTCCAGTTGAAGAGGGCGAGATACTGCCCACTGAACCCGCGGTGCCGATTTTGCCCGAGGCGAGTTGGTCCCAGAATTCGGCGTGGCTGGGGATGTTGCGGAGGTCCTCCAGTTGTTCGATACGGTTTGCGTGAGCCATTGTAGTTTTCGGGTATTCGAGAGAGGTATATGGAACGGGATGCGGTAGAGTAGGAGGAATGAGAAGTGACGGGGAAGAAGAAATGCAGCGAGGGCGAACCTCGATGTGTGAAATATACCTACGTGATGTCGCCATCTTCTCCGCTCGGCGATCAGACGACGGGAATGAGAAACTCTCACTAGTCCTCACGACACTTTCCATATGCATTGAAGCCAAACTGCCGATTCAGCCAGCAAAACCAAGGCGAGAGCGGCCAGCACCACATTCAGCATTCATGCCCTCGGCGTGCGCTGAACCCCACCGATCAATCGAATGCGTCAATCGTGGGGATACCATTGGATGCGTAGAGAGGTTATCATGGATAAAGTTGCGCGGATGAGCGTGTTGGTCGCATTGGATCATCTCGAGAGGTATGGCGTTATCTGGACGTGTTCAACGAAGTGAAGCTGTGCTGGTTTAGGCTAGGGTTGTTTGGGGTAATTTGGCTTTTTCAATGACGTGTCACGCAACGACGAGCATACATGCTTTATTTGTCGATTTAGTATAATGGACTTGTAGTATGTTTGATCGAAAATGAGGTGAGGCAATTATATGAGTGGAATTTTGTTTGTTGAGCGCGTTGTTCCAATTATAGTTATTTCGCGTTTTCTGGCGAGCAACTCAGAGAGCAAATCTCAGTTTCTGTAGCAAGTATCGAATACCTTTTGACACACGTTCATGATTATCGGCCAGATGGCAGAGTAATTCCCCAAAACACGCCGAGTATAAACCCCACCATACAATACAACTCTGAACAACCAAAGTTGTAACCAACTCGTCATTGAATCGCGACTGCCCACGCGCGGCGTCCAGCTCTTGCCGAAGCAAGCACCGTTGGCAGAACAACGACAAAGAAGCTTACAAGTTTATTCGAGCAAGCAGAGCGAGATAAATGTCGTATATCAAAAGAGAGGAATAATTGCTGATTGAGTATATCTGCGTGGGCTTGTTGCTGCGGAGTACGGATCATGGTGACCATTCTTGACGATGTCGCGTGCCGAGTGCAACAATCGTAAGCTGTTTGGAGCATTGCTCGGTGAACTCAGAGACATCCCATCGAACACATAGCAATTGTAGCTTGGTCATAGTCCCATCGTCTTTGACGACAGCTGCCACCGTAGATAATGTCGTGATCAGGACGGTGTGCAGGGTCCAAGCCGTCGGAAAGTCTCGGCTACCCCAGCTGATTGAACCGAAAACTCTATAACGATGCGGATGTACATTTCTGAATTGTTTAAACCTGTTCAGATAGAATCTGTACGGTAAATAATCAGCTCAGTCGATTTTTGGCTCTGCCGGGGTCTGGCTGAGTGTTTTCTGACCTTTCTATTCACACGAACGTTTACAACCGATGATCAAACATAATCGACCATGATGAACACGTAGCACAAGAACAAATAGTGATATAGTTATCGGCAACTAACATTGATTATGCTGCATGGTGGATTAGTACAATCAAAGAATAGTTTTTATTACAAAAATCAGCGAACCTTGTATCGTATCTGAAGGCAATGAAATTGCATCGTGTAATAACAAAAATAAAGTGCCAGCTTGTCATGCATGTATACAAACCCCAATCCTCTTAAAATCCACGCCATCTCCATTGTACTAGAGATAGTCTCGGGGATAAATTTTGCTATACTATGAGTTTCTTTGAAATGATTCAATCTTGATGTTTGTCGCTGAGCGCGTCTGTCACATGATCTTGGCGACCCTTGGATGTCCCGTCGGATCCACCACAGGCAAAAATCCAACTCCAATTTCACGTTGCCTAAACGCCCGAGACACAAGCTAAAAGGATACGATCACACACAACCATACAAAAAAGTTGGGAACAACAAAATCAAAAAAGTAGGCGCCAACCGGGAGTCGAACCCGGGACCTCTCGCATATAAGGCTTAGGGTTAATCTGGACCCTAAGCGAGAACTTTTTATATCGATGTTAGATGACAAATTGATACGACATGATTGATGATCTGTAACTTACTCATACCACTAGACCATCAGCGCCAACGTAACAAGCCCAAGCTTGTTGATGTGACGGGCGCATGGGATCTCGTATTAGACAGTTGCACTGTACGCAGATGTCCACAATTCATGTGCGGAGTTACGTAATCTATTCAAGACATCCCGCAAAAAAAAAGTCCCGAAGATCAAAAGCCCATGCAAAGTTCACCACCACCACCAACAACAACCAACATGAAATTCAAAACACAACGGACAAAAAGCAAAAAATAATGGCGCCAACCGGGATTCGAACCCGGGACCTCTCGCATTTATGGGCTTAGGGTTAATCTGGACCCTAAGCGAGAACTTTTAATGTCATTGTTAGTTGAAAGAACGAATATGACATAGTTGATGATAGTCAACTTACTCATACCACTAGACCATCGGCGCTTGGATAACAAGCTGAAGCTTGCTGCCGAGATGTTGACGACTGAGGCTGTGAGGTATATATTTCTCTGCATGCATGTTTCCGCTGTGTCCCGCTTTAGCCGAACCGCTCCGCTTCTGGTGGATTCGCCAGTCTCAGTTTAGAATACGTGTCGTTGGGTTTTCACACAAGGTCACTACTGATGAATAAGCGAGGACGGAACGGATTCGACAGTTTTGAGACCAATGTTGCCATGTACTGTCAAAGAATAGGAACTGGAAATGAGATACAACATATGACATCGATTGACGTGTCACGTGACAGCTCGAACTCGGTGTCAGTTCTGGAGAGAAAAGTTTGATGCGCCTCTCATTTCAGACACCAAAAGACTTTGATCCACACACAATGGGGTTTCACTAGATACAATTTTATGATCTATTCAGTTGTCTATAAATATGTGGACGTCCGTTTGGCTTGTTTACCAACGATGCTGTTCTTCCAATCCTGTTTTTCATTCCAAGCCTGGCGCAACGAGCGATACACATCATTGTTTGGACCCTCTTGACCATCTTCAAAAGCTATGGCGTCTTCCGATTGGAAAAGTCCAAACCATTCCTCCATGCCAAAGTCTCGATGTCTTATCGTCATCGCTTCGCTGAACCCGCTGGTGTCATTGTGGTGGCTTTTTATGATGAAGGTGAAGTGTCGCTGATCCCTGCACCAATCAATGAACAAATCCCACTGGCATGTCAGCCCATCAATACCCAAGATCAAAATCACAGGCCTCTCTTCACCACTGTTGATATATGCACGAAGGACATTAGTGAACCTGATTCCATCCTTGTCCTTGGCATTATCGATAGTTCCCCGGCGCTTGAAGAATGTCGACTTCTCTTTGCGCGGGATGTAGCATGACGGTCCACCTCCGGTGAGAAAGTGCCAATCATTCACCTGTATACCAAAAACACATCGAAGCTCTCATTTGATGTCAGGCTTCATGCCCTCCACTTGCGCCTGTGTCTTGCTGTGGAAACCAGAACTGTCTCGCTTCACAACAAGAATCCGGGTGAACGACGGCAGAACGTCAGGCATGTCCGCAACAATCAACCCCTCGTCATCATCTTTTCCATGTTCGGCAAGCTCGTGGTTTGCCCTGCTCTTGCAGTCATGGAAACCCAGTCCACATCCTGCCTCGCGACAAGGGTTGATCCCGATCCTGAAGAACTCGACCTGATGCTGTAGAAGATGTTCGCGAAACGCCCCTGGTCGCTGAAAGGCCTGGTTGTTGCAAGGAACACCTAAGGCCATCGCCGGACAAATCAGCATACCACCCTTTCTGTGAAGTTGGTCATTGTGGTCGTCAAGCAATTTTTGGTTGATGAAGCCCTTGGCGCATCCCTGATGGCATGGGAAGATGTTGAGGCTGTATAACCTGTGTGCGTGAACTCTTTCGACATGCTCGACTGCATGATGGTTGTTCTGCAGAAATTGATCGCATCCTCCAGGTATGAGTTCTCCAGCCGGGCATGGGAAAGGATGTTCTTTTTTCCTGTGGAAGAATAAAGTTTGCTTCGTTGGAAATCCGAATTTGCACACATCGCAAACGTTCCACCCTTGTTCATACATCTGTTTCTTGTGCACCTTCGTGTAGTGAGTGCGAAGGCCAAATGCACTTGAACCTCTCATGAAGCATTCCTGTCTGGTATTCGTCTTGAATGGGCACAAGTAATATTTTCCATGACGCAGAGTCACAAATGCATCATCCGCTGGGCCAATTGGTCCCGCCAACTTTCTGCTCTGTTTAAACTCTCTTTCCAATATATCGTTGATGTGCGCTACCACAGTATCCCTTTTGAGTCCCCTGACTTTGCAGATCTGGCAAAAGTATTGCTTACTCTGTTCATCAAACCCTATTGGATAATCCTGCTTTTTAGATGGGCCCTCAAGCTTTGGCTCCGTAGTTGCTGAGTTAAAAGTGGGCACCGGTGGTGGTCCATCTTTGGATGTCTTGTTACGTCGTTTGATAGCACGATCCTTATAGAGCATTTCATTGATTTCCCCACTAGTCATCGATGCCAGACGCTTTCCGGTCAGTGGTGATGGCTTTTCAGTGGAACTACCAAGCGTACTATTGCTTGCCGATGAGCATTGCAACGGCGTCTGCATTGTTGATGTTGCCGGCGTGACAGGGGTGACTATTTTTGGATAGGCCATCGGAGAAACCTGCGTGTTCATCCGTGGGAGAGCTGGTATATTGACATGTAAAGTAACATCCACGATATTCATGGGCTCACCAATCGTCAGCTTGTACATTTGTTCAAGGGAAGCATATCTTTGGACAAGACCGAAGTTTTGGGCAACATCTGTTTGCAAAGGGTGTCCCAAGGATGTCGTCCTTGCCGAGTGGAGTGCATAATAGCCACAATCGTTCGAACCATCTTGCTGCTGCGGACCGGCCATCATCACTGAAGATTTCCATTCGATGTCAGTCCACCCAAGTGATGGCCGTTCAGCGACAAGTTTGGCTAGAAGCGTCAGCTCTTCGTCGAGGTCAGGCGAGACTGTCGCCGACGTGCTGATTGAGTCAGTCACACCGATAAAACCTGTCTTCTTTATTAGCACATGGATCCAATGGTAGCCGCCCAGGTTGTAAGTGAACGATATTGATTCCGTTCCAGCAGGTGCTCCTGAAGCCGGATAAAGATCTGCCTCGTGTGTGTTTCCGTTGGACGCATCATTCAGGAGTCGAAGCTTGTTGGCGATGAAATCCCGTGGGTTGACGTCGTCGGTTTCAAGAGATCTACCGTTGAACATCGCGGTGGAGCTCCATGGCGCCACAAACGCGTTGAGTGCAATTACCTGTGGATCGTCGTTAATACACTCGATGAGTACATCAACTAACCTGTCAGCTGCCTGGCCATCATGATGAAGCCCGTCATACTCAAATGGTGTCAATAGCCCAAGTATCTCAATCAGTGACGGACAGACGTAGTCGTATCTTGGAGCGACTAAAACGACAGTCTCATTCGTTGGATCCTCTTTGCCTTCGCCCATCATGTGCATAATCTCCAATAACGGTTTGGCAAGAGGGTCAGATTGCCCCTGACGGAGCTCCAGATACACTCGATATTTGTCGAACAAAATTTGTCCAGGTGACAATTGCCGCGCTGCCGTTGGAACTGTTGGTGATTTTGTCATATGGTAGCCCGCCGAGGAACCAAAGCTTGATGCTGAAGACGACGTGGACGCCTCCACCAGTGTCCTCATGAAAAATTCCGAGCTTGGGGCACTCGATTCTTCGGATGCCCTAGCTGGCTGCCCTTTTTTCTTGGTGGGCGTTGCTTGTGGTGGAGACGCTGGCCTGTCACTCATCTTGATCTCGCGGGAGCCCAAGCAAATGATATCGGGACTGACTGACCTCGCTGTTGCCGGCTGTTCGTCTCTTGCATTTGAAGATGGCTGTTTCACCAGGAACTTCCGGATATCTGGCATTGGTACATTGACCCTGTTCTTGCCACGAGTCGACTTTGGAGCCATTGCTGTTGTCGATGATATACTACCAATGAAGGTGTATATGAAGAGAGTTTAATAGTAGAAGGGTGATCAATAAAGGATCACGACCTTAAAGAAGGAGAAAAAAAACCGGCGAGGCCGGAGGAGTGAGAAGCGGAAGGGTGACCAAAAGGCCACGACCTTAAAGAAAGAGAGAAAAAAACCGGCAAGGCCGGAGGAGCGAATGGGCTCAAGAAAGCCGGGACGATCAGTCAGGAGCACTCAGCAGTTTGTCACGATCAATTGCTTTCTGGTTGAATCTGTGAACGCTGAAGAGAGAAAAAAAGAGGGAAGAGAGAAAAGGGAGAAAAGGGAGAGGAGAGAGGATGACATCGGGAAGGTACGACCCACAATCAGGCAAACCCGCACCAAGAATTTCCTGGTTTCTTCATGTTGTACTCATGCGTCGGTTTATACCAACGCCTCAATTAGTGTTCTCAAACATTTTCATTTGTTATGTTCTTACTGTTTGTGTAGCCGGCAGGAGTTCAGCGAGGCTCCGTCACCGAGCCTCCCAGTTCCACTCTCATTCCGAACTCCGTCACTCACAGTCGTACTCTTCGATAGACGCCGGTTACTTGTGTTTTAGAATGTTCTCAGTCAAATCAGGCCAGTGACTTCCAGTCCATGAAAAGGGATCCTCGTTGTGAAGCTGATCGTCTCAAATGTGATGACCCGACAATGCCTTGATCAGTTGCCACTCATATCGCTTATGAATGTTTCCTTTCGATACACACCAGTGTGACAAACGGCAGTGTAGCTCTCACAGGAAATGGACTTTGCTTGGAATAGTCGCGTCGAGGGACGCCCCGAGTCTGAACGGCAGCCTGCTCGGGCTACCTTGTCATGGCATAAGACAAGTTCTGGTCCGCAGAAATCCTGGAAAGGGGTGTGACGATCCGGGACAAAAATCCATTATAATTTTCCGGTATCTTATAGAAAGTGGGCTCGCTCAGATAATTGGCAAATGTTACCAGATCTCATTTGATCATGAGGGTTATCGCAGAATGAGATATACAGATGAGAACCGGTATACTTGGGATGGTATATGTACAGAAAATGCCATAAGCCTACGTTTCTCTCCGCAGATCAAATGACATCCACCTCCTGGATATACCGCTGGGGTTCACCCCATCAGCAGAGCGTGGTGTTGCCATGCCCAAATGCTCCAGTTTCCTCGTCCTTCTAATACATCTTCACATCAAGCCTCTGTTGCTCTAGTGCTTCTCCGCTGGTCGGGTCTTGAGGGCTGGGTTTCGGGGGTCGTTCTTGTACTCGTCGGCTAGAAGTAGGTGTTAGTATCGCGTCAAGTTCTCGTAGGTAGTCGGCTTTGGTAGATTATGCGCAGGGCATTTCTGCTGTTGCGCTCAGAAGATCGGGTTCATGCAGGGAGGACGTACTGTTGGCAAGGACGCCGGAGAAGGAGCTGATGCCGTATGCGATGACGATGCCTGTAGTTCAACCAATGTCAGTCCCAGAACTTCCAACTAATGTCTCTTGCCTCTGTTCGCATTCTCGCGATGGATTGATCGCGTACCGGCAGTGTAGAAAGGCCACATGGGACCAGCTATTCAACGAGTCAATTTCTGCGAAGTCGTGGCGCCGCGCGCGCGAGCCATTGAGAGGTACGAACCGACAGGAGCCGGGAATTTCTTTCCGAGAAGGCCAGGCATTTTGATCGATGTGTTGTGAGGGTTGAGGGTGGCGATAGAGTAGTCTTGTCGTGAAGTGATGGGACTTCTGCCTTCGTCCGACGTGGAAGCTTCAGAGAACTTGGAGTCTGGGTCACGTGAATGGCGAACTGGCAGCTTCCGGCTTCCGACTTTACACGAACGAACGCGGGGAGATGCTTCGCGTCAACACTCGGTTTGCTGGTGATGACAAGGAGCAATTGAAAATTAATACCGACGGATAATGGATAGCAGCACACACAATGCCCTGCAGGGCTGCGTCGCATCGCTTCAATCAAGCATGCAACTTCTCGAATCCAGCATCAACATTCTCGATTCTGGTGTGAGCGACTATCCACGATTGACCAAAGTCCTCCAAACAACTCGAGTGCGCAATTTTTCCTGACTGGAGAATAATTGCTGAAACTGATGATTTGATTTTAGCACTTTGAACTCGTCTCAGAAAACGAACTGGTCACAGCTCAATCCTCGCTGCTCTCAGAAATCCAACCCGAAGTCTCCGTCCTCCTCTCGCGCGTGGAAACATATCTGGACAAACTCGAACGAAGAGAACAATCTTTGATTGCCAAGGCTGAATTGCAAGAGGGCCGATTATCACAACCTTCTCGTTCTGGTACACAAGCAAACAGTGCAGCTAAGAGCCGTAGTACGACAAATGCTGCGACATCTGGTGTGGATGATTTGAAAATGCAAAGATTGCGGCAAAAGAAGGAGAGATTGAGTTATGCTGTGAGTCGGTTGGAATTACAAGCTGGACAAAGAGAGAGGCAGCTGCGAAAGAGTATGGCTTTTCAATGAGTTGAGAGCTTTTGGAGAGAAGGCATGACATTTGTATGATAGCTTTTGGAGTTATGGCAGATACCCAAGGAGAATATGATTTGACACCACAATCCAGATGAGCGAGATTCTTTTGAACGTGGACTTATATGTAAATTTTTGACAATATATATATGTAGATTCCGACAAAGTATTTATCGAGTTTGAAGGTGGGATGCACTTATCTATCACATGCCGAAGATCGGCCGTGTGGAGCAAGTCTCACGCACATACAGTATGTCATCCACTCAACCTCGACCTCATTTCCTTTCATTGCATGGCCACATCAATCCGAACATGTCTGCACAGCAGTCTGAAAGTGCAAAGAGCGCTCTCACTGCAACCACAATGCCTCACCACAACCATCTCACAACGCCGCAGCCTGCGAACTAAACCACAAGTCACCAAATCGTCCGTTCCAGACTACGCGTTCGCCTTTGACATTGACGGCGTGTTACTCCGCGAAGCGACGCCAATTCCCGGCGCACGAGATGCCTTGCTACGTCTGCAGCGCGAGAAAATACCTTTCATCCTGCTGACGAATGGAGGCGGTAAATCGGAACCCGAGCGTGTGGCCGACTTGTCTTCTCGCCTAGATGTTGAGCTGGATACGGGAATGTTTGTGCAGTCACACACGCCCTTTGGTGAATATGGACACTACAAGGAAGGCACTGTTTTGGTAGTAGGAGGCGACTACGATAAATGCCAGCGTGTGGCAAAGGAAAACTACGGATTCCAGAAAGTTGTCACACCAGGAGATATCATTTGCGCATACCCGGACATCTGGCCTTTTGCCAAGGTTTTCGCCGACTACTATAAGCAATTCGCCAAACCGCTGCCGAAACCCATCATTCCAGGCGCACAAGGCGACGAGACGCTGAAGATTGATGCTATTTTCGTTTATAATGACCCCCGGGACTGGGGTTTGGACAGCACCATTATCCTCGACTTACTCCTCTCCTCGCAGGGCAGACTTGGAACATTAAGTCCGAAGAATAACGATCCATCACTCCCGAATAGTGGTTTTCTACAGGACGGCCAGCCAAATCTCTACTACAGCAATCCGGACCTTTGGTGGGCATCCTCGTATCACCTTCCACGACTAGGCCAAGGTGGCTTTCGCGAAGCCTTCCGTGGTCTCTGGACAGCAGCTACGAATGGCGCCGAGCTAAAGCAAACGATCATCGGCAAGCCCTACCAATCGACATATGAATTTGCCGAACAAAGACTACGCCAACATCGAAAGCGTCTATTTGGTTCTACAGGGCTGAATGATCCGCTGAGGAAGGTTTATATGGTTGGCGATAATCCCGAGTCGGATATTAGAGGCGCGAATGGATATCGTAGTCCCTATGGAAGCTTATGGAGTAGCTTGTTGGTGAAGACGGGTGTTTATCGTGAGGGTAATGTGCCCAGTTGTGAACCAACGGTCATTACAAAGGATGTTGGGGAGGCGGTTGAGTGGGCGATTGAAGATGCGAAGAAAATGACCTGAAACGCAAGGATAGATAGAGTCTTTTGAGTTTAAAGTCTCGAAGCTACACAGTTGTAAAACGCATTCATCAAGATTTTCTCATCAAATGTTTGACGGAAAAGGCACACACTCGTGTATGGCACAGCCGTTGGCAGTCGTTTGTCGCGATGGCGGTCGTGCTGGGCAGCGATAAACCGTCAACACCAACGAACCTACATTGTATAGCAACAACACAACGTACGCATCTGAACCATCGATCTATTCGTCTCTCAACGTCGCCGTGTCATACGAATCCAACAAGGACTCAAAGTGAAAGTGACGTACATTCCCTCCCTGATAGGAGCCTGCAACCTTTTTTCAAAGCTGTGACTGACCATCAAGGCGAGATAGGAGAGCATCCTTTGAGTTTCTTGTCACAAAGCCCGTGACACTTCCGTCTGTGTTTGATTTTCGGTGATCTTCAAAGAAGATGGTACTGGCTTTATATTCGCTCGTCAACACGTCGGTTGAGAGAATAGGGTGACGTTTTCATTGAAAGGTACGAGCAAAAGTATGATTTTAAGAATTTTTGGATCTCGGTGGGATATAAGCGTCATACATGACCTTTTGACACGGTCAGTTAGCCGTCTTCCAGCGTCGTCTCGCACATCGCCTTCGTCTGGAGGGATTTTCATGGAGACACAAACGAATCACGAACACGGCGCGTAAATGCTCGAAAACGTGGAATCATCACGTCAATGCGTGGCAGCGCTTAATATGGTGTATGCCGTGCGCACATAATCCCTGGCATATATAGTCGCACATAGCCACGAGCTCCGGGCAATAATACCATCACCGTAAGTTGGCGCCATTGTCTCCGATATTGTACAGTTTCACGACGTAGATTTGGTGATAAATTCACCGGCTGGGAAAAACTAACCATTGTCACATCGATGATGTTTGCATTTCGTCATTTATTGTGGCGGGTTCTCGGTTGTTGGAGAAGGGGAAAGTAATAGTGGCTGGGTGATATGGCATATTGGATCCTGACCGTTGCGGCCGAAATGAATTGTGACGCATGCGATACGAGGCGAGGAGGGGACGATCTGTGAGGACCGGGTTATGTTCAACAAAGGCCCTTGGAATTGTGTCTATGTAATTGAATGCTGCAAGACGTGCATGGTGGAAGAAACGTGTTTGTGTCTGAGAGGTTGCGGTGGGCCCAAGGCTGTGCACAAAACGGACAGACGGCCACAATCAACGTGCAAACGGCGCTGATAGCAAAGATTATGTACGATCGCAGCCGATGGGAAAAGGTGTAGATGTAGATATCTGCCGTACGAGCGAGACGAGCACTGCCGACGGACAAAGCCTTTCATCTGATCTGTGACTGGCGGAGTTTGTCGTGTGGACGAGATGGAAATACTTATCTGCTTCTGTACCTCCGCCTTGCCCACAGTCGGGAAATGCGCACTTCGGCTCCTCTGCCCCGACGACGACAACCAATAACGAGACCATCAGGAGACGCCATTGCATACGGTGCACCACAAATAGCAGCCAGGACAAGGCTAAACAGCGCCCGCGACGCATTGTTTGCGCCTCGATCGTCCCGACTTGCGCATCAACACCGGACAGGACAGTCATCATCAGCTTCACGTTCGTCTCCTCCCAGACTTGCCGCCCCGACGCAGCCCGCAATAATGCCATGTTGTCCACCGTCTGCCCGGGACTTGTCAGGAGGCCTGTCCTCCTGGACCTGAGTCTGTGCCTCTCGCGTGTCGTTGTCTTGCCTCCATAACGGCCTCTTAACGTCTATAACGTTCCCCCAGCCTTGCTTGCTCTGTGCGCACCGGCCTTTTCTACTGCCGTCTGCCATATACCCAACGTTCTCCCGCCGGCCTTGCTGGTCACGTTTCGCCATTGTTCTCGGTCGAGACTCTTGCGGTTGAGTTGTGCTTGCCCTTCTAACCCGCCGGCATCATGGCGAATACTCCTCGGAGTACCATAGGCACTGTCAAGTCATGGAACACCTCCTTCACTGGTGCCTCAGAAGACAGCTACACCCTCAACAGTCGGCCGATTGAAGAAGTCGAGGCTGCGAGATTACGTTCCGAATCTGTCGCCGAGTTTCCCTGGATGGAAGAAGAATATAAACCTATCCGGACTCAACAAACAAGCACAGCACCGCAGTGGTTTCACGAGGCCAAAGATCTGGATCGTGGCCAGTCGACTCGATCCGCTAGGACTCTCGCTCGCGAGAGCATTGTCGATTTACATTTGATTGTGTCTGATCTCGACTACTATGCCGGTGCCGTCCATGACTATCAAGCCGAAGAGCAAGCATGGGCGGAAGAGAATGAATGGGACGACGAGCAACAGCAAGGTACACATCCTGCCAACGCCCCGTCAAGTACTGGCGGCGACGGAGCCAATTTCGGTCAGATTCAAATCGTTCGAAATGGCACCGTCAAGCGTGGCATGTCGAATCGATCGAAAAGGACGGAGAAGGATGTCAATCTCGTCACATGGGATGGGCCTGATGATCCGGACAATCCCAAGAATTGGTCCAATCGCAAAAAGTGGCTGGTCACTATCAGTGTTTCGCTCTTCACTTTCATTTCACCCGTTTCTAGTTCCATGATCGCTCCGGCTCTGTTACAAGTTAAGCAAGATCTCAACATGAGCAGCATGTTTGAAGCACAACTTGCTCTTTCGTCCTTTGTTTTGGCTTTTGCTGTTGGTCCTCTATTCCTTGGTCCTCTTTCAGAACTATTTGGTCGACGAATCGTACTACAACTCAGCAATCTGTTCTATTTCATCTTCAACTTGGCTTGCGGCTTCTCGACAAACGGCGGTGAAATAATCGCTTTCCGTTTCCTCTCTGGTTTAGGTGGCAGTGCCCCTCTCGGAATTGGTGGTGGTGTACTCGGTGACATCTGGCTTCCTCAAGAACGTGGCAAGGCCATGGCTCTCTACTCGCTAATGCCCCTTCTGGGTCCAGCTATTGGTCCTATAGCAGGTGGTTTCATCACCGAATACACGACCTGGCGCTGGGTCTTTTGGTCTACTTGCATAGCAGCCATTCTCGTTCAATTCATCGGCTTCTTCTTTTTAAAGGAAACCTACGCCGCAGAAGTCCTCCGTCGTAAGAAGAAGGCTTTTATCAAACAGACAGGCAACAAAGATCTCCACACCGAATTCGACAATCCCTCGCGCAAACTCTCCACCCATCTCAAAATAGCCTTTGAACGTCCCTTCCGCCTCCTCTTCACTCAGCCCATCGTTCAAGTCCTCGCCATCTACATCGGCTACGTCTACGGCGTACTCTACCTCGTTCTCGCTTCCTTCCCCGTCCTCTGGGAAGAAGTCTACGGCGAGAAACCAGGCATCGCAGGCCTAAACTACATCTCCCTAGGACTAGGCTTCTATATCGGCACGCAAATCGCCGCCAAAACCGCCGATAGGATCTACAAATTCCTCAAAGCCAAAAACAACAACACCGGCCGCAGCGAATTTCGCGTTCCGCTCATGTTCCCCGGCGCAGCCATGGTCCCCATCGGCCTCCTGCTCTACGGCTGGTCAGCACAACACAAACTGCACTGGATCGTTCCAAACATCGGCACCGCGATTTTCGCCGCCGGAAACCAACTCGTCTTCCAAAACTGCCAAACCTACATCGTCGACTCGTACACACGCTTCGCCGCGAGCGCCATCGCCGCCACGACCGTGTTCCGCTCCCTAGGCGGTTTCGCCTTTCCACTCTTCGCGCCAGCCATGTATAATGCGCTTGGATACGGATGGGGCAATTCGACCCTCGCATTTCTCGGCATTGTAGTCGGCTTTCCTGCGCCGTGTATTCTGTGGTGGTATGGCGAGATATTACGGAAAAAAAGCAAATTCGCTGCTGGCTGACGCGCTCATTTACTCAGTCACGTATATTCTACGTATTAATTCATTGTGTTTATTCTGCTAGAGTTGTTTCTAATTTTGGTGGTTATGATTTCCTCTCACGACGGCGTTTGGGACTTGAATGGATGTAATTTTTGATTTTTGAGACGGGGCTTGATAGATATTGTTACAAGTTTGCTGGAAAGGGGACTACTTACCTTTTTTCGCAAATACGAAAAAAGCTTGTATAGCTCGAGGAGAATTTGTTGCCATTTTGTGAATGGGATGGACGGATGTTACTTTTTGGAACATTTAAGCCTATTTACTTGTTTTACGACAAAAGGATTGCCTTGGCACTTTTACATTTTCACGTCATTTGAACTTTGATTAGGTTTGTAATATGCGTTTGATGGTATATATTTTACAAGCATGCGTGTTTTTATGAGCGTGAGATGTCATGGCTGTGGAAACCATGGCGTTGCTGATGAGACAGTGAGTATCGTGTTAAAATCCTATTCGGTTATTTGATCTTCGAGTTTCTTCGCCAAATTTCCTAGGAGATCGTCGCTTGCTGTTGGTGGATTCTCGATAGGCGCTGTTGGTTGAATGACTTCTTGAGGTTTTGAGACAGCAACTGACGATTCTGCTGACGATGTTTGAGGTTTTTCGATTTCAGTCGTGGGCTTCTCGGCAGCAGATACCGTTTGTACGGGTGGCATTACCGGCTCTGCGGCATTCCCTTGTTCGAGAACACTTTCTGCCGGTAGTGCTAGAAGAGGCTCTTTGGCATTGCCCACTAGAGCATCACCCGGAGCTGCAAGGTCAATTGGCAGAGCAGGAGCTTCAGCGACCACTAGAGGAACAGCTGTGGCAGCGATCGGATCCACCAGTGGTGCAGATACTACAGCTGTGGCTTCTGCTACAACAGTTATCGGCTCGGCTGGTGTGATGAATTCTACAGATGCGGGTGGCATAGTCTCGATCGGAATGCCTGGTTGCACCTCGGTCACCGGAACTACAGGCTTGGTATTCTGAACAGTTTCCATGGCTTCGACGGGAAGTTGTATGGGCGTTTCTAGTTGTGTTGGTAGCGCTTCTGATTGGACTGGTAGTATTGGCTGTGTTCCTGTTGCTAAGCGTGCCACTGGCGGGATCTCATCGGCCACAGGAGTTAGTACAGCAGGTTCAGCTGCGGTATTCACTTTATCGATGGGCTGGATTGGAACGGGAATTTCTTCTGGCTGCCCGGACTTGGTTGGACTAATTTCTGCAGGAGGTGCATCTGACATTTCAACGATACGTTGAGAGTCAGCTGGCACAATCTCAGTCCGTGATTCTTCCAAACCTGGTGGGAGGTTCGATGGGTGTCCCGCTAATTGTGTAGCTGCAGGCGCTGACGCACCAGCTGAGGCCGGTTTTGATGTGATTTCCGCAGCCGCTTGCGTTGTTCCAGTAGATATTACTCCTTCCATAGCTTCACCTTCATCCGTCAACTCCCCATCTTCATGATCGTCATCATCCTCATCACCATCTTCACCGTCCTCATCGCTGCCGTCTTCGTCAACTTCACCTTCCTCACCACTGGCAGGAGCATTGGCAGCAGCTTGTTCTGCTGACACATCTGCAGATGCTTGTTCTCCTTTTGCAACGTGCTTGATGGTCTGTCCAGGTTGAGGTACGATCTTTGTAGCGTTTGCCACAATAGTCGTATACGTACTTCCATCCGGATTGGTAAACGTGACACGTTTTTTGCCTCGTCCTGGCCCGCCCTTCTTTTTAGGTGGTGGTCTAGACCGTCGAGGAGCTGGTGGTGCTCTTAGGTGTTCAGCGACAATTACACCGTCATCGTTTGCAACTCCCAGTCCTTCAATAACAGTTCCTGGTGCAGCTGTGACTGGTTGGGCTTCAGCTAGCTTTGCGCTTTCTGTAATTTCGCCTTCAATAGTCTTTCCCTCTGGCAGCATAACCTCATACACTTTTACTTCGCCACTCGGCGCAGCTTTCTCAACAGTAGCTTTTCGCATGGGTATAATTGCACCACTCTGAGCTTCGGGCCCGTACATGCTGGGTAAACCCTTTCGCCTTTTGGCCAGAAATTCGAAATGCTTGTGCTCTGGTTCCAGCAGAGCTTCGGGAACAGTTTTCCATTTTTTCACAATGTAAGCTCGATCTTCGAAATGATTCTTGGCTTCCTCGGGTGCTTCATCCTCGGCTTTGTCGTCATCCTGGGAATCGGGATCCTGTTTTCGCTTGGTACCAACTTTGCCACTTCGTGCAAGTCGTAATAATTGCTGAGTCCAAGGTTGTAGCATTTGAAAGTCACGTGGCATGGGAGGTTCGCCCCATCGGTCGTTTTGGTTAGCCACTTCTTCAACCACTGGAGGAGCAAGCGAGACTCGTGCAAGTGATTGGCCCCATTGTTTGACGGGTAGGCCCTCAAATACGTCGTTATCCGTGTTGGATCTGCCAGACCGATTGCTGCGGCCAGGTGGACGATACTGTTCGGTGGAAAGCATGGTCAGCTCTGGTACTTTGATGGTAGTGCAGTCGGGTTGGATGAAACTGCGGCCAAGCAGCATCGACAAGATATGCGCTCAGATCAAGATCGATAGGAGCACATGCATGGGACGAGATGGGAGGAAGAGGCTGGCGGCTCATGAGGATGTGCAATGTGCGGCCGGCGGCAGGCTGCATGTGCCTGTGCCTGTGGCGAGACGACATGGTTTCATAGCACATGTACCCAGAATCCCCGCCCAACGGAGTATCGCTCAATACTGCCCCAAGGCCGTCGCCGCCGTCGCATCCAGTTCAAAAGTCAGACGAGGCTTATGTCCACTTACCGGCGCCATGACGAATCAGGGTGAAAGTGTGAAGTCGCGTGTCTCCAACCAACAGCGCGTCCGCGTCTTTGCCGTTTGTCCGTGGATCGGTTGCGAATGCGCCAGTTCAATCCGGGGAGTGAATGGACAGTGTAGATTGACAAGAATAGTACGGCGTGGCAAAAAGGTGAAGTATTGATAAACTGGCCCGGAGGTCATCGCTGGCGCAAGCGTGCAATGCAATGCACATGAAGCGCAATCGCGACGAGGGGGCGACTCTCCAGCCTCTCAGGTTGACGCCTCAGGCAAAAACTCCCATCTCCGTCTCGGCCGCAACTTCGTGGAGATGGACATGACATAATCTGATAATTAAATTATACCAATCCCGCCTCACGCCTCTTATCATAATCCACGCCATCCAACCATCACGGTACTTCACCTGACATCCTTCAACATGGCCACACAATCCACCGCATTCGAGGTGCGCTCACTTTACCGCTCGCTCATGCGCCAATCCAGCCAGTTTGCCGCCTACAACTTCAGGGAATATGCAAAGAGGAGGACCAGAGATGCTTTCAGGGAGCACAATACAGAGACAGATGCGCGCAGGGTACAAGAGCTAATGCAGAAGGGCTTGACTGAGCTACAGATGTTAAAGGTGCGTTGCTAAAGACTGAGTGGTTCGGCGCCGGACGTTGGGACACGACATGAAGACGAAAGACACTGGCTGACCTGATATTTATAGAGACAAACTGTGGTCAGTCAATTCTTCCAGCTAGACCGGTTAGTGGTTGAGGGTGGCAAGACGGGAAAGCAAAAGGGCTCGGGCAGCATCGTAAGGCAGAAGGTCCAAGGGTATGTACAAGGTCATGGAAAGTTATTGTCGGCGTGAGCTAACTTTTTGCAGTTGGAACTGAGAAGAGGAGTGTTTTTATTGAGTAATTGTAACAACTCTGCATTGCTGGCGTTCGAGCTGTATCATGTAGCTTGCGCTGAGAGCATCTAATGGCGTTTACGGAAAATGGTTTTCTTCCTCAATCAATCCGCTTATTACCATCGACTGTTGTAGCATTTCCATTCGCCTGCTGTAATCCGCTGCCAAATCCCATCCATTCTCCACCAAAACAACAAATAAATACAAGAGAAGCAATAGAAAGGAATAGGAAAGAAACCCAGAGCGTTCCCACTTGGCTGTTCCAGCAAGATATATTACATATTTCGTACAGCGAGAGACGAAGAGCTGCAAAGTGTTGTCAGTCAGAGCTCTTTATCAAGAGACGCGAAAGCTTACGAATTGACAGCCTCCTATTTCATGTTGGCCTCTCCTCTTTGACTCGACGATGAACCGTGAGACGTTAGATTGTGTTTCATGTCTGACAGTTAGGTAGGCTTCCACTTTGAGGACCGTTCAGTCTTCCATATTCTCGTCCGTGGGTTCAGGCCCAGCAGTGCGGGGCTTCTTCGCTCGAGCAAAGAAGACGTTGTTCGCACTACGTATTGGCACTACAGGTTGGCTCGGTGCTGTTGAGCCAGAGACCCATGTAATTTCCGCTGCACGTCCACGTTTGTCAACTCGGCTATATTGGCGGTTCGATTTGGGATGCGCAAGCTGGAAAGCAAAGCCGTCGATATCCCGCAATTCTGTGCTCGCCATATTGCGATGCATAGCTTCCAGATGTGCTGCGGATACGATATCTTTCTTGAGCCGATGGTGGTTGACAATCTTTCTGAAGTCATTCACTTTGTTGAAAATCTTCTTGCTATTCTCGTTGCAATCAGCCATGGCCCATGGCAGCCAGTTGCCGAAGGTGATTTGGTAGTTCTTCACTCTCGAAAAGTTGACACAAAGTTGCTTCTTTTGGCCCACAAAACCAAGTTTCAGTGGCTTATTTGGCGTATTGCGCACCATGGAAAGAAGGACGATGGGCGCCTCGTCGCCTTGAACAGTATTGGAAGTCAACACCTTCGGTCGGCTTGTTTCATTGAACAATTTCATGTGCCAGATGAGTTGGTTGATGTAGGCAACTTGGCCAGTGTAAGGTGAGATAACCAGGATATCGTCATATGTGATCTTGCGGCCACCTTCAGGAATCGTTCGCTTTCCCTCATTATCTACCAGCCATGCGATATGATCGACCAGCAGATTTGCTTCGGCATAGTTGACAGATGACTTGGAAACACCGTATGTTTGGGAGAACACATTGGCACCGCTCACCGCTACGGCGATACGCAAATGGCCGGCCCAGTGTTTACCAAGGCCTTGTCGTAAAGCATGGTTCAGCGTCACATCCAGAGGAGTTTGAATTGCGAGTGATGGATGATTTTTGAGTGTTCCATTGTAGAAGACTTGTGATACCAAGTCGGAGTGTGCTGCTTTCATTCTATGCTGGACTTCGAGCTGGGCTTTCTCCGAAAGCTCCGAATCGCGCCACATAGCGTCGAAAAACGACTTCGCCATGTCTTTGTAGACCTAGTTATTGAGCTTGGAGAGAATAGGAGGGCCTTGTTGACCATGATCGCCTGCAACAATCCAGAGCTGTGTTGAATCGATGTGTGCAGCGACAGGAGTAACTACATCTGGGATACTGGCAAGGGCAGCTTCGTCCGAGACGATGATCTCAGGTTGGAACCAATCCATGAGCAGCTCAGATGCTGACGTACTGTTGGTGCAGAAAATGACATCTACCTTTTCAGTCAAGTACCGTTGATTCCAAATATCTTCTTGGATTCGGAGCTGAGATACATCATGCTTTTGATTATCATGGAGCGAGACCTTCGTAGCCTTGGTTGCTAGCACCGATCTGCGAAGTGCCTTGAGAATACGAGCATCACCGTGATACTTCGCTGTTTTGTCCTTGTAACATTTATCGATATATTCCTTGCGGCGAACGTGAAATTGGAAATCGCCAGTGCCAGGAGCAAAACCGCGCCCGTTCTGTGTGGCGACAAATTCCCACACGGCGTCTCTGATGTCGGTATCACCGGGAATAGACTTCAATTCATCCGTCTGCTTGTCGTTGTGGGCGCTGAGTGGCCGGTCAGGGCGAGTCGACTTGGCTGGCCTCGCACCTTTGAAAATACAGAATTCAATGTCTCTTGCACATTGTGCAAACTGTTTTGCCATAGTAGCAACTGCAGCATTGGATGGTGCGGTAGCAAGGACTCTCCTGCGCTTCATTTCAGGTACTTTGCCGACTCTGATATGAGCTTCGATCATGGCGCTAAGAGTTCTTGTTTTGCCAGTACCTGGCGGACCCCATAGTGCAACTACTCCCGTTTTCGATGTGAAAGTTTGCTGAGCCATTGCAAGCTGTTTCTCATTGAGGCCGTGACTGCCGATAGAATTTGTGAAGGCAGCAACGGCGGGAGGAAAGGCCATCGCTCTTTCAGCCAGCGCTCCGGTGTGCTGTATAGACCTGGGATTATGTAGAATCGCGCTCTGGAGGTCAGCGCCCTCGGTACGCACGGTTCCTCGAAGTAGCTGACACATGGCAGCCTGTTGGCGATCAGATGTTGTAGAATCGTTGACCAATTCGACACCTACGAGGAAGTCCATGGAGTTGATATCGAACGGCAAGAACATCCCCTTGTTGCCAACCCCGGTCAACACCGCTACCATCTCACAACGCACGGCGCCGATGATGTCTTCTTGGATAGCACCGGTGAATCTCAGTCCCACAAATTGCTCGAAGGAGTCCATAGGCGCAGCGTTGATGGTCACGTTGATCCTGGTATTCACGGCCGGGCGGGGTTGGTTGACATCACCAAAGATGCTCCCTTCATTAGCATCAAGGCGCATGCGGACGTAAAAAGTGTCTTCGGCAATGACTCTTTCATTTTGTGCCACCAAAGGTCTGAAGTTGGCGGCGATTTTGCCATCCTGAGAAGCAAGAGCAGCTTGGATAGACTCGCGATCAATATCGTGACCTCGCTCAATTCCAAGGCGCATGGCGAAGGTGGCGGACGCCACGTCTGGGTGACGGGTGATTGGTTCGAACGCACTCCACATCTCGGGAGTCCATTCCTGTTCATTTCCGGCAGCGTCGTATGTGATACGAATTTTGGAAGTCATCCAACGAGGAGGTTGCAAAAGATGCAAAGGGAATTCGATATCGTTTAGGTCTTTGCCCAGACGCTGTGCTTGCAATTTGTATAGCCACCAGTTCCCGTACTGATAGGCCAGTCTTGTACACGAATCGAACCACGTTCTGAAGCATTCGAAGACCTTGTTCGCTTCGGGCTTTCTTGTCCAAGCACTGTATGCAGATAGATGGCTGACAGAGTTGAGGGCCCAAATAGTCCAGTCACCTTGGCTCAGTGCATTGTTTATGAAGTCAACAGTGATTTTGCTGTTCTTTTTGTTGCCGCCTGGATTGAGTTTGTTGACCTCAGTCCACCCAATGGACATAATGCGATCGAGCTCACCGGGCGCAAGTCCCTCGAATACAACAGCCTTGCTTCCTCCCCTCGCCATAAACATACGAGTCTCCAGCAGACCACCCGATTCGTCTTTTCCACTGATCGCAGAGATGGTTCTATCGAGTAGATCATCGCCAAGTGGTTTTGAAGCGGTCCAGTCCGTTGTCCGAAGACCAAAGATGGATTGATTTTCGTTCCTGTGAGGGTTCAATGTCTGGCACCAGATGTGGCAAACTACATCTGGTTGTACGTTGGGCGTGTCAGCCTGGTAGGCTTCGGGGCGGCGGTGCTCATCGCTGATCGTGAACTCTACGCCTGGTACCTGGCTGTGCATTTTCCAGGTACGGACAACGAGATCCTTCGGAGTCCGTGGCGGTTGTCCACGTTTGCCAACTGCGGGCTTTTCGGGTACAGTGACGCCTCCGAGTGCAGCGACATTTTCAGATGTGTCGATTAGGTTGCGGAAGTTAAGTCGGACCCTGGTCTTCTCTTTGTCAATCTTCCAGCGGGTCTTTGTTACAGTCATGTCGGCAGCGAATGGTCTATCGTAGCCTCTGTGAATCCGGTGGAAAGCATCATACTCTGGAGGGTATACACTGGCAGGTTCCGGGAACATGAAGTTCTCTGACGCGCCATTGGTTTCCATGACATCGACGGGGAAAATACTCTGATTCTTCTTCAGAGGCTCGATATCTACTTTTCTGACAGCGCCTCCTCTCTTGAACTCCGGGTCGGTGACATTGTCAATTTCGTTGTCGTCTGAGTCTTCAACAGAGCTGGCAGCGAAATAGCCATCATCAGCGTCTTCGTCACAAACAACTGGGGCGGCTTGTTCGGTGACCGTCGTTTCCTTCATGCGGAGGGCAAGATCATTAGCGGTTGATGCCTGCTCGACTCCAGCTAAGGGCATGCTGGCTGCGGACTGTTGCTGTTGCAGAGGCACAAAGGGTTGCGCTTGCGGAGAGATCTTCTTGTTAGACATTTTTAATAGAAAAAGGGCGACGAAAAGAGAGTCGCGACCTTAAAGATGGGGATGATGAGAATGCTTTTAATAAAGGGAGGGTGACCACAAGGGGGCCACGTCCTGAAAAAAAAGAAAAAGAAGAAGCAGGGAAAGAAGAGGAGGATTGCGAAGACGAGTAAGAAAGTGGTAGGCGGGTAGCCGAAGGGGACAGCGGGTTAAAAAATCGCAAACGAAAGGGATACAAGCCTGCGGCCTTCCCACAAAATTTTGTGGGTTGGCCCCAGGTTGAAAAAAGATTTTTGACTATGTTTTTAGTCGATGTATGGTGTATGTGTGCGTATTCATGAGTTCACAGCAGACGTCGGTTGTTGTGTGGTGAGGTGGAGGAAGGAGAGAGAGAGAGGAAGAGACAAAAAGGCGAAAGGGAAATTTCCAGTGTGGCACACGGTCCGTGCCTTGCAGAGACTGCAAGTGACGGCCATAATGAAACAAGTTGAGACGCGATTACGCGTGTCTGAGTGAGAGTGAAGTGTGTCCTAGACAAACTTCAAACATACACCACCCAACCGTTATTTCCATGCTTCTATTTTTTTCCAACTGAACACCGAAGAAGATACAAAGCAATGCAAGCACTGAATTTCTCGTGTGATATTCTATGTCGTATGATACTTTAGACGGTGTGCTACATCACTGAAGCTGGCTCAAGCTTTGCGAATGCTGGATACAATGACAAACACTTGTCCATACCTGTTGTATCATGTCCCAATCGTGCCGATCCTTCAAATCACGGAAGTCAATGTCCTATATATTTAATGTTTTATGATCTTTTCATTTTTCATGGTTGCAACAGTCAAGTTCTGCAGCAGTTGGGTCGCATTCGATTGGATCTGTCAGAGGCGGGCAGAGCATCACTTCGCGTTGTAGCTGGATGGCGATAGACGGCATTATGAACTCGAATATTTTCCTAGACATTGCGTTTCACTGGGCTGAAGATGATTCTATTGCATTTCGCACTCAATAAAGATGTAGACACAAGGTGCGGCAATTTTTGTGATGGTTAACAAGGGAAGTAGAGATGGGATGACGTTGGAATTCGCCCAATTAGAATCTGTCCAATGAGAACGCACTAGGCAGGCCTTAGCCCTCAGCACCACCAAACAGGTCACAAAAAACGTCATTCAGTTAAAATAGCTATACTCATTCAAATATCAACTCGAAAAGGCAACAACACAAGACCGAACGAGGTAAGAAGACATTTCAAAAACAATGGGCGCGGGTATCTTCGCTCTTCGCCTTCCTCTCGGACGAACAGGTCACCTCGGTATCGCGCTGTGAGCTTTTTTGCATTTTGCCTACCATTACAGAAGCCCCGTAATCATATCTTTTGATCCCAGAACCATGCATTTATCCCCAAATAGACCGTGGGAGAAGTCTGTACTTTATATGTAAAATTGGATGCTTTGTCTCTACTCGAGAGAAAATCTTAGATGACATACTGTGAAGTTGTATTAGTGATTATGAAAAAAATGATGAACGGGAGTGAGACATACCGGAATGAAAAGATATGGCACGCGCCTCTCATATTCAACCCAAGCAGCACCGTACTTGATCTTGCAGCGCTCGATATCTCTTGCCGCACGGTGAATGATCATCAATCCGAAAAAGACTGGGTAGAACCATGGGAACGGAGAGTTGAAACCAGTGATGAGACCCCAGGTCAAAGCGAAGAAAAGATCGCAGGTATAGTGGATCTTGCGGGCGTACTTGAACCAACCATCAACGAGAAGAGTATCACCATTTGGCGTAACGATCTTCTGAGGGTTCTTGACGAATTTCCATGGAAGTTGAGGGAAGGACTTGCGCTCGACGTGTTGGCCGCGTTCTTGGGCACGGAAGTAGTTCTTCTGGCTGTTACCGGTATCCCAGACCCAATAGGCAAAGAGGTAGGTGACGTAGAGAAGGACAAGGAAAGGCTTGGGCCAGGCGTAGGTGGATGGGTCGTGGCTGGCCAGGTAGATGGTGCAGTGACAGTAGGAAAGAGGAACACCGGCCAAGTTCCAGAAGATGAGCATGAAGCCCCACTTCTCGTAGTACATATCCCAGGTGGTGACAATCATCTCCTCGCCCTTGCTGCAGGCGTTGGCGTAAAGGAAGTGAGCCATCACAAGAAATGCGACTTCACCGGAAACCCAGCCATAAGTCTCGTATTGGCGGAAAGCAGCGCTGAGTGAGATGAGGAAAAGAATGAACCATGGGAGGCGTACTTCGAAGAACATCTTGAAATCGAGCCAGCCGAACAAACGTGGGTTAAGCTCAGCGCCCATGAAGAAGTCATAGACATGGTAACCAGTCATACGGTGCTGAGCGCCACGCATCAAGGCCGAAATGTAGGCGACGATTGCGACGATGAATCCAGAGAAGATGGCCACAGACATGAGTGGGCCAAATTCGTCAATGAGAATATACATTGGGAAAAGTCCGGTAAAGTGCAGCACAAAGGCAAGAACGATAGTGGCATAGAAGCTGATCACACCGCTGCACCAGTATCGAAGCTGCTTACCTCCCTCGTGTGGGAGGGGCTTTCCAGTTGCGTAGACACCAGGCATGATCAAGTACATGATTCCTTGACCAACGAAGAAAACCCAATAAATCAACCATGCCTGTCGGTGTGGGAATGCTCCAGTGTATGCCAAGTTGAATAAATGGCGTCCGAATTGTCCCCAGGTCATTGACGGCTCCGAGGGGAATTTGCCATCATAATAGATTGCGCCAATCCACATGTACCACATTAACAATGGGAATCCAATCATCATACCAGTGACACCGAAGCTGCCACCAAAGTCAAAGGTGGGATCAGCATCGACCTTGGGGTCACCTCCCACGAGCCAGCCATCCACGACCTGACCCTTTGTATAGCCATTGATCTTTCCATTCGCCAAATCTTTTCTCTCTCTCTTGTCTTCCGAACTTGGTGTCGTTGGGACGTCATCAGGCGAGACGGAGCGCTCGCTATCGACACCTACAGACTTGCGCGAGCGCGAAGTACGACGTCTCGTGCCGGGTGTTTCGACAAAGGCATCAGGAACTGCCGATTTGCTGAGGATCAGTTCAAATTAGTCGATGCTTTCTAATTAACGCTTGAATAAGCAGCTGCATGTATGCGCGACACATGTGCAGAAGTGTATTCAGTCGAATAAAACAAGGAATGCACGTACCGCGGCGTCTTGCCAGTCTGGGAGCGTGTCACGGTCATATTTTCTCCTTTTGCGCCGGAGGGCTCGAATGGCGAGGTCAAGCGGTCAATGGATGTAATGTTGTCGCCAGGCAAAGGCGATGTTAATTGAGAGGCTAGAAAAAGCACGAGTGACCTCAAAGGGTGGTGTGTGCGAGGGGTGATTAAGGGACGAAGTGGACTTTGTTTACTGAAAAGTCCGTCTCCGCCTGTCAGACGTGTCTTCCCGATCCCCCTTTCGGCTGATTCCAACGGCACTGGTACGATGAATGACTTTGATTCTAATGAAATTGATACTTGGCTTATTTCTTTCGAATGTTTGAAATATAGCTTACATATTGTAAAGATAGAAACAATACTTCCAACATATCAGTATTGGCTCCCACTGTGATGGAATCAACGCCGAGACCGTCGAGTGACGTGAATACATGTCAATGTCGAACGATTTGCGGCATTAATGTCAATATAATTCAAACCATTTTCTCAAACGACATTTAAGACAACTCAAAGCATGACTCTCGATAGTAAACTTGTAACTCTGCTGGACATAGATCCCCACGAAGTCATAATACACAAATATGGCAGCAGCGGCTTTGCCACGACTTGGAGAATAACCACCAAGCTCCCGTCAGGCGAAGAGGCACAGGTCATGTTCCAAGGTGAGCATGAATCTCTCAAAGTCCTTCGTCAATGTCTCCCAACTCTCTGTCCAAAGTCGTACGGATATGGGAAATTAGACGATTCGTCTACAAGATATTTCATCCTGACCGACTTCTTCGACAAATCTGCACAGTCTAGCAAAGAAAAAGATGTGTATCTGGTGCAGAAATTAGCAAAATTACATACCGCCCCTGCGCCGATCCCAGATGGATACACCAAGCGGCCATTCGGGTTTCCGTGTACGACTTGTTGTGTCGAGACGCCGCAAAACAATACATGCAGTTCATCATGGGCTGATTTCTACGCAAACAGTCGTCCACGCTTTATAATGAAACAATCCGAAAAAAAGAATGGCCCTGATACTGAACTGTCGTCTATGGTTGAAACTCTATGTTCGAATGTTGTGCATGGTTTGCTAGGTGATTCACATCTAAATAGCGGCAACGCCATTACACCGGTATTGATTCACGGCAATCTGTGGGGCGGCAATACTACCTGGGGAAAACTGCCTGGTATGGAAGTTATGGAACAGATTGTTTTCGACTCTTCGGCATGCTATGCTCACTCTGAGTTTGAGTTGGGAATTATGAAAATGTTTGGTGGATTTGGCAGAGAGTTTATGGATGAATATCATGCACTTGTATCCAAGACAGAGCCGGTGGATGAGTTTGATGATCGCTTGGCATTATATGAGCTTTACCATCATTTGAATCATCATGCCATGTTTGGTGGTGGCTACAGGTCTGGGGCAGTTAGTATCATGCGAATGCTGATTGGGAAGTATAGCGATTCGTAAAGGAGTGACTGATAAATGATTAAATGATTAATGCATGTGAACCCGATCATCAACGGTCATTTCTCAGTCTTAAACAAGTACTGTAATCTACCTCAATCAACAAATCTCCAAAATCGTAAAATCGTTCGCATTACATCATCTTCGTGCGGTAAGGAATGGTCGTACAATACACTTGATGCCATTATCAGGGCATACTTGGGTGCGGTTCAGCTGCTTGTCCTCGGGACCAGTTGGTCCACCAACATATTTGTACAGGCCGTTAATACCAAAAGGGCTACTTTGTAGCGGGTCGCTCTTTGGGTACTGATCATCACCCCATTTACCGACAAATGAAAGCCAGTTGACAGGGGTGTCCTCATCGTAGGTGCCAAATTGCTTGGTGTTGGTATCATAGGTGTAAAAGTATGCCGATGCAACTGGGTCCCATACTGGCCCTTTATCACAGTGATCTTCGACAGGTCCAAATGGCAGATTGACATCTGGGATGGAATGATCTGAAATAAAGATAAATTAGCCGATGATGTTTTTAGGCTATGAGGCTTGACGTACCATGCGTTCCAGTGGTGGCGTAATTGGCGTGTGAGCCATTAGCCGAGAAAACGACGGGCTGTAATCAATCAGTCCTGAGCTGGGAATTATGAACTCTTGCAGTAGACGATACTTACGCGAATTCCACCATTGTACTTGTCCACAGCATTGTACGTAAAAGCCTCACCATTGGAATGCTGCGAATACCAAACATCTATTGGCTTGCCGTCTTGGAATCGCACCATGTTGTGCTCCCAATCACCAACATGGTCGCCAATCTCGAAGCCGAAATAGACGCCACCATAGTTGTAGGCGTAAAAGTACATGTAAAAGGCATCGACAAGACCACTGCCGTGGTCGTTCACAATGACAGCGCAAGAGACAGCACCGTCAGTTTTGCCGTTTGCGTCAGGTTTGACACCGTAAAGCCACTGCGGGTTGGTTTGGATGTTATCTTTTGACGTGAGATAGACGTTGTCGCCACCGAGGCTGTTGAGTTGATTGACATTGTCTAATGTCAGAGGATTCGGAGCACCATTCACAGCTGTGAAATTTATCTCCGGAATGGTATGCTGCAATTGCGCTCCAATGTCTGATGGGAAATAAGGCTCCGTGCTGTCGAGGTAGACTATTGGCGCGTATTGGGTGACATATGATGGGACGTTAGACGGCACTGCGATATTTGCCAGCGACGCATTCGCAGCCGTGGCAGATGTGAAGACAGTAGCAAATTTCATATTTCCGGCTGCCACAAGGAGGCGAATATCAGGACCAGAAGTAAATTACCTATTACAGGGCGAGACGCAGTGAGACGAGACAAAACGAGCGGTAGGAGAGAGGTCTGGGCGGGCCAGTCTTATGGCGCAGCCGTTGCAAATATAGTTACTTGTTTCCTTGAAACAGCCCTGGTCACGCAGCAGTGTGCAATCACTTCGGCACTCTGTCTGCAAAGAGCGTATGACGCCAGCGAGCACTCGACGAGTGAAGTCAAAATCAGCCGAAACACGCCATGGAGCGGTCGATGGCTCCATCGCCGCGGTCAGACGGCCATGATCGACGACACCATCAACACGGACGCATGGAAGACATGATCCAGTCAGGCACGCGCTCGTCGCTTGTCGAGTTGAGTTGAAGATGGCGCCGTAGAGGGTTTGCAGCTTGTCGTGTAGTCACGCACGACTATTCACTGTTATGATTGGCCTTGAGGGAAACCTCGAAAGGATCAGGGCCCAAACAAGCTTTCCTCAACTTTGCGGGCCGCTGTCGTGCGTCTTTGTCACTTTGCTGCACGAAGCTGCTGGTTGGTCCAGGACAAGACGGACATACTGCCTCTTCCGTGGGCGAATTAATCGAAAGTCATGGGGCTGAGATCTTCTCAATCATCGTGGCTGATGCCGAACCCCTATTGTACGGCTTCGACACGGCTGTGACTTCATTCTCCTGCGTGAAGTCCTATCTGGTAAGGGAACAAGTCAGTCCGATATCCCATGTACTTGTAAGTATTCGTGCACGCATTTGGCAGCGAGGACTGGACAGCAGCAACATAACTGTACGTACGCGCAATACCGTATCGTATCAGACGGAAATTTTCATGCCCTTCTGTCAATTTCTCATTGCGAGAGCCAAATTCACAACAAGGCATCAACGTATTTCATCTTGCTAAGAGCTCGCGAGACTGTCTGAATACCGCAAACAGATATACACCAAAAGACATGCCGTGAGAATCTCTATGGGTACTCTGCTGACTCCGAAATACTTGTAATAGATGCTTAGAGTGGAACTTATCCGTCAAGTAAGCGTGTCATACTGAAATATCGGAAGAAATGGTCAGCCCATGACGACTCCACCTTGGAGCGTCCGAATATTTTCTGGACAAGATCCATTTTGAATAAGAAACGGCCAGAGAAAGGTACCATGGAGCTCAAGCATTGATGACAGTATAAAACTGGGAGAGCTCGATATTCACTAGTTCCTCATATTGGTGAAATTAGCTGGAAATCGAAATACATAACACCAGGCCGGAAGATGAAACTTTACAAAAAGCTGTCAAAGTCGAAAGCAATGGGCTGGTGCGCGGTAACGGCGCCTGGCTCGGTTGATTCGGAATGGCTCACTGATCAAACTGTTAATGAGGGCCCAAGGTGATAGCCCGTGATACGGTGCGCGAAACCCAACTGTTCAGACAATGCAAGGATTGCTGCATGAAATATATCTTTTTGCCGACGCTTGATGGTTTCGCAGCGTCTGTACACTTTGCTTGGGAGAGCTGCCGCGCGAGTCTCCTCGCTTGCTTGCATGGCCACACCACTGGAACCAACGCAGAAGCTCCAATAATCTCCATTCAGGCAACACTTTTGTTAGTCTTGGTACTATTCAAGGTGTTGTAGGCGACCCCAGTACAGTTCCATAGTCACGTGCCCTATCGGATTCAAGAGCGGCACAGCTCTAACCAAGACTTTGCGCACGGCAATACTCATATGTTAGAAGATCGACTTAACTTTGGCTGTTTCTGAGCGACTAGATGTTTTCTCGATGTCAGAAAATCATCGACACCATGAAGAAGGTCAAATCCATCATTTGAGGCCTTGATTGAGAGGTGAGATATTAACAACAAAAGCTTCCACCGCGTACAAATGCTGTCAATGGAGTCTCTGGTTCGGCGACACCGAACCAAGAATTTGCCGGTGCCGCTGTTGCATAAACATGTATGGGGTTTATCCGCCTAAACTAAAGTCTAAATCGGTTTGTTCATGCAACAAGGGGATGCAGTAGTTAATAAAGCGCTGCTACTCTGCATTGAACGTACAAGGATGGCACAATGAGTCACCAATCAGAATTCTACCGGTCGCGCTCGGCTCTGCGTCCGCATTCCTGAATGCGTTGAAAGAGAAAGACACTGCCCGGAAAGCACTGTTTTGTTTCACAAGCCTCGGCATAATTTGTACTGGAAGATAAGACTAGTGAACTGTGGTCAATCATTCTGCAGACATTGTTCGGAGCTGAAGATACCCTCGCAATTCAACGCTCTGCAGATATACCATCAATCACCTTTGGCAGTCGCCGTTCGATTTTCACATGGAACCATATCTATATGCAACAGGACCCATTTGGCAGTAGATAATATTACGTTGAAAGACTGGCAATTCTGTTTGGCAACGTTCTCTGTTTGATCAGACAAGTCACCTGGAACAGCTTGGGATGACCCGTTGGGGGCGTCAAAGTGGCGATGACAATCAGCTTCCCAAATGAGTCCGCGTGCCCAAGATGTATAGGCGTGGCTGCCGCCGGCACTATCTTAATCACGAGTGTTGGAGCTGCGCACTCAATATATGCGGAGCTTGTTCTGCTTTCTGCAACTTGCTCGTTTTGTCAACTGTGCCGCAGCAATGCCTGCGCGGCCCACCCTGCATAAAGCTGAGAGTCTGCTTCTCATCGAATGCATTTATGTTTCTTTAGACTTTTGTGTTCATGAGACACTTTCTTGAATATCCAAAATCCAGTTTCTCATTCTCATCCAACATATCCCGGAGCTTGGGGAGCAGAGAACAAGAATCAGAGAACGTTGAACAACATGTCTGATCGAGCAAAGGTTACCGACGAAGAGTCGGAGTCAGGCGGTGTCTCCATTGTGACCAGTATTGAGCATGTTGATAGCGAGAGCAGCACATCGTATGCTCCAACACCCCTGTCTAGCCAAAGTCTCGATCCTGGATCGCCACAACAAAATAGGGAAAATGATTGCAATGCCTCAGTGGCCCAAATTCAGCAGGGAGTAAAAAATTTGCTGCTATCTCCAGTTTCAAGCAGGTTCGACTCACCGACACCTACAGCTGGTTATGGCAGGCCATCACTGTCCTCACGTCATCGCCGTTCGAGCTCTCGAGTCCAAGAGCGCCATGAGGTAGATCAAGAAGAACTACCTGCGTCGAAGTTCTATCAAAACGACTTTCAACAGGCGTTGACTCAATCTAAGGTCCTTGCGAGACAATTAGCAGACACGCTGGCCAGTGCAAATTTACACACTGATGAGAGATCTACGATTCATGCCTTGTACAATCAAGCTGTGGATGCAAGCAACTATTCTGGCCCGACAAATTGGAAAATAGGTCTCGCTGGAGACTCTGGATCAGGTGAGCTCAAGCCAATCATATTAGCTGTGGTAATACGCAAATTAAATCGGAACAGGAAAGAGCAGTCTGATTAATTCGCTTCTGGATATCGAGAACTTTGCCAGATCTGTGAGTTGCTTTTGTCTGTTGTTTTCCGATCCTCAAGTCTGATCTTTCAACAGGGTGCTAGTGGTGCGGCATGTACCTGTGCCGTCACAGAATACCATTTTCACAGCTCGTCTGAGTTCGTGATAAACGTATTTTATTTCCCAAAGGAGAAAATGATGGGGCAATTTAAAGAACTCCTACAAAAATACAGACGGTTCTACCTCGATCGCTATTGTGCAGTTGAAGGCTCAGAAGAAGACAACAACAGGAACGAGAGGGAGGAGAAGAAGAATAAAGAACGTAAAGCTGCGGCAAACTCTGCATGGAAGATCCTCCGAGGAGCGTTCACGGATCAAGATTTACCCACAGAAGACACTTTAATTCAAGAAGATGAGCATATAATCGTCGGAAAAATGGAGCGGTGGATCGAAAACTCTGTACCGCAAGCATATTCTCAAGTTGGAAACACTTCGAATACTCACAGGGAATGCTTTGTGGATGAGAGAGCTTGCTCAGAACGATTGATGAATCTGACGTCTATAAGCTGTGCAACGCTCTACCCCTATGTTGAACGAGTAGAGTATGACCGAGATCTTCATTACTATGTGGCAGAAACCTCTCTAATTTGATGCAGAGTATATTTGAAGGCAAACATTCTGAGCCGCGGATTGATTCTTGTCGATCTTCCAGGTTAGTAAAACACCTAGATCGCATGCAACGTATACTGACCGTGCAAGGCCTTCATGATACTGATTCAACTCGAAAACTTATATGTGAGAGTTACCTTGTCCACTGTAATGAGGTGTTTGTTATAGCACGTATCGGAAGGGCAATTACCGATGCCGGCGTAAGAGATGTGATCGAATTTGCAAAGAGTACTAGACGAAAACATGTCGGAGTTGTCTGCACCAGATCAGAAGTAAGTTCACGTACCTGTTTCCGTTTTAACCTCTAATCTTGGCAGGAAACCCAACCAAAGGAAGCTGTAAGGGACTTACACGGCCCCGAAGCTGAAAGGATGGAAGTTCTGAGATGTACAGTTGAACAGTTGGAGCTTGATCTCGCAGAAGCTGAACATGAATTTGAATTGGAATATGATAGTGGGATTTGGGAAGATCGGAAAAGGCTCAAGTGAGTTGAGGGGACTATACTCTATGCTATGTTACTAATAAACATGCTACTACAGATCTGACTTGGAAAGGAAAGAGTTGGAGTAAGTTTGAAAAATCACACTCTAGACTCTCATTGACTTTGGCAGGCTCGAAACGTATATGATCAATACTCGAAATGACAGAGTCGTGAAGAATTTATGCGAAGGATATAACGACTACAACCTGACAAGAGAAAACATCTTCTGCGTCAGCAATCATTTGTACTGGAAAAAACGCAGAGACGAAAAAGTTTCTGCTTTACCATGGCTCAAGCTAAGCGGAATCATTTCTCTTCGCTCTCACTGCCTCGGTCTTGTGGGAGACCGTCAATTGCGTGCAGCGACGTCTTTCATGAATGAGAACATTCCAAGTCTGCTATCATCAATGAATTTGTGGATCCAATCGAGCTCTGAACCGATGGCACGTGAATTCAGAGCGCAGATCCGCCAAAGCTGTCACGAAGTCGAGTGTCATTTACAGCAGGTCAGAATCATTCCAGCTGTACAATGTAGTTTTCCGAGCGTCATGCTGACTTTGGGTAGGATCTATGGGATGTGCTTTCACCGAATAATCAACTTTTCACCGATTTGAACCATGAGTTTCAACGCTGGGTACGGACTCAATTCAGTAAGTACCGATCAGGCTCCAAGACTGCACGCATATCTAAATGATCCAGACACCGAAGCCGAAGAATCTTGGATGATGGGAGCCAGTGAAGCAGCAGATGATTGGTGCAGAGTAAGTTTCTCGACATTTTTGAATCTCAAACATGGAATTTTACTCACTGTTCTTATCTAGTCGAACTGGGGCAAGTACAGCGCAATTGAATACCAATGAGACTTCCTAACAGAATCCCAGGCACCTACGCTGCCCATTGCAGGAATTGGGGCGACCACACTACTACAACGTCGAAAATTCATCGCTGCTGGAACAAAGAGATAGTCAAACCAATGATTCACGATCTAGAGGCCCCGTGGAACCGGCATGTCATTGAAATGAAGGCCTTTCTTGAAACCCGAAGAGACGGACTAGAAGAATGTTTTGAAAAGGCTATGCGCTCGATTATAGCCCTTAAGAGTAAGAAAGATGATGGGCTGTTTTGACCTTGCTGCGCTAACTTTGAGATAGATGATGTTCCGTTTGATCGTGAGGGCTTCAGCTCCGTACAGACACTGATCACGACACTGCTAAATAGAAAGGCTATGTTATGCACCGAGACTCTCGGCATTATGAATGAATTTCAGAACGCAGTAGTGTAAGCAGCACAAGTGCCCGGCATGACAGTTGACTAATGTGGATCAGAGAACTTGGAAATACAAGTCTCCTTTCTTCTGTTCGGACATCGTTCATTGGCAAGTACATGAAGTCTACATACGAAAAGGCTGCAGAAGCCAACGGTAAGCTCTCCTTGAAATTTACTTTTCTTGATCTGCTGACGAACACACTTTTTAGGCGACGGACTTTACCAGCGCCTGAAGGAACTAATCAACGGCAAAGTCAAGCAGAATCCGGATCTTTTTAACAACATTCGACTTCAGCTAGAAGACGAGTATCGAAAACTCACGCTTGATGCTGGGACAAAGATTCAAGCATCAAACGAAAAGCATTTCCGGGCCATTCGCACCGCTCTGGATATTCTACGAACTAAAAATGCAGCGGTCGAAGGTGAAAGGAATTCTACTTTCAGAGACAGAATGCGCAAGCAGGTCCTCGATGCGCAGCCGATTTTACGGAAAATTGAAGAATGCATTGCCAAGTAGGCTGGTTTATGCAATACGATTCTGTGTTTTTAAATTTGTTTGATTTCTTTACTTTTTCGTTGAGTATTTTGACATTCATGTGCGATTGTTGGATTTGGGCCCTTGACACCTGGTCCTTTGCTTGCTGTTGGTTGCGATACACAACAGACTATTTCATCAATCACGACCGAAATCAAAGTTAGTTTGCCATCTTTTCACTTCTCATCGCTTCCAAAATTATTCGATATGATGAATACATAAACTTTGTGCCTCATAGGCCACACCACCGTGCCGTACATCCGCCGTGGAAAGCGTTTGACTTGCATGGCGTGACTTGCCGAGGCTAAGCAAAAGCTGTGTTGTCTTCGCGTCCTTTATCGTTCGACATACTCTAAAAACCAAAGGAAGCATGGTCGAAGTGAAATCCAAAACCAAAGACGAGAAGCCCGAGGCGGCGACGAGTGTTCTTGACGCTTTCTACACCATAGAGGATCCGAAGGCATCGAAATCCATGCGGGAGATATTGATCCAGTATAGTAAAATCCCCGAGAATGAGATCATTTCCCATGTCAAAGCAATTGTAAGTTTATATCTCATATTTCTCAAAGGCGACAATGATTAATTCGTCTCGAAATTTCAGCGAGACAAAGCCTGGCAAGTCTTCAAGTATCCATGCGTAGGGAGCTACTTTTTTCTCAACCAGACCATCGCACTGTCCCCAACCTATTCTCATGTCCTCGAACGAGTCAAAGCCGGCGATAAATTGCTCGATCTGGGCTGTTGTTTTGGCCAAGACGTGAGGAAATTCGTTTTCGCCGGCGCTCCGGCACAAAACATCACGACGACAGATCTGGAGCAATTATTTCTCGATTTAGGCTATGATCTATTTCAAGATCGCGATACGCTCGAGACAAGATTCATAGCTGCCGACTTTTTCGCTCCCGAGTTGCCAGATGGGTTGAATGAGGGGTCTTTTGACGTTATACATGCCGCTTCTTTCTTCCATCTCTTCTCACGAGCTGAGCAGAAGTATTTGTTTACCAGAGCTGTGGGGCTTTTGAAACGTAAACCAGGCTCGATTATCTTTGGAAGACAGCTTGGATCTGCTGGAAAGCCTAGAGTGGACAAAATAGGAGATTTGAAATCTGGCGAATCTTATAAACACAACGAGGCAAGTTGGAAAGCGATGGTGCAGGAAGTGGCAGAGGCTACTGGAATGGAATTAGCTGTGGAATGCAGTTTTCATGATGTTGAGTTCCAGAATCAAAAGCGTATGGTGCACTGGAAACTGTTCTGGTTCAAGGTGACGATGATGACGTGAGTTAATTCAGTGTGGGTTGGAACATTGGGTACTTCTTGTCATCATTTCCATGAGCAGAAATTTTGAGAGTCTTCTAGAAGCGAGGGATCTTTGCGGCCTTTTACATGATTAAGATCTGTATCTTTTCTTTACGTATTATACTCGTCCAATAGATTGTCCCTTATCGGAGCCTCCCACTTACCTCTTTTGATCATTTTACAGAGGTTGTAGATATCCTACCGGCGATGATGTGAGGAAAGGCAATTATGAGATGTAAGTGGCAAGAGCTGTCATTTGTAGCAAGATGTGTTTCAAAAACGGGATGAGCTCGGATTCTGTTCACCAGCGATGACCGGGAGAGAAAAAGGAATTTGATGCTACCAATAACAAAATTTCATTTCAAAAATATTCTCTTACTCATCTACAAAAGCATACATACAGCGAACAGAATTGCTCCCGCAATACTGAAGGACGAAACACTCGAGGCCTTCACGCCATTTCCCTTTGCTGCGGTAGTCGTGGCTGCGGGCGTGCTACTAGTGGAAGAACTAGCCGTTGGAGTGGTGGTAGCACTTGACGGTGGAGTGACGGTAGTACTTGATCCAGTACTGTTGACATTATGCAGCGAGCCTCTGGGCAAGTTCGCCAAAATCACTTCCAGAGCGCTGAGGTCCTGGCCCAGTCCAGAGGTTCCATCCCAAGTCGTGCTGTTCCACGACATTCCGCATGTGGTGCCATTATCTCCGCCTGAACACTGACCTGCTGCGCCCTTTGCAGATGTTTGCAAGACTTTTTGAATGCTCTGTGGCCAGTTACTGTTTGATTCAGATGAGCTTCCTGCGTTGCTTTGAGTGCCGTAGGCTGCGAGGTCAGCGAATCCACGAGCAAGGATTGCGCGGAATGCCAGCATGTCAGTATTACAAGTGCCGCTGGTTTGACAAGCAACTTCAGTCATGATATTTCTGGGAGCGAAGAAATGAATGCTTCCGTCGGTGAAAGACTGCTCCAGGTCAAGCCAAGGGCTGGAGCCATTTGTCTGCGTTCCATTGTCAGCCATGTTGTTTTCTTTGAATGCGACTAAAATTCCGACATTTACTTACGAAGTTGGACATGTACGCCGTAGCGCTGAGATATATTCCAGCGTTCTGAGACCACGCTTGCTGGTTAATCTTCGAGCAGTTGCCAGCCACATTGGTACCGTCGTAGACGAAAGCGAGGCCTTCTCCAACATTGACAAGCCCAATATTCTGAGACCAGTTGTAGCTCTTCACAGCCCAATCAGCGTAGGTTTGGTTGCCTGTGAATCGAGCCAGACGTCCAGCAAGCTCAGTGAATTCACCGTTACTTTCGGAATTCTTATAGTCGTAGCCCGAGGAAAAGGTGAATTTCTGCCAGCGTAGACCTCCATTGCAAGTAGACTGGTCCCATAATTCGACTTGGCTATCAAAGGCGTTTGCGGCGAGTTGTACCCATGATACGTTTTGCCCATTGGCCATGGGGAATCCCCTTTCAGCGGCAGTCATTGCTGCCAGCGCCCAAGCAGATTGATCGCTGTTGCCTAGACTTTTTGTTTGATTCGTCGGCATGTAGTTGTCCTGAGGTCCGACCTGAAATAACAATGCCTGCTGGGTAATTTCAACATATTCATCGTCTCCAGTCAAAGACCAATAATTTACAAGGGAGTCAAAGGCAAGACCAGCCTCCCACCAATAGTATTTCTCTGCAAATACACCAGGACTAGTTCCGGGACCTGTAGGATACAATTTAACGACGTTTGCGGCGATGGTCTTTGCGGCATTCTTAATCGATGTTTCATCGTCCAAGTTGAGTTCAATAGCAAGGGCATGGTGAACACCGAACAGCAGGCTCGTCGCGGAAGCAAAATTGAAGGGCCGCATCGTTAAAACCAAGACGAGACTGTACAGTCAAGAAGATGCAGTTCTTGGAGCAAAGGTGTAGAGGGAAGAGGAGAACACGATTGCCTCTCAGCCCATGACATAGTCTTCTTTGTTCGCGCCCCGCATTCGTCCAATAAGCGCTTCACGAAAGGATCATCGAACCCAAATAGTGTAGCCAAACTTGGCAAGGGGTGATCCTTGGCTAAAAATACGAGCTTCCAGCCCTTCCGAGGAGAGTTGGCGTTCGTAGGGCCCATACTTTGTTTGCTGCGGGAGATTGCCATCTCTCATTTCAACGTCTTGATCACTATGAGCGATGTTGAGGAACTTAGGTCGCGAGGCTAAAAGTCCAAGGGAGATGGATGATGATTGTCAATCGAGCGATATCAAACCCAGCGAACAAGATCCTGGGTGTTTCAGGCGGTTGAACGCGTTCCAGGTTCTCAGGCGAATTGCCATTGAAAGGCGAAGGGTATCATCTATTCATATGAAACCTCCAACCGGGGCGAATTGCTAACTACTACTACTGTGTCTTATGTGAGCATATTGTCCAAGGTCACGAGATTTGAAGGCCTAGACGAACTAAATGCCGCACAGAACCAACTCGCAGTGTTTACGTACTGTACAATACGAGGTCACCCCCGCCACCCGCGTTGACATTGTTTCATCGTCGAACGGCACATGCTGCCCTCCGTTTGCAGTAGAGTTTAGTACAGTACCTCGTTCGGCTCAAGCCGAGTATTACATCACGCGAGCGCAACATGCAGCATCTACTTCCCCGCCTCATACACCACCGAGTGAACCTGAGGTGAAGATGGAGAACGGACGGGCTGTCGAGTCAGCACGCCGCCGTGGCGAAGCACAGGTTTTGACATGCCAGCAACGAATGGTATTCCGCCACTGGCTGCCAAACTAACCACACCATATGCAAGCACGGCTGGACGAAACTGTTTCTCCCTCCAACAGCTGTCATCTCATTGTACCGGGACCAAGGCGCTCTCTCCATGTCCCTTTCCCGGACGAGAGCTTAGTCTGCTTGCAAACACAAGCAGTCCAGGACGAATACAATTTTTCTTTCAAGATTGAAATCTGCAAACTACACTCAATTAGCTGTCAACATTGTTTTCATGAAGCTTGAGAGAAACGCCTCACTCCACCAAAGCTATAGCCCCGCATCTTCAGCAGCCAATATCACCGCATACGTGTGCCTCAAGTCACTACGTATCTCAAGCCTAACCCATTCAAGATACGCCATGCATAACAACGTAGCACAATACCGTGTTCTCGCCGTCGTGACTGTTGCGCACTGGCGATGACCTGGAGCGCCACCAAAGAGCTGAATAGACTATCATATCGCGTGACGGAGGGTTCAAACCCCGCTCAAAAGTTACTACCCTTGAAGCCGCAAGACAGGAACCTTTATAAAAATTGTGCTTCCAATCTGAAACTTGATCTATTTCTCACTGCGTACGAGCTTAATTACTTCTGCAATAATGGCAGCTAACGGGAAGTCGAATAATGCGAGCGGGTAAGTCTGTCAGTCTCCCGTATGCCATGTCATAGCTAAACTCTTAATTTAAACAGAGACAGCCCCATATCTGAAGTGCCAAAGGACCAAATAGACTATGGCGGCTTCAACACTCGTCCACAGGCATTCGATAGAGATGCCAACCGCAAACAAAGTGTCATTGCAATGACGGACAACATCACCGGCGAGATCAAGAACCCACTTGCAGGTATTCCGAAGGCGCAGCTCTTTGACGATGTCGATACATTCGCAAAAGATCACGGCATGGAAGAAGAGATTCCTCTCTTGCGTAAGGGAGCTTTGGTAGCTCAGAGTCCGGCCGATTTCCAGAACATGCCAGAACTCGACGACGCTGACCGAGCAGTTTTGACTGAAGAGATCACCCATCGTTGGAAACATCCGAGGGCTCTTTACCTCACCATTGTCCTCTGTTCTGTTGCAGCAGCAATTCAGGGTTGGGATCAAACCGGTAGCAATGGCGCAAACTTGAGCTTTCCCATCGAATTTGGTATCATGGACGTTCCGCCATATTGTGATCCTGTCAACGCTCAAGCAAAAGAGTGTACTGATCGTACCTGGTTGATTGGGTTAGTATGGCAGAATCGAATTGACCGATTCTTTTGGCTGATTTCTGTTACAGGTTCATCAACTCTTGTCCCTACATTGCCATCGCTTTCTTGTATGTTTGTCTTTCCCTTACCGTGATATCTTCAATGCCTTTAACAAGTTGATACAGTGCCGGTTGGATTTCCGATCCAGTCAATGAATATCTCGGGCGTCGAGGTACAATTTTCGTTGGCGCCATCTTCTCCGTTCTGGCACCCATTGGAAGTGGATTGACTCAACACTGGGGCCAACTAGTCGCTACTCGTATATTGCTTGGAATCGGAATGGGCTTAAAGGAAGTCACGGTTCCAGTCTTCTCGGCCGAAAATGCACCGACGTCTATTCGAGGGGGACTGGTCATGTCCTGGCAAATGTGGACTGCTTTTGGCATCTTCTTGGGCAGTAGTGCTAACCTAGCAGTGTATCAAGTCGGCAACATAGCCTGGCGTCTACAAGTTGGATCTGCATTCATTCCGGCTGTGCCATTGCTGATTGGAATCTACTTCTGTCCCGAGTAAGCATGATGATATTGAATAGACGGTATGCCTACTAATCAATCGTAGATCTCCACGCTGGTATTTGAAAAAAGGAAGAGTTTATGATGCATACAAATCGCTGGTCCGGCTGCGTAATTCTAAACTTCAAGCGGCAAGAGATGTCTACTACATCCAAGCTCAACTCATCGAAGAGAAACGCTTGGTCGAGGAATCTGGTCTTGCTAAGACCAACAATTTCTTCACCCGTTTCATGGAGTTGTTTACCGTTCCCCGAATCAGGCGTGCTACACAGGCTTCTGGTATCGTGATGATTGCTCAACAAATGTGTAAGTTCTTCGTCGTATTCTAAAAAGGCTATCTCTGATCGTGATATGTAGGTGGCATCAACATCATCGCTTTCTACTGCGCTACCATCTTTACACAAGCTGGCTTCGATGAGAGGAGTGCTCTACTTGTTTCTTGGGGGTTTGGTGCTATAAATTTCATTTTCGCATGGCCGGCGATATGGACTATTGACACGTTTGGAAGACGTGGTCTTCTCCTCTTTACGTTCCCAAACATGTTAGTAGAGACGAAAGACTACCCTTGAATTCTGCTAACACATTTGAAGGGCATGGACACTTTTGACAGCCGGACTCTGTTTCCTCATCACTCCAACTTCACAGGCACACTTGGGTCTTGTAAGTTGTCGCTTTACATTCGAATAATCATCTTACTGATTCTCGACAGGTATCCTTGTTCATTTTCCTCTTCGCCGCGTTTTACTCTCCTGGCGAAGGCCCGGTGCCTTTTACATACTCAGCTGAAGTCTTTCCCCTCAGTCATCGTGAAGTTGGAATGTCTTGGGCTGTAGCAACAAACAGTGAGTTCATCCCACATGCATATTTTGAGGGTGTTGCTAACTTCGATTCAAAGATTTCTGGGCCTCTGTTCTATCGATTTCACTCCCACGAATTCTGAACGCGTTTTGTAAGTTTTTCGATATTGCCGTTTGTGGATATACCTCCTGACTCTACTGTAGCACCAACCGGCACTTTTGGCTTTTACGCTGGCCTCAATATCTGTGCTTTTCTGTTGATCTTTTTCTTCCTACCAGAAACCAAGCAACGCACCCTCGAAGAACTCGATTATGTCTTTGGCGTTCCAACACGTCGTCATGCAGCCTTCCAAGTCAAAGAACAGTTGCCCTGGTGGTTCAAACGCTGGGTTTTGTTCCGCAAGGGCGATCCAGAGCCTCAGTTGTATCACTTTGCCGATACTGGGATTATCAATCCATACACTGGAGGTGATGAGAAGGTCAAATTTGCACAGAAAGAGCATGGAGATGTCTGAAACAAAACGAATGTGAAATCTATGCGGATCCTTTGAAAGAGCATCAGATGAAATTGTTCTTGTCTCGACATTTGAAAGAAGCGATGGAGAACAAATTGTCGTCGTTCGTTAATACGGGACTAATGGATTGGCAGTAGAGTAGCAATACCCTTCGTGTGAGTTTTGCAGCTTATTGATGTTGAAATCACTCGCTTGTAACGATCTAATGAAGATATCCATGGTCAATTATTTACTTCATGCCCAAGTAATCATACGATCGAACTGTCGATACCTCATGCGTTTATCTTTTGCTCGTTGGTCTGGCTTCATACCGAACAAAGCCAGCCCCACCTCACTTTGTCCCGCAGGCATGTAATGCTTCTAGTTCCCAGTCTTCCACTCCAGTCGGCATGACATGACCTCACTGAAATCATGAGTGTAATAGAAGCGCTATACATCTTCGATGAGCACAAGTAATCAAACTCTCTTTTCCTCAAAAGCGCACCCAAACCTAACCTCCGCACTCGCAGTTCCCTAATCCTCGATCACGTATACACAGGCCGACCAGCACCCCCATCCACCGTCCTCCCTCTTTACCTACAACACGCTGTGCCGCGCCCTAGTCTGATATATCTGCCCTCGACAACTCCGTCTACACTCCTCTATTCAATCACGCAGGACAACCTCTTATTCCTCTCGCCATGCGCCTCAGATACCGAACCGCTCCTCGTCCTCGAATTCCTACATAAAGCCGCCGATGCGCTGGAAGAATTTCTCGGCAGTCCGCTCCTCGCGGCGAAAATCACCGCCAGTTATGATGTCGTGGCTCAAGTCGTCGCTGAGATGGCCGATGCTGGAGTCGTGTGCCAGACGGAAGCCAATGCGCTGCGCGATGTAGTCGAGACTGGCCCAGGCGTACTGAAGAATCTCCTTGGTGGCGTGGGCATATCGGGCTCCAGTCCTGCGCTGCAGTCTGGTGGGTCATCTCTTACATTGCAGAGACAACCGGCAATGAGCGCACATGGGTCGGCCGTGCCGTGGAGGAGAAGTAATGTGAGGCATACGAGTAATGAGTTGTACGTGGATATCGTGGAGACGTTATCAGTGACAATGGCGCCTTCTGGAAGGCCTTTGTCTGCTTTTGCATATGGCAGCATTGCGTTTACGTCCAAGGTCAGCGGTGTGCCGGACCTACTCCTCAATTTGAGTACGGACGGTAAGGGAGCCGGAATGGGCAATCGAGGCGATAAATTGAGGGCAGTCATGGAACACGCAGTATTTCATCCTTGCGTACGATTAGCAAAATGGAAGTCCGACGGAATTCTCTCATTCATTCCACCAGACGGCCGCTTCGCCCTGTGTGGATATGAAACCGATCTTCTCGGACCAAATGCGCCACTCACGACAAACGCAACCACAGCTAATAATCTCGACCTCCCGGCAAACATCGAAGTCACAACCGGACTGGGCAACACAGGCAGCGATTTCGAAGTGCGCATCCGACAACCCACTTCCAGCTCTACAAGCGCACGATCCGCAGCAGCAGCCAGCCTACGATCGAATCTCGGACGACCAGGCGGACCAAGACTAAATTCAAATCATGATTCGAAAACGCCTGCATTCGAATTCCTCACCGTCCATATCCCCATTCCGACAACCGCGCGAAACGTCTCCGAGCTCCGCCCAAGCAAAGGTGAAGCACAATGGACCCCAGCGGAAAGCACAGTCGAATGGAAACTCACCGCCAAAGAACTCGGAACCGGCTCCGCCACGTTGCGATGTACAGTGCGCGGCCAACCATCCGACGACGACGATGAGGCTGTCGGCTCAGGAGCAGTCCTCAACGGCATGACGACTACGACATATGACTACGACGACGAAAATCCCGCTACGTATCAAGCGCAACACGAGACTTCTCCTCCTCCTCCCGCTGCTACGACGAGCGATGAGAGGAAAGTAGAAAAGAATCGCGACTTGATGCCTACATCCGCGACGTTGAGTTTCGGCATCAAGGGCTGGTTGGCTAGTGGGTTGAAAGTAGAGAGTTTGCTCGTTGATACGAAGAAGAGTAGGGGTTTGGGTCCGGAAGTGAAGCCTTATAAAGGCGTCAAGTATTTCACAGTCAGTAGACGTGGGATTGAAGTCCGTTGTTAGCGTTCATCTCACGACAAATGAAAATTAAATATCCACGTCACCAGGTCAAAGTCTCGTATCTTGTGGGTCTCGTACGTGACAAAAGAACAAGCTGCCTTTCTCAGGTTGCTGGAATTGTGTATAATATGTACAGCTTCCATCTGCATTCGCATTCCACTGACAATGCTTCCCTCCCTCCATCTTATACAGCACAGCTTCGGCAATCACCTAAGCCATCCACTCCGCTTTCCTCCACCCTTTCAAAAATTGTCGTCTTCCTCGGCGCATTTATGACTGAAGAGCCTCTGCTCTCTTGTCCTCCAGCTTGGCATAGTACAAATCGCGCTGGCGGATGGATGGGATGTGAAAGCCTTGAGAACTAGTTAGTATACTCTGCATCAATCTCGTCCTCTGTCTCGTGTCGTGTGATTCGTATCGTCTGTCGTCGTGTCGTATAATTCGTGGCTCGGGGTGAATTCTTCGTGTCGGGGGATGAATGCGTCCATCGCATAAACAGGTTGAGTACGTACCATACCACCAGAGATATCCAGAAGCGGTACCGAGACCTATCGACAAGTCAGATGGGCGTTCACTCACTCAACCACCATCGATCCATGCATGCACTCCCTCCATCCACCCTTTCTACACCCTCAGACCAGCCATTGACTCCTCCACGCATCAGTGTCAGAGGAGAGGGAAGGGGAAGGACCTACCGAAAGCGACCGAAAGATCAAGAACCAAGCCCCTACGGAGCATCTAAAACGCAGGTTAGTTCGCATCCTGGCAACTCATCCTTCTCACTCTTCCTCATCCTCTTCACTCTGTCTCGGAGATAGGGTTGCGTACTCCAGTAATTGGCTTGATCATAATTGCAATTTTTCGCCTGGTATGGTTGTTTGGGTGGTGAGTGGAAGATGAACGTGGTATGCTCGGCTCGAGCTTGCTAGGTGTTGGAGATGCGAGGTCGAAGCAGAAAGCGGGTGGGCCCGGATTGGAGGCACGTGATTTTCGGGATTGTGTGGAAGATGGCTGTTCATTGGGGTCATGGGGCTCTCAATAGTCTATTATTGATTTGAAAGGTTTATTTGATGGTTTTTGCTTTTGAAGGAAATGGATTTCCTTCGATATAGAATAGACTCTCCAAATGACGCCTGCACTCGGGAAAAATAATCTGAGAAGCACAAGGATACTGTAAAAATTCATATTCGCTTAATTGCGTCTTTCATGTACTATATGAGAAGATCAATCCAGTGAGAAAACGCTGGTAGCAATAATTTAATCTGCCTCAAGAAATAAGCACAATGCCGACAAAAACCTCATATGCACCACTCTTTCAAACCACAGGATAAGTCTGGCTGTCGATTACATGGCCATTTCGGCTTGAAGTTTGCGGAGTTCTTCTTCTTCGTCGTCTTCTTCCACGGTGTGCTTGTTGCCTCTGACTGGGGATTTGTTAGTGATGGGCGGAAATGCGAGGTGGTGGGTTGGGTTGGGCTTACGTTCGCCAGCTGCTGCGTTTGGCAGGCTGTGTATCTGATCCGAAACAGGTACAGTGCCGGTCTTCAACATCTTGTTGTCCAGTTCTTCTTGCTGTAGCTCTGCAAGTTCTTCATCCAGCTCGTCTTCATCAACCGCCTGTCCAAGATTGCCTTGCGTGAGTGCCTCGGCAATTTCATCCCCGATAGCATGTTGCTCTCGCAAATCTTCCATGGTTTGATCCACCGTCTCGATGGTGAGATTTCCATGAATATCCTTCATAGCCTTCTGAGCGGCCTTCATCGAATCCAGCGTCTCCTTGTTGATATTGGCTGTTTCGATGCTAGAAATCTCACGTTCGACCGTAAGCATCTGAGCAGACGTCTGTTCAAGCTGATGCTCATAATTCTTCTTCCGTCTTAGAGCAGCCTTTGCAACTATACAAATCATACCGTCAGCATCGTAGTCCCTAGCAAACCCCTCCCGTCGAGCTCGCAAAGGGTGTCGTGACACTTACCCGCCTTGTTTGTATTAACATTCTTCCGTGCTATTGCGTCTTGCTCATCCATCTGATTCTGTAAATGCTTCTCTCGTTTCGTCAACATGTCCAACGTCCCCCGTAAACCCAAGATGGCATTCTTTGCCGAGTCCTTGCTCTTCGCCGCACTCGCGCCACCAAAGAGGCTACCCCAGCCCCAACCGCCAGAGGCCATGATATTTGTCGCTCGGCGTGCGCAGAGAAAACCCTTGAAGCTCTTCCAAATCCCTTGCACGCAGGACGTTTCAACCGAGGAGTGGGTAGGTTCCGGAGAATCAGATCAGATTGGTGTTTGGTTCACGATAGCCCCACCTGCGCAGGATAAGAAGTCTGAAATCTTGGACAGGGAGGAAATCGAGTGGTTATAGCCGGAAGAAGGATTCTGTGGTCTCAGAAGTATGGGATTTTGGCGGGTTATTGTTGGAAGTTGTTCGTTAGGAGCGCAGGTGCCTTGGGGATGTCTTGTGGTCGTCGTGTGGCGGGACACAATTAGTACCATGACGAAAGCTAATCTAGCGGACTGGCCATCACATGATCCTGCTGGTTTTCTAGAACGTCAACAGCAACATCCATGCGAGCGTATCACCAAATTCTATTTACAACGGAGATGCACACGGGTCTTTTTATTGGATTTTTAAGAATTCATGAGAAAGAAGATATCAAATGACGCAGCCTACAGGCAGTCAGCTTGCGCTGCTCAGCCAACTCCACATGATCAAACCAGGCACCCAAATTCGCTTCCTCGGATGGTCAGTGCAAACACAATGCAATAAATTAAAGTCCACTTGATTATCTGTCAGCTAACATGCTGCAAGTGTTCATTCATATGATGTCCAGACCGCCACTCTCCTTCTACGAGATCATTATCCAGCCACAACGTCTGATGTGGCGACAGCAGCTGTCAACGTCGAACACGTCTTGGACGACCTGGACCACGGCCTATCTCAAGTCGGTGCATGGCTCAACGTCATCGCAACGGTCGTGGATGCGACGCGTCTAGGTCATCCATTTTTTCATGAGAGCGATTCGCGGGCCAGATTGCCAAATGTGACTTTTGTCGATGCTTCGATTGTATGGTCTGCAGGCACCATTAAGTTGGACCAATATGAAGCGACGGTTAAAGCGATGCAGGCAACACGATCGGCTGGCGATTGAGCGAGGATGGTGTGCTAGATGTTTACAGACGTTGACGCCTGTTGGCAATTCTTACTGGTCTTGCTCCCATGGCAACATGTGAGGAAATATCTCTAGGCCTGTCGACCCGCCTGTCCAATGCACAAGATCTTGAACAGACTGCTCTAGATCGACGGTGAGACGATGCAAGGCCTCGGGATCCCAGTTCCGATCAAGCTGTTTCTGCGCGAGTGCAGCTGCTCTGCCGTAAAGATTTTCTTCCTTAAAGGCTCTATATGCGCGCAGATGTTCGAAACGCTCCACCTCTTGCAATTCGTTTAGTGTAAAGGGTGGGTTGATACCTTGAACTTGAACCCGATTTGAAGGCCATTTCAGAGCGGGAACATGGCACTCTAAGAATCTTTTGTTCTTGAATGCATGAGTGAATATGGTGATGTTCTTGGGATAATTGCCAGTGACATTCTTGAATTTGAGAATGGAGAAGAGGAGATTCTGATAGCTGTCGGTGGCAAGGTTCTCAGTTTCACAGGGGAGATTCGGCAATTGATATTTGGCGACTAAGTCTGATAGAACATGGCCATACCCCTCGGCCTCTGTACGGGGATGATCTGTCGTTTGACCACCCGAGAAGATGATCAAGGCATTGGGATTGGCAATCGCAGCGAATGCAGCAGTGAGAATATGCGCGACGAAAGTGTGGTGTTCGCCGAGTTTGCCCGTGGAAGCGTTGGACTTTTGAAAGTCTTTCAGTAGCCTTGTACCATGTACGTCAACGGAGGTGTGACCAAGCGGTTGAACACGGGCTATTTTTACCAGGCATTTTCATCCCGCCACTCGTGCTCACGGGTGAACACGGCATGGCAGCAGACGAGCAGCAGATGGGTGTATTGAGAGGCAGCATACGACATGGTGGGATTGAGAAGATGTGATTTCACGTATTATTTTGGTTACTGGCGGAGGCACGTGAGGCTGGAATTGAATTGGTGGTCAAGAGGTGAGTAAGCATTCCATGGCTGTTCAGCTTCTACATGTAGGCTACGACTATAGCCTGTCCGCACTGCCCACGGCTGGATCATCAGGGCCAACGGCGAGCTGTCAGTACTACTCTGGCCGCCAAGAGCACACACACGCAGGGTATTGGATGGGATTGGTATTATTGCAGCCAGGGACGGGCAGGCTGAAACGTGCAACATGTAACTTGACTTGACCGGGCATGTGTGTGTGGTTGGGCAAAATATGAACACAGATGCAGGCAATGCAAGCGAGGCGAGGAGACGATACGATATGCCTGTGTGGCGCAGTACGCGTCTTGCAACGTTAATCGTATTTTTGGCCCAGCGAGCAAGCCGCGTAGATGGTAGTATGTATATGCTTCAACGAGGCCTTGGGTTACTACTACGACACACAACGACATACCCGCCTACATATACTCCTCTACGTGCAATCCAGTCGTGGAGTTTGTGGCTGCACCTGTCCTCGAGAGTCTGCCTGTCTCGTGGCCTCCGACGGCCTCCTTCCCCCTTTCCCTTCCCCATCCGCCACGACGCCGATCGCTGAAACACGCTTCCGAACCCTGAGACACCACTCGGTCGGTCGTGCCTGCCCTGCCTCTGTCGGCGCCGTCCCTTCCTCGCCGCGTCTCCCGCCGGCCATACATAGACCAAAGCTTACGTGCCCAGCGGCCAGCGGCCAGCAGCCAGCGCCAGCGCCACCACAACCACCAGCACCAGCACCACCAGCACCACCATCTCTTCACCAGCCTAGTTAGCATTTGCCTCCGACCTGCATATTGCTCCCACACCTATTCACCTGTTCACCCGCTTCACCTCCCACTTTCTCCTCTTCCTCTCCCTCCTCGTCCTCCTCTCCATTCTTCCTCCTAATATTCTCCCCGCTTGACCCCCCGGATTCCACTTGATTCTGGCTCCCTGAACGTCTGGCATCATGGCAGGCTACGGTCAACACCCCATGCATAATCTGCCCGCGGGCTCAGTATGTCTCCTCGTGCTCCATCGCAATCAATTCCCCCAACATCCACTGACTCTCCGCGCAGCAAGAGCCTTATTCCCACGGCCCACCCTCTCACAACAGCGATGAAGAAGAGGCGCAACGATCACTCCTCAACCCCACCGGTCCTTTCCAAGGCCCCTTTGACGATCCCCACAGCCATGCCAGCACTCCCGGCATCCACGAACCCAGCAGCTACCATCTAGACGACTCATATCACGGTCACGATGCCTCTTACAATGGTGGCTACGATCCCACAGGCTACTCCCACCAGGAACACTCGCCTCAAGACTCCAGTTATGCTGGCCCGGATCCAGGCTTCGACCGGAGCGATACTACCAGCACTGATGCCTGGCAGCAACGTGCTCGTCAGGGCGGTCCTGCAGCCAACCCGGGTGGCCTCAAACGCAATGCTACCCGTAAGGTGAAGCTTGTTCAGGGTGCTGTGTTGAGCGCTGACTACCCTGTTCCGTCCGCCATCCAAAACGCTGTGCAGGCAAAATACCGAAACGACCTCGAGGCTGCTAGTGAAGAGTTTACTCACCTTCGCTACACAGCTGCCACCTGCGATCCCTCCGATTTTACTCTCAAGAATGGATACAATCTTCGTTCGCACATGTATAACAGACATACCGAATTATTGATTGCCATCACCTATTACAACGAAGACAAGATTTTGACCGCCCGTACCCTCCACGGTGTGATGCAAAATATTCGCGATATTGTCAACCTGAAAAAGTCTGAGTTCTGGAACAAGGGTGGACCAGCCTGGCAAAAAATCGTCGTCTGCCTGGTTTTCGATGGTATTGATCCTTGCGACAAGGGCACTCTTGATCTTCTGGCTACCATTGGTATTTACCAGGATGGCATCATGAAGAAGGATATTGACGGTAAAGAGACGGTTGCACACATCTTCGAATACACCACACAATTGTCCGTCACACCCAACCAGCAATTGATCAGACCTCTTGATGATGGCCCCACCACGCTTCCACCTGTTCAAATGATATTCTGCTTGAAGCAAAAGAACAGCAAGAAGATCAATTCGCACAGATGGCTCTTCATGGCTTTTGGCCGCATTCTCAACCCAGAAGTCTGCATTCTACTGGATGCCGGTACCAAGCCTGGTCACAAGGCTCTTCTTTCCCTCTGGGAGGCCTTTTACAACGACAAGGATCTCGGTGGCGCTTGTGGTGAAATTCACGCTCTACTTGGAAGAGGCTGGCGCAACTTGGTAAATCCTCTCGTTGCGGTCCAAAACTTCGAGTACAAGATTTCCAACATTCTGGACAAACCACTAGAATCTTCTTTTGGATATGTCTCTGTGTTACCCGGTGCTTTCTCTGCCTACAGATATCGTGCTATCATGGGTCGGCCGCTCGATCAGTACTTTCACGGTGATCACACGCTTTCCAAGCAACTGGGTCCAAAGGGTATTGAGGGTATGAACATTTTCAAAAAGAACATGTTTTTGGCTGAGGATCGTATTTTGTGCTTCGAGTTGGTCGCCAAAGCTGGCAGCAAATGGCATTTGACATATGTCAAGGCCTCGAAAGGTGAAACTGATGTACCCGAAGGCGCACCGGAATTCATCAGTCAACGTCGACGATGGCTTAACGGTTCTTTCGCTGCCAGCATTTACTCCCTCATGCACTTTGGTCGGATGTATCGCTCTGGACACAACATCATACGCATGTTTTTCTTCCACATTCAACTAATCTACAATATCGTAACGGTCATCCTTTCTTGGTTCTCTCTGGGTGAGTACAATCATGGCATCACCTGAACGACCAGCTACTAACAGTGAACAGCATCTTACTATTTGACCACTGTCGTAATCATGGATCTCGTCGGCACACCCTCTTCTACAAACGGCAACAAAGCTTTCCCCTTTGGCAACACCGCTACTCCCATTGTCAACACTGTCCTCAAATATCTCTATCTCGGATTCCTCTTGCTGCAATTCATTCTTGCTCTCGGAAATCGACCCAAAGGAAGCAGAGGCTCATACATTGTGTCTTTCTGTCTGTTCGCATTGATTCAGCTGTACGTCATCGTTCTGTCGATGTACCTGGTTGTTCATGCTTTCACATCCTCAAACGAGACCGATATTGACACCAAAGATGGCGCAAAAGCATTCCTGGATAGCTTCTTTGGATCTACTGGACCTGGTATCATTGTCATTGCCCTGGCAGCAACTTTTGGTCTCTACTTTATTGCGTCTTTCCTCTACCTGGACCCATGGCACATGTTTACTTCCTTCGGACAGTACTTACTTCTTGCGACATCCTACATCAACGTTCTCATGGTGTACGCTTTCAGCAATTGGCACGATGTTTCGTGGGGTACAAAGGGTTCTGACAAGGCAGACGCCCTTCCATCCGCACAGACGCAAAAGGCATCAGATGGCAAGGCGACAATCATTGAAGAAATCGATCTTTCACAAGCCGACATTGATGCGCAATTCGAAACCATTGTCAAGCGCGCACTCACACCTTACGTGGCGCCCAAGGAGGAAACCAAGAAGACGCTCGAAGACTCGTACAAATCTTTCCGTACTCGTCTCGTCACGTTGTGGATCTTCTCCAACGCCCTGCTCGCTGTTGCCATTACAAGCGATAATTTCAACAAGTTTGGCTTCACAAGCGGAGCTACAACTCGTACAGCCAACTTTTTCCGTGCGCTTCTATGGGCCACGGCAGCATTATCTCTGGTGCGTTTCCTTGGATGTCTGTGGTTCTTGGGTAAGAGCGGTCTGCTCTGCTGTTTCGCCCGACGATAGTCCTGCATGTCCCTAGTCATCTCGTGTAACATGTGACCTCAAAGCCGACAAAAGGCTTTCATTGGATTGGAGATTTGGCGTTTTTTTACTGTATGATTGAAAGGCTGGATACCTAGCTTAATGCCTTTTTTTTAGAAAATCCTCTGGGAAACAACCAAATTCAAAATCACTTGGACATTCTTGGGTTGTGCCTTTGATGTTCAGTAGATGTCCGGCATGATCTAATTCAGCAGGGACATGGAGAAGTGGCGGTTACCCCACCGCCACAAGCAGGTGACCTATCGGGATTCATGTATCGTCATCAGAGGGTCGCCCCCCTCCCCCCACTGTACACCGACTTAATATTTCAATCTCAGCCTGCCTCCACTCTGCTTAGACTCCCCATCCCGACTGAAAAGTCTTCAAATGGAATCGCCATCATATCCGGTTTATTCACGAACATTGTCCGACCGATCACACCCACCCATAAGATAACACCCCAACTATTCACTGGATCATTACCAGAGTGACCAACAAACGACGCGAAATTAGACCATACACCTACACTCTACATACGCTGTCTGCCAAAAGCAGGCCACATCAACATCATGCGGGAACGTAATCTCCGCAAACAAGCTCTCGAAAGTTCAAAGACTGTCTCGCGCAAGGCGCGCTCTACTGTCGGAACACCCACCAGCAGCCGCGCGAATTCTGTGACGCCTTCACGGAATGGCTCCCGTGTTCCTAGCGCTGACGTCTCGGACGATGATGGCGATTTCAGTGACGGAACGCAGTGGAGCACTAACAGCATCGACGAGCTTCTTCTCGCACCGCCAGAGCTCGAGAATGAAGAGCCTGGCACATGGATCGCAGATATTGGCGATTTAATCAATGAGATTTGTGATAGAAAACGCAGTTCAGTGCAGGGCCGTGAGGAGGCGCTGAATGTCTTTTCTGTCATGATGATGAGGCATTATGCCAAGAATGAGATTGCTTCTCGCATGGACGACCTCTTACCGGCGATTCTCAAGAGCGTCAAGGCAGGTCAGACGGAGAAGGAGACGGTGTTGGGCTTGAAGGCTCTGGCTTTGATGATTGTGTCGGATCCGTCTGATACGGTCTATGATACTGTCTCGGGGCCTATCAAGCTCTCCATCACAGATGCTCAGCATCCTGGGGCCAAAATAGCCGCCATCCATGCCTTGAGCCTTGCGACGTTCTACGGTGGCGCCTCGGATGAAGAGATCCTCAATGTCATGGAGTTTTTCCTCGAAATCATCACCACCGACGGTGAAGCTGTAGAAGAAGCTGATAATGCGGAAATTGTCACTGCTGCTTTGGTAGAATGGAGCTTCCTCGCCACTTTAGTCGAAGACGTCCAAGATGTCACCGAAGAAGCCATGGACGCCTTTGTCGACCAACTCGAGAGCAGCAACGCCACAGTTCAAATCGCCGCCGGCGAAAATATCGCACTACTCTTTGAAAAGTCTCATACTGAAGCCGAGTCCGACGACGAGTTATCATCCGAAGACGAAGCTGAGGCTGCCAGCCGGAATGAACGTAATGAACCCCGCTTCGTCAAGCGCTACACAGTCTACCGCCAACAACATCTCTTGGAAAAGACACTCGAAGAACTAGCCCGAGCCTCGTCGAAACGACTCTCCAAGAAAGACCGCAAGAATTTGCACCTAACTTTTAAAGACGTATTACTGACGGTCGAAAAGCCCACGCGAGGCCCACGCTGGAGTACCGCCATCGACGACGAGACGGGTCGTGAATATGGCTCGCGGTTGAAAATTTCCGTCAGCGATCATGGACGCATGACGATTGATGAATGGTGGAAACTTCATCGTCTCAACGGGTTGAAGCGCCTGTTGCAGAGTGGTTTCCTAGTCCATTATGATCAGAACCCGGCAGTTTACGAAAGTTTGCCAGTTGAGTACGAGCAGATGCACGATTAAGGAATGAGGCATGAAGAATGAAGGAATGAAAGAATTACACGAATAAATGCATGACATGACATGGTAAGGTTTTTATCGAAATCAGCGAACGAGCCCCTTAAAGAACGAGCCCCCAAATTCTTACCGTGGAAGGGAAATGACAGTGGAAGTAGATGACAGTGGAAAGGAAATGGAAATCACATAATTCATTCTATTATCATTTATCGTTCCGACACGAAATAAAAGGTTGCATTTACGAGTATAGCATGCATTTAGCTGGCGTTGAGTTTGTTTTAGATAAAGTATGAATTCAATCATTGATTTTGTGTCTTTTTTTTGAACCGACTGTTTCGAGCCGAGTGTATTTTGAAGAATTCCTCTTACTGGTGAATATCTTGTAAGTCGACGTTAATGTATCAAGACGTGATTACGCAGGAAAGTGGAAATTCCTAGTTTTGGGATCTTGAGCCCGCTCGCTCGCTCGTGATATACAGATATCATTTCATCCTGTCATCCATCCATCCATCCATCATCATCGATCTTCCTCCTTCTCCATCCCCATCTCCATCTCTAACCAAGACCAAAAAAAGAGAGAAAAGTATCACCCATACCCAGTGAAGTTTAGTAAAAGAACAAAAATCACATGACTTGAAAAATAAAAAATCCCAACCATGAAATTCCAATAGAGAGCCAGGTTTGAAATGCAAGTTTGTGAAAGATAAAGGGGAAGAGAAAACAAAAGCAGAAAATAAAAAAGAAAATAAAAGGACGTTTAAACGGGTTTAAGGCGTAGACTGGATAATCCATTTACTCGTAACCTGGATTTTTCCCTTTACTCTTTGCGTTAGGTAAGATGGAATACACGGTGGTGTGGACCTAGCGGCAAGCTCGGTCCGCAAGCCCGGCCCGGGGCGCCACCATACCCAAAGGGGTTATGGTTCCGATGCGGGTTTCCCTGCGGCAAGCTCGGTCCGCGGCCACGGCCCGAAACGTCCTCTCTACCTAATTAGGCCTGGCGGGCTTTCGGCGCGGCGCGTTGGGGGAACCCGCGGTACCCGCAGAGCCTCCTGTTACAGGCTCGCTTGCAAAAGGACATTATCTAATGTATCATCACTTAACGTCTCACGTGAAAATTTGTTTTTACCAGTTAGTTCTTAGAATTACCAGGTTTTAAAATGTAGCAAAGGGCATGTTATCCCTCAAGCTTTCAATACGTATACATTAGAGGTGAATCGAACACACTTCTTGGTCTCAATATTTTGATGGTTCGCGTTCGGCTGGACCCGGTTCGTCATAACAACACGCACGGGCCCAAGTTCCTTCGAGCAAGACTCTCGAGACCAAAGATATCACCTTGAGTCAGAACAGCGACAGACATCATGGACTCGCAAAACAAAGACCTGACTACCATCGAGCATATCCTCGAAGCGCTCCTACCTCCACACCACGCAGAGAATGACTATGTCGACGACGATCTCTTTGAGATCCTGCCTATTGTCGAGTCGCCAAAACCCCTTCCCTTTTACACGGATGATGCCAAAGACAAAGTCACCCCTTTCAACGAACCAATGGACAAAGAAGCATTTGAGCACCAGTTTGCCGAAATATTTGGCAAAGATGGTCAAGACTTCTCTTGGTATGAACACAGCGAGCTTTCGTACACTCCCATGTGGGCAGAAAACGTCGAACGCAGTCTCGAGGTCACTTTGAATTACCGGCCTGAAGATTCACTTTACAACGAGTTGCCGTCAATACTTGATCGCAGTGCTTGGAAATTTGAACCGTAACTCATCTCCCCCCGCTGTATTCTCTTTGAGACGGGGCTAATGCGGTGCAGCTTGCTTTTTAAAGGCTATCCAGACGGAGTCTTGTGCGGATACGCCAAAGGTGTCACTGATTGGAGCACGGTCATCATGTTAATTGCCCGGCGCCCCAATACCTCGCCGCATGTTTCGTGCGTACTAGTGCATTCACTCGTCGGCCCCAAGGTCATGACACACCAGATTCTTCGGAGCGAACTCATCTGCATCCTATCGATAATAAGACACCGGATGCGACGCCGCGAATGGAGAGCGCACAAAATATTTCCGGTGAGTTTGGTCTGCCACGCTGTCGACACGAAGACAGGAGCACTGACCTTAATTTGCACAGGTATCTGTTTACACTTTAACTGGACAGCATATCCGCATCACCCAGGCGTATTTTGAGCACGGCAAGCTTCTCCTCCACCGCACAGAACCGCTCGAAATACCTGTTACGAAAGACAAGTCTGCACAGAAAATGTTCCTCAGATGGATCCTCTCAAAGCCACTAGATAGTATTCCAAAGGCAAAAGTTGTCGAGCAAACTACTGTACATGAGACTTCGCCTCGACCAGCCCTCCTCCCGCCTCTCGTCCAATCTCCAGGACGACGCGACAGTCAAAGCCCATTGCGAGGTCAAGGGAAACCACCAAACGTTTCCACAAACTGATGATAACACCTGACAACTGTTGACGCAAGCTAATAGGAGCGGTCCCCCGAAAAAAGAATTCGCGCCGTTTGTTCTACGACTGATGTATAACAAGATCATGACACTACATAATATGGACATCAAACAGAGTCATCCTCGTCCCGAAGCAATTGGCTTTTGCATGCATGGCCACTTGGCATCACACCTAATTACCTTGATGTCTTGGTGTGGAACGCAATTCGCCACATAGATCCCAGAATTCTCGCCTGTGTCTTGCGTCATGTGAAATAACTTGCGAATGGGGGCATCATTGGAAGCGTAGATGCCTAGGGACGTCTTCGTTTGTATCCGTATCGGAGTTTTCCAAGTTCTCGCTTTCCAACCCATGTGGGCTCGGAGTCGGAGGAAATGGTTTTCGATCTCGGAGGAGGTATGGATTTTTCTCCGGGGTGACGATGTTGGCGGCCTCGCCTTTTTTACGTGGTGCTGGTTGAGATCCGCCCGGTTTCATTGAGTCTTCAGGAGCTTGCTCCTGCTGTTTTGATTCTGATACCAATTCCGGCACGGGTGCGACGTGCAGTCTCTCCGAAGGCAGCCTCTGTCTCGTTGCGAAAGCGCTGAAGGCTCGTATGAATTCTCTGAAAAGTCCCATATGCTCATAGTCATTCACATGGTAAGGACCAATCTCGTTCATAGACATCAATCCAGCGTTTCCCGGGTCTTTTCCATATCGGATGTAATTTTGGTATGACTCAGAATACGTGGCGATGATGATCCAGATAGAGGCTCGGTCTTGGGAGATGAGCAGACGCCTAATGCCATGTCAGCGTTTCTTGTCTCTTCTTCAAAACATGTCAACGAACCATCTATCACCGCCGCGTTTATCATGATTACAATATGCGCCCCAGTCTTCTTTATCATGGTGAATCCAACAAGCTACCTCTGCTGCTTCTTGCTTTCTCACCCTCGTGGAGAACCTGCGACGTTCGTAGGATTTCACTTCAAGAATAGAACATATCTTCTCGGGTTCGCTTAGGAATCGCATATAGCCATCTGTAGCAGCAGACCACTTAAAAAAAAATCTTTTGTTGGGCTTGGGTCGGGATTGGGTTGTCGAAACTTTGTTCGCAGTCTCCTTTGATTTGTCCTCGGAGCTACTCGATATATTCGTCAAAGTTCCCGACGAAGATTGCTCAAAGTCCTCTACTGGAAGATCAAATGTGAACTTTTTTCGTTCCAGAGTAACCTCTAGCTTGTGGCCATGGATGGAAAGAAGAAGAGCGTCCAATAATAAGACCAAGGCGGTGTTGACTATCTGTTCATCAGCGGCTGAGCGAAGGTTACCAGGGTCAAGATCATCTTCATCAAGGCTGAGGTGGTCATCGCTTTCACCTTCAGCTCGGACTTGATCTGGCATTGCGGGTTTCTTCTGAGATGGTGGCGTAAAGGCGGCATCTGGAGGACGACGGATATTGTCCACAAGTTTTCTGGGCCGAAGTCTCCGTGGCGTCATTCCCATAGCCGTAGAAACTACCTCCGTTGGATCGTCTGCCTTGATCTCTTGGATGAGAAGCTGTTGCCAATCAACAAGGGTGAAGAGTCCGCAGTGGAAGAGTTTATAGGATCGATTCGCAATAGGTGAAAGCTTGGAGAGTCAATAGGACTTCCAGTCGTCCTGTGCCCTGGTCATTTGGTCCCGATACACCTGGCTCTCAGCCGATGTGTCCAAATCATGGGGTCTCGATTCCTTCAGCGTCATGTTACCAAACTCTGACTCAATGGAATCTTTCATAAACTTTGCTGGATCGGAATGCGCAACCATAGAAGGTTTCCATATGACACGAAGCAGAAGGTACTGCTGGTCAGTGATCCTAGAGCCAGAGCCCAACATCTGTACGCCCTCCTCTGTGACCGATGCGGCAAGACCTCGGTTTTCCTTCAATTTATAGGAACTCATTTCTGTCGCCCATTGTTTGGCATTCGTGGGTAGCGTTTTGAGTTTCATATTCGGTAGCAGGCGAGACAGCTGTTGATGATGAAGAGGCCTGCAGAATTCTTCGTCGCCGGCAATAAAGGAAGCGTGAAGCGTCGCCAACTACGTAAAATAAGCGCCGGGCAAGGAAGGAGGGCGTGAATGCACGCAGGGACACCGGCATAGGCATGCACTTCGTCTCGCCGCTTACATTTCAGCTTGCAATAAATTAAATTTCTCATTGACATTTGCGAGGACTAATGATCGGTAAGTGCTCGAAATATAATGGGACGACAAGGAAGTCTTGCAGAAAAGTCAAGTACAGGTCTGTCATTATGACTGTCTAAAAGTGCTTTCGCCTGTCACGATACCGTACTGTAAGCGCCGGTCAAACCAAGCCGAAACGCGAAAGTTTTAGCAATCGTTTCCGTCCATCTTTCATTATTTTGTTGTAGTTGATGTCTCTTCTTATTCCTTCATTGAAAGGGGTCACGAAATGCGAACATGAGAATCAAAAGACGAAATATATGTGCAATGGAGTTGAAGAAAAAAGTGTCCGCAAATCTTGTACTATGTGCAGCCAACCGTTGCTCATATGTTCAATTAATCATTCACCCAATCAGTCGGTCAGTCAGTCAGTCAATGAATTAATAATTAATCATCGTTTTCTACCACATTTATTTTTGCGGCCTTGGCCCTAAAATCGGCCTTCTAGACCCAAATTGCAAAACCCTCGATGACGACGAGCCGGATGCATTCGAGCCATCACTCGGCTGTCTACCAACGGCACCACGACTACGACTGCGCTCGCGACTTTGCTGACGTCCATGATTGACTTCACGCTCGGACGGTGCGGGGGTTTCCCTCGAGCCTAGAGGCATGCCTGTACGAGAGGATAATTGATTTGCTTCCCATTCGCGTTGGCGTTCGCGTTCACGTTCCATTTCGCGTTCGAGGAGGGATTTGGAGTGAGCGGCGACGGCTTTGGTGCGGGTTTGTGCAGCGCGGCGGGCGTCTTTGTCACGGTGTTGTTCGAGGGATGTTTCGCCTGTTTCTTGTGTGGTGGAGATTCGAGGGCCGGTTGTGGGGGTTTCGATGGGTGTTGGGTTTTGACTGGTGGGACGTTGGAAGGGTGATGGATGGTGTGCTTGGTCTGTGTTATAAGCTGGATATTTAGCCTGAGGGTTTGGGGTAGGTCGGTTTTCTATTGAGAGGTTGGACGATTCAGAGCGAGAGCGTTGTTGAGGTGGTGATGAAGGGAGGTCATCAACTGGATCAGGTAATGGTCGGGAAGATGGAGTTTTGTTTGGTGGATTTGATCTGAACGGGAGTTTCGTTTGACTTTCTTGTTTATCAGGAGTGGAAGACACCAAAGTTTCAGACGAGTCATCTCTGTTGCTTTGCCACTGATTTCGAAGATATTCACGTTCGTCGCCTATCCAGCTGGCATCACTTTCGCGGGGTTGGTTACCACGAGTAGTCTTTGCAGGTAAAGAAGTATCGTTCTGTTGTGATCGATCCGTGTCACCGCGCAATCGTTCCTCTCGCTCAGCTTGATATTGTCGCTCTCGTTCTCTTGCCTCTTCCAACTGCTTCTCGAGCTCTCGTACTCGTGCTTGTTCTCGTGTCTCTGTGGGTTTTTGACTTCCAGCAGCCTGTTCTCTCTGGTAATCTGCTAGACTTTGTCCTCGGAGAATACCACGACCAGTAACAGAATCCTTGGGTGATAGTGTCGCCTCCATAGCAGCATCCTCCTTTTTCCGTAGCTCTTCCTTTTCCTTCCATTGCCTCTCTTGTTCCTCCCATTGACGTTTTTGCTCTTCAATTCGGCGACGCTCTTCATCTCGCTGACGTCTAGTCTCTTCCTCCCATCGTCGCTGCTCTTCCTCTTTCGCACGCTCTTCAACTGCCTTTTGACCAGCTTGCCGGCGTATTTCGTCTTCTTCAGCCTTTTGTCGGAGTTTCTCCTCCTCTGCGGCCTTTTCTTTTCTCGTTCGTTCCTTTTCAGCCAAATTTGGGACTCTTGGTGCTGCACTTGTAATCTGTCGTCTCACACCAAAATTGATGCCTTGATTGCCTTGACTGGCACCGCCCATATAACCGTATTGGTGAATGTTCCAAGCAGGTACTGTTGCTCCCTCGTCTTTCTTCTTGCTCCAGCTACTAACCGTACCACTCATTTTGGGGCTATTTGGCGAACCAAAGGATTCTCCAGTCAGAGTGGGGCTCATTGTTCGGGCTGAGGGCTGGGTAGCTGTATTTAACTGTTTCACCGGACTAGCGGATCGACTGGGGGCCTTCTTAGGGCCGATTGGATCCGGAAATCGATCTGGATAGGCGGCGTGCGCCTGACGAGTGAATGCGCTCAAACACTGAATGACCTGGGCTGGATCCTTTGACTCGTACAGATCCACGGTGAGGAAGCGGTCGTGCGAGTGTAGATCCAAAGGTGACATGGTGCAGGCTTTTAAGAATTGTGAAATATTTTCCATCTGCACAAACGGCATGGCACTCTTTTTGAATTTGATGCCGGGTGGAGGCAGCACCATGTTGGCCAAATGGCAAAGTGCTACGCCGTCTTTGAGCGCATCCAAGAGATCGCCAGGCGCGAGTTTCTCGCCGAGAGCCTGTTCTATCCATGCGCGCAGACCTTGAGCGGCTTGAGGGGTATATCTTGCCAGACGATGGGCGCGCACGTCGTGGTCGAGCGAGGTTACACTCGCCATGGCGGGGTCGAGCGGAATGGAGTCGATGCAATCGCAGGGGGAGTCGTTGTTAGGTTCCGCAGTGTGGTTCTATCGGAGGGAGTGTAATGAGCTGTATGTTGCGAGCAGGGCCAGTCTGGCGGAGAGAGAAGGATTGTCGTGGTCTTTGTTTACGCAGGCTGCTGGTGGAGGAGTTAAGTTATCTAGTTCGACTATGAAGTAACGGGCAACGGCGACGTCACACGTCAAATTCGGCGCCACAAGGCGGCCACTTTCTAGAATCATAGTATTGACTGTTATATATATAACTAAATATGTAAGCGAAACACTGTTCGCCTCGGTAAATAAAAGATTCAAACTGTGGCCGAGTTCCATATATCAGTGACAAATGGTGGTGGGCGTCTATGCAGTCGGCGACATTGGAGATGATGATGCAATGTGTGTTCGGCATCAGGTTGTTCCAAGCCATCAATGTTCATCATATTTACTATATCACTGTATTATTCAATAAAGCTCAGCTCCCACCACCATAGCCAGCAGTTCTCAGGTCCCGAGAGCGCAGGTGAAGATAATCACCAGCTTGACATAATCGCCACGTACAGTGAGAAGCCGTCAATGTGTCGACATGCTGGTATTAATATGTATGCACCATCATGGGCCATCCATTGCATCTCGTCCAACCCACATATTATTTCAGCATACTACAGCTTTGTCAAGTTGGACCTGAAGAGTTGGTATTCCAGTACACTGATACAGCACAATACAATGCAATAATCCAATCCAATCATATTGTCAATAACGTCCGCAGGCTTTGTTCAAAATTCGGCCGCCTGCAGCCCGGGCCTCATCCCACCAAGCCCGACCCGTGACCGTCGTTGTCTTTGTCACAACCACCAACCACCCCTCCTTGGTCTACACACACATACACACACGCAAATCCTCTCTCTCAAACACACACAAACACACACAAACACACACTCACACAAGGAGCACAACTATCCCTTCCCACCATCGCCGGCCCACACCATGGACTCCATGCGGCACCTCTCCACCTCGCTGCCCTCAGCCTCCGTTCGCCGCCGCCGTGTCGAACCACCCCAACAGCTGCTCGGCTCCTTCAAGGAAGCTGCCCTCTCCGTCACAAACCTCTACAAGGCCGCCGCTGTTGCCCAGGACAAGGCTCGTGCCGCCGGCTACCAGGATGCCCTAGACGACCTGCTCACCTTTCTGGATGCCCAAAATCTCGGCCTGATGGACGGCGAAGGATGGCGTGTCAGACAGTGGGCGACCGAACGCCTGGATGACGACAGTGTACAACCACAATCCGCAGCCAGCGATGACGACGACGAAAGTGGAATGGAGGCCACCAGGAGCAGCACGCCCGAAGTGACGAGGAAACCCGCCCCAACCCAGCCGCTGGCCCCAGCATCTGAAAACGACGGCCCTGAACACGACACACAACCCTCCAAAAAGCCTGATTCCGAAAACACACAGCCGCAGTGCCTGGCCTCATCAAGTCCGCCACCAATGCCATCCGCGCCGCTCGCGCCCGCGAATTACGATTTCACCTTTCGCTCCCAAAACTCATACCCAACCAATCACGACAGAGAAGGAGGCAACAACAACATGATGGACCTTGAAGACAGCACCTCTTCATCACCAAATAGTACAGATTCCGTGCGAGTTCACTCACGACCAACACGGCATCGCCACTCAACACGCCCGCGCAATACAGGCTCCACACTCAACCTCAATCTCGGTTCTGGTGCTGGTAGCAAGCGAAAAACACCCTTTCCCGACTTTTTCGACATTTCAGGCTTCTCCTTTGACGGGTCAGATCGTCGAGACGGCGGGGGGCGTGGTGGCAAGCGAGGCAGACATGTCTGAAACCTTCACGCGAGTTATATGGATTTGATAAGGAGTTTCGGGGTGCATGATTGGTAGTACCCACAATAGGTGCTCTGCATTTTTTTGGCCGCATGATTTTTCTTTAGAAGCGAGCATTGCATGGACACGACGAGAGCATGACATAACGGGCGCATAATCCAATTGATAGACAGGTGGCGAATCACGCATTGAGAGGTCTACCTCTTATGACCATACACCTTATAGATCAGCGTGGAGGGCGTTTGTAATATTAATCCTGGACTTTTCGAGGCAGGAATGGCACACTTTTTAAATGCATTTCAGTTCTTTTGGTGACGATCATTATGTTGAATTTGTTGTATTTGTACATGTCGTGATTAAGTGAACCTCGAGTATTTTACATCGTATTACAACCTATTCCGAGCCAGGAATGCAGACGAATGACGAGATGTGATGAACTTGTCATTCGACAACATCTTCTCTCTCTCTCCGTTCGCTCGAAGTTGCTCAATTGCTCAAAGCTGGAAACTCCCCGCCATTCTCAAACTTGACTTTTTCCGCAGGTTTTGTGCGTGACTCGCAGCTTCTGGAGCTGTTTGATGTGCCTGGTTTGCGTGAATTTTGCGGTAGAGAGGGGGTGAGATGATGCTCTTCTGTAAGGGTCGGAATGGTTTGTTGGTGGTTTGTTGGTGGTTTGGGTGTGTGGTGATTGCGGTGGGTTGGAGTCTGGCCGGAGCCGGGTTGGAGTCAGGTTAGAGTCGAGTTGGAGTCGAGTGATGATCGTGTATTACCATTTGTCTTCCTCTTCTTTCCTCAGAAGTTTGCTAATGGTTTATGCAAAGTTCTTACTGGTCCTGAGCGCCGTCCGCGTGACACGAGGATCATTCCGTCTCCTCGCGCATCACCATCCGAACCAAACCTCTCAGCAAACATCCCAATACCTTAGTCTTCCCATCTCTTAATTCAACAACCGATACGCCCCCAAAGCAACCAACGAACCACTCAACCCGAAAATCCCCATCCTCCTAGCCCCAAGTCCAAATCTAGATCCGCTCTTTGCAATTTCCCGCTCCCGTTGTCGTAATTGCGACATTCCGGACGCATATGTGTAGACTCCTAGACCGGTGAATGCGGCGCTACCTTTGTAAAGTGTTAGACGGAGATAAATGGGGGGTGGATGGGAGGGGAAGGGTACCCATTAGTTTGCAGGGTGTGCAGTCTTCGAATTCGCGTTGTTCGGCGAGAATGGTTTTGAGGTTTGCGGGTTGGTCTAGGGATTGGAGGGTTGGTTGTTTGGACATTTTGGACGTGGTGGGGGTGGATGGCTTTGGTGGAGAATGTTTTGGTGGACGTGATGGGTTTCGGAAAAGTGAGGTCGTCCGTCGTCCGTCGTCTCGACTTGCTTGTCTTGGTCGACGATGCCTCGGCTTGACGAAAGCGCAACCGAGTCGCATACAATATCACTACATACCTTGCCTCTTGCTCTCTTCAACTTAAAATTACTTCTAGAATACAATGGCAGGTTCAAGCAATTATACCTGGCGTCATGCGCTGCAGCTACACAGCACTCTCTCGCCGTTCGATTCGCCAGTACCAGGAACGCACAAAGCGTTCGCGGACATGAAAGCGAAACCCGTATCCTGGGTTCGAAAGAACATTGCCGGAATGCTAGTAACAATCTACGGTCTGCAGGAACTTGCCTCTGACACAACTCAATTCACATGTTTCTGGCTCTTGCACGGCCGAGGCGACACGCAGGACAGCATGGGCTATTGTGCCGCAGCAATGCTGCATGCCTGGAAATCCAAACGACAACCCGGCCAACGAGGACTCATCTGCATTACGTTCGACCAACGGAATCACGGTTCGCGTCTGGTTGACGACAAGGCGAATGTTTCGTGGAAACAGGGCAATCCCACCCACGCACAGGATATGTTTAATACGTATTCGGGCTCTGCGCAGGATGTCTCGCATTTGATTACGCATATCCCGTCTTATCTCCCTGCCAAACCGACGGACCATATTTGCGGCGGCGTCAGTTTAGGCGGTCATGCTACGTGGCAAGTCCTCATGGCTGAGCCTCGAGTTCGTGCTGGTCTTGTAGTAATCGGGTGTCCAGATTATATTCGCCTGATGAGCGATCGCGCTATTCGCTCAAAACTACGATCATGTACGGATACAGACCCGCCCGGTCTGAGATTTCTGGGGTCAGAAGACTTTCCTCAAAATTTAATCGAAGCGGTAGAGAAATACGACCCAGCAGGCATTTTATTAGGAGAACTCGACGTCGTAACAGGTGACGACCACCGCCATCCTCCATCTGACGCAGAAAAAGCCCGTCTAAGAACTATCATGGCCGAAAAGCTGGCTGGAAAAAACATTCTCTGCGTTCATGGTGGAAAAGATCGTTTGGTGCCGTATGCGCAAAGTGAGCCTTTCTTTACATGGTTGAAGAAAGCGCTAGATGCCAAGACGGGATGGTTTAATGATCATGGTACAACGCTGGAGGATTTTATTGATCCGGCTGGAATGCATGAATTTTCGGGTGTTATGAGAGTTGAGGCTGAGAGGTGGCTTTGCGATTTGTTGGCTCGTGATGATGAGTATGTTGTGCGCGGTAGCAAGTTGTGAGGCTTGTGTTTAAACTTGGTGGGGTTGTGTAGCCCTAATAATGATGATGAGTTTTATACAGAGGAAAAGTATTTCGTTTGCAACCACAAGAATTGTCAGTCATTAAGAAGAAATGAAAGAGAAAAAGAAGGATTCAGCGGAGTATTTGTAGCCGGGAATTTCCTCTTAAGAAAACAAGCGGATGTACTACAAAGTACGAGCAAGAAGAAAGGTGGGTGAATTGAAACAGGGACGGATTGTCTCAAAAGGTAAACGTCTAAAGTCGAGAATTAAACACAACACATCCAACATTTACCGTTGAAATGTATTTGTTATTCGCTTGCAACCACACAAACCACACGGAAGAACTTCCATCCTGTGTCTTGCAATTCCTTGTGCAAACATTGCTACTCACGAGACTCAACGGTGAAGAATTACTAATAGCTACCCGTAAAGACTACAACCGTCCAAACTCAATTCGCCCTAAGATGAACCGGCCCACTCAGACCACGTTCTGGGTAAGAAACACGCGCCCTTGATCAACCCCATTTGACCCCATTAACATTCGGATCGTGAGACTACGGAATAAATGCTTCGGATGCTTGCTCGACACTAAACCCCGCTCTCCGACTTGGGTGAAATCGTGCATATATCGTGGTGGATACTGCCAAAGATAAGAGAATACACACGAATCATTGCTGTTCATCAACAAGCCACGATGGCCCAGTACAACTCTGCAATGCTGCCATGAAGCGAGACGGTCGATCAAAAAGTGCCTCAAAGGGTCTAATTTGACCTGGATCGACCGAATTTTATGCCTTTGCCAGCCGCATGACATGTCCACACCCGTTCCCCAGCTCGTCCCCACATGCGGCCCTCGGGCGAAGTGAATCCACCTCCCGGGCCGGTGACACGCAAACTTATCGCTTTTCTCACGCCTATTATGTATTCGTCCACATTGCCATGTAACCCTGTCAAAGGGCGGGAAAAGCTGGAGCGGCGACCATGTCTCTAGTACTTATCTTCACGGGGGCGCGTGGGTTTCTGAAAGTTTGTTCTTTCGGTTTGCAGTCTGAGAGGACCTTTGACCTCGACACACGAGACCATTGATATCATGAGGTGGAGCGTGAAGAATCCAGCCAAAACGGCTTCGACAGGTGTCGACGTGTCAGACGGCGAAGTCGAGCAGATTTCGCCAGAGATGGACCACAAGGTTGACGATACGACCGCTTTGGATGAAGTCAAGGCGTTTGAACGAGCTCATGAATACGATCCCAACCTTCCCGATGAGGCAATCGATGCCATTCACGAAGCAACCAAGACCGCGGACCCTGAGCGAGTACGGCAAGTCGATGGCGAAATCACTGAATCGTCCCCGTATGAGTCTGTTCGTGCAGCTGTACGAGACACAGATGATCCAAGTTTACCTGCCAATACTCTTCGCGCCTGGATTCTTGGCTTCATCTTCGTTACGTTTTCGGCTGGTGTGAATATGTTTTTGAGCATGCGCAGTCCAGCAATTTCAATTCCTACTGTGGTCATTCTTCTGATTGTCTACCCTGTCGGTCAACTCTGGGCGAAAATCATGCCGACGAGGAAATTCACCACCTTTGGTGTGACTTGGACTCTCAACCCGGGCGAGTTCAATATCAAGGAGCATAGCGTAGTCACTCTCATGGCGAGTGTTACTTCTGGTTATGCTTACAGCACTGATGCCCTCATTGCTCTCAAGGGACAACCTTTCTACGGATTGAATATGGGTTGGGGTTTCCAACTACTCTTCACAATCAGCAGCCAGCTTATCGGTATTGCTTTGTCGGGTATTTTCAGAAGATTCTTGATCTGGCCATCTTCCATGGTTTGGCCTGTGAACTTTTCAATCACGACGCTGCTATACGCTCTTCACGACAAGAGTCCCACCGACCCAGCGATTTCGAACGGATGGAGAATCTCCAGATATCGTTTCTTCGTTTACCTCACTTTGGGTGCCTTTGCTTGGTATTGGTTTCCTGGCGTCATCTTCCAGGGTCTGTCAGTATTCGCCTTCCCAACTTGGATCGCCCCGAACAATGTCGTAGTAAACCAACTCTTTGGAGGCTTCACTGGTCTGTCACTACTCCCATTGACCTTTGACTGGACCTATGTCAGCGCTTATCTCGCCAATCCGTTACTTGCGCCGACATTTGCCCATTTGAATACCATGGTGGGACTGATCTGCTTTGTCATTCTTGGTACTATTGGAATCACCTACACGGGAGCTATCTACAGCGATTACCTTCCGATGAGCACCAATCGTACTTTTGATAATACTCAGCACAAATACCAAGTCAAGAAGATCTTGGGTCCTGGTTATACCTTTGATCCAGAGGCTTACAAGAACTACTCTCCGTTATTCCTCGCCCCGACTTTCATTCTCAACTACGGATTGAATTTCGCTGCTTCTACGGCATCAATCGTCCACACCATTCTGTATCACAGGCAGGAAGTCTGGGCTCGATTTAAGCTGGGTCGTCAACAGGAACCGAACGATATTCACATGCGACTTATGAAGCGGTATCGAGAGGCACCAGACTGGTGGTATGTCACACTTGCCGTCGTATCCATCGGTCTTGGTTTGGTCGCTGTTTTGTGTTTCCATCACGAATCGCAAATGCCGTGGTGGGCCTACTTTGTCTCCATCCTCGTTGCTGTTGTGTTTGTTATTCCCATCTGTATGATTTACGCCATGGCCAACATCCAACTGAGCTTGAACGTCATCTCGCCGTTCATCGCAGGTTGGATCATTCCAGGACGTCCAATTGCCGTCATGGTCTTCAAAGTCTACTCCACCATTCTCCTTGGACAGGCTCAGACGTTTGGTTCAAACTTGAAGCTCGCCCACTACATGAAAGTTCCGCCTCGAATTACCTTTACATGCCAGATGGCCATGACAGTTTGGGCGTCAATCGTACAAATCGCAGTCATGAACTACGTCTTCGGCAGCATCGACAACGTCTGCGCCCCAGATCAAAAATCAAACTTCACCTGTCCCAACGGCGCCAGTTTCTTCGCCTCAAGCATCGTATGGGGTCTCATCGGTCCACGACGCTTCCTCGGACCAGGCTCAATATACGTCCACTTCAACTACTTCTGGCTCCTCGGCGCTCTCCTCCCCGTCCTCTTCTACGTCATCACACGCGTCTTCCCCAACCGCCGCTTACGATTCCTGCATGCCCCCGTCATGCTCGGCGCAATGCAATGGCTTCCCCCCGCAACGCCCCTCTCCTTTTCATCCTGGGCTATTGTCGGTTTCGTCTTCAACTGGGGCATTCGCAGACGTTTCAATGGCTGGTGGAAGAATTTCAATTATATTACCGCTGCAGCGCTCGATTCCGGTCTGATCATTGCGACTATGGTCATTTTTTTCGCTATTACGCTTCCTAATGTCAATGGGCCGCAGTGGTGGGGTGAGTTCTCTTCTCTTCTTCGTCTTACTTCTGCTGCTTCATCGTGCTGACTTGTCTGTTTTCTATAGGTAATGTGAATGTCTTTGAAACGAAAGATTACCTGTTCACGGCTTTCCGCAAGACCGTTGCGCCGGGAGAGACATTTGGGCCTGCTACGTGGGTTGTTTAGATCAGTAAAGTGTATATAGAGTATGCTTTGGTAGCATCCACTCGCGTGGAATCAACCCATATTACGCCTCGTGGAACGAATGTAACTTGCGATATGGATTATCGATCAATGTGTGCCTTGTTTTTTGAGTGGAGTTTTGGACACTCTGATGTGCGTTGGCAATTATCGGCACTTGACTACAGCGTAGATCGGGAAATGTGTAGCCCCTTTCCTGCAGCGGCCACAATGCAGTTGGACATGCCCGCTCAAAGGCCAAGGTCATCCATCCATTCAACCATTTCCCGCCACACACATCATGAATATCCAATACCAAATACTCCTCCACCCCCCCACGAAGCAAGAAGAATAAGAAGAACAAGAATATAAACAAGAAACCCCCCCCCCAAAAATCATCGCAAAAGATCCAAATAAACAACTAGAATCAATCCTTAAAATCCAATCGGCCGCCAACTCTTGCTAACCCCATTCCCACACAAACACCAACCCTACCGAACATGTGTCCTGAATAGGGTTATAAAACCCTAATACACAATAAGTCGGTAAATGGTGTGTCTTATGAGCACAACACAATCAAACAACGACGACAAGGAAATTACCCATGGCACTAACGAGCAGCGAGACTCAAGGCCATAAACGTAGTACAAGAAGACACGTAGCGAGTCAACCCAGACGTGAGAGGAAGTATAAAAGAGGAGGGAGCATGATTACAAAGGTGGATAAGAGGTTTCTGCGGAGGAAAAGGCGCAATAATACAATACAAGCGTGAAAAAGGGGTAGGGGGGAATGAATGCCGCCGAGGCCCACTGGGTTGTGGGCGGGTCAGAATGATGACTGACTGACTGCTTGAGCAGTGGACCAGATTCGCCACGGGTCGGAAAAAAATGCAAACAAACAAACCACCACTGGCTGCCTCGAGAGCCCTCTGTAACCTTTTCACATACACACACAGTCCAATCCCGTGCAGCCCAAAGGGGATGGTGTCTCGACAGGACAAACGCGGTTCTTTTAGTTTTATCGCATTGCTGGTCCGCCGACAGCGGCTCCCATTCCTTGCAGTCTGGCTGCGAGTTGTGGATACTTTTCTTGGACTTCGAGTTGTGTGCGCGTCGCTTCGGCGTATGAAAGAGCATTGACGATTTCGCCTTCGGTGCGCGAAAGCTCGGCGGCACGCTCGAAGTAGGTGAGAGCGTCGGTGACCTTGCCTTGTTGAAGCAAGAGTTGAGCCATCGTGGCAACGGCAATGTCGCATTCGGGATCGACTAGAATTCATGTTAGCAGTAGCTCTTGAACGAGTCTTACTGTGTATACGTACTGATGAGCGCCTTTTGGCACAATTCCTCGGCAGCACTAAAGTCTTGCTTCCATTGGAACAAAGCGAGAGCCTTGTTGATGAGTGGGAGAACATTCATTCCACCGCCCCTCTCACCAACACCCTTGCGCTCCATCTCGACAGCCGTCTCAAACTTCTCAACCGCTTCTGAATATTTTTGCTGATCCAGCAGCAGCTCACCGTAGTAGTTGTACACATCACTCTTGTCCCCAAAGTTCTTGATGCATCGTCTGAATGTTGCCATGGATGAGGCAATCGAACCCATCTTGTATTGCGTAACACCAAGTTGAATGTGCGAGAAGATGAATTTGGGATCGAGGTCAATAGATTTTTGATAGTCGGTGGCAGCTTGGCTAAATTCGGAGAGGATGAAATGAAGTTGAGCGCGGTGGTAGAAAATGTCTGGATCTTCAGAGTTTTGTTCGGCGGCGAGTTCGAAATCGTGAGCGGCCTCGTCACGCTTGCCTGTGGAATTAATGTCAGTGGATGAGTATCATTTGAAGGTACATGTTTAAACGTACTTTGCTCCAGGTGCATGCTGGCACGCTTAACGTAGCTTTGGACGAGGCTTGGGTCGAGTTCAATGGACTTGTTCAGGTCTTCAAGAGCAGAATCGTTGTCGCCTCGGAGGTATCGGAAAGTACCACGCATGTTGTAGGCGAGAGCCTCGTGCTTGTCCAAATTGCCAGCCTCAACTGCCTTTTCAAAGCTCTCAGCAGCCTCAGTGTAGCCTTCGCCAGTACGGTGTCCGATAGCTTGAAGACCCTTGCGGAGGTAGAATTGACCAGTTCCATCTTGCAAATCGGCAGACGACTCAAGGCCCTCTGGAAGATCTCTAGGACGGAAAGATTGAAGATAGTTGGAGACGAATGTGGGCGATGGCAATTGCTTCTGCTTGCCTTCCAAGATGGTCTTGGCCTTGGTTTCGGCGACCTTCTTCAAAAGCCTTTCAACAGCTTGCGCGGAAGCCTCAGTGCGGAATTGGTCAATGATACAGCTAGCAGTGTAGTCAAGGAGGGCCTCGCTGTAACGGCTTTCTTGCTCGTAGGCATTAGCTCGACGGTTCAGCGCCTTGACATATTCGTTATCCAAGTTGATGGCAGCAGTGGTGTCTTCGATGACCTTGGGCCAGTTGCTCATGGCGTTGTAACAGGCGGCACGGTTGGAGTAAAAGACAGGATCGGATTTACAGAGAATGGCTTGGGAATAGAGATCAATGGCGCGGTTGTAGTCTTTGGAGCCGTATGCCTTGTTACCGGCAGCCTTGAGCTTGGCTGCATAATCCTTGCGCTCTTGCTGTGATAGCTGTTCGACCGACTCTTCTGTGATTTCCGGCAACTCATCCGCCACCTCTACAGATGCAGCTTTGGGCGTAGCCTTGGGACTGTCGGCCTTTTTCGTCTTTGACTCGGCAGCTTTTTCGGTGGTCTTCTTGGACTTTCGCTTCTCCTTCTTGGACTTCTTCTCCGAGTCGATGGCTTTAGGTGGCGACGAGAGATAGTAGACGGTACCTCCGACAGCGACGACGGTGACACCAGCAATGGTCCAGGCGGCGACTTTGTTCTCTGAGGTCCATGCAGTTACGCGATCCCAGAAGGAGGAAGATGCGTTGACGGCATGGGTAGAAACCTCTTCGACGGCGGCGGTTGCATCGCGCACGGCCGCCATGATTGCTCAGACTCTCAACGAGACAGTTGCAAAAGGTCGACAGGGACGAAAGATGGAGGCGCCAGCTGCGCGATCCCGGCGATGTTTTAAAGAGAGAGGGGGAAGGGGGTGTTGATGTCAACGACGAGGGGAGAGATTATTGTGACGGCTCAAATCGTTCTGTGTCGGAAAGAGTCTAGCGTGTATTGAATCAACATCGTCAGAGCTATGCGCCATTGGAACTACATATGCCTTTTGCATTTTCAATTCGTTAACTCATCTTTTTACCACATATGTGCATTCTACTAATTGGCATCGAAATCGCCCATAATCCCTTGATCATCATCTTAAACTTGTCCATTGGCGATTTGTTGCTTTCCATTCTCCCCTCGTCCCCAATATTTTAGCCTCGGCCGCAGTATCAAAGATATCATCCCATAATTAATCCAAAAATCTCACACAACCAAAGAAGAAAACATTCCCAACATGAGCGCCATAGCCGCAATACCAGAATATTCCGGCGATGACAGCGAACCCTACATCTTCACCACAGTGCGATGGGATCCAGAACTCCTCCAATGCGAGCTCAACACAGCCGCAAGTGGCAACCAACCTTGTCCAATTTACATGTTCCAACACCACTACGACCGACTACAAGTTCCGGAATGGAAAACCCAAAACTACACTACCTCCTCATCACCAGAAACAAATTCGGAACAACAAGCTTCCAACCTCCTCCAAGCCCTGCTAACTTCCATCTCCGAATGGCAAAAACGCAACCCGAACGAAACCGCCAAGTCACTGAGGATCAAACTCCGGTCCTACAAAACCGGCCACCAAACCGTTGAATTCGCTCCAATCCCGCAAATCCCACTGACAACACTCTTCCCTCTAACTCTGTTCCCCTCCCCCTCCTCCCCTCAGGCTCAAGAGCCCATAGCCTGGACCGTAGTCCTCGCCACGCACGCAACGCCCCCACCCCCCGAACCGGCCTATAAAACATCCACGCGCGAAATCTACACGCACGCCCGCCACGAAGCAAACATTCCCTTTCCAACAACCCAAAAAGAAGTCCTGCTCTACACGCCCTCAGGAAACGTGTTTGACGGATCAATCACGACGCCGTATTTCTTTCGCAGCGGGCGGTGGGTGACGCCTTCGCGGGAGTGTGGGGGTTTATGGGGGACGACGAGGCGGTGGGTGGTGGAGAGGGGGTTGGTGGATGAGGGGATTGTGGCGGTGGAGAGTTTGATTCCTGGCGAGGTTGTGTGGTTGAGTAATGCCGTCAAGGGTTTTTTTCGAGCGAGGTTTGTGGTGGGGAGGGAGGAGATGATTGGGGATAGATGATTGGGGATAGATGGTTAGGAATAGATGGTTAGGAATAGACAAAAGGCGAACAGAGACGAGGCAAATTTTGAACGAGAGCTTATTGCTCCTGGTTGTTTTTTTTCATATTGTTGTGCAGTAGATCGAATTTCTGATCTATTCTGCAATTACTACTTTACATACAAGTACAATGAACGAAGCCTTCGCGTCCGTTTCTGCTCCCTTCAAATCGGTGGGTCCACGCGCAGTCATCATGGGCATCAACCATGCACACGTCAAGTCTCAAAACGTTTCACCTAAAGCTCTTCATGCGCAAAAGTGCACATTTCGCCTTTGGTACACTTCCCCTTGCGCCAGTAATTGCACGTGCGAGTCTTGTAGTTGTGCGGGATAAAGTCCGGTTTTGACGCACGCTGGTCATTAACCACGTCGTTGCCACGGAAATCATCAAACGATCGCTTCTGGACAGGATTTGTCGCAAAGTTTGGCGCAACTCCAGCGTTGAAGCCAACTGCTTGGGAATCGGGTGCGGGTGCGGGAGCTGCGTGACCGGATATGGAAGCCATGATAGCGGCGAGGTCGACGGTTGGTTGAGCTGGCTGGGCTGGTGGCTGAATATTTGGAAATACAAATGGTAGTGCCTGCGCCTGCGGTGGTGGTTGTGGTGCTTTGGGCTGTACAGCTTGCAGGCTTGCCAGAATGCGCTGCAGGTCTGGATTGATAGAGGGTGGAGCAACGGGCTGGTTAAGTCCTTGGTTGAATGCTGTTGCTGCGCCTCCGACAGAATTTGACTTGCGCTGTTCCAATCGAGCCTTGATTTTGGGATCTTCCGTCTGTCCAACTGGCGTGGTTTGAGTGATTTGAAGACCATTGTATGGGTCCGCTGGTTCTCTTGGATTGGGGGGAATGTCGTTTTGATCAGCGTAGAAGACGAGGAGAGTGTTTGCCTCGTATAACTCGCGAACAGTACGTTCGGGTGAATCAGGCTGCAGATCACCGCCACCGTAGGGAGAGTACATTCTACTTCTCTCGTCTGCCGGTAGAACGCTAAAGTCGATTGGTGTTGGTAGTCGAAACTCGATTAGCTTCTGGTCATCGTCAGATCCGTCGTCTTCTTCTTCGTCCATATCCATCATGTGCATCTTCAACATCCTGCCTTCTCCACCGACGTCAGACATGTCACGCATCTGACTTGAGTTATGGCCGAGTTCTTCCTCAGGGTCGTGCGTGAAATATCTAATTTGCTCCAGATCGTCGCCCTTTTTGAATTCTACTCGGAGCTTTCGACGCGCTTCTTTTCGAAGTCGCTTCGTCTTCTCCTCTGGCGTCTCATCGGGAAGCGTGGCTTCCTGCTTGGGTGTTGGCTTAGGCTCTTCTTTAGGTTTGGCGAGGTTGGCCATTGTTTCCGCGAATGAAAATGTAGACTTTGGTGCAGCTACAGATGCTGTAGATAAGACCTTTTTCTCCGCCGACTTTGCGGTAGTGGATGCTGTAGCTGTAACATTTCCTTTTATCGATGTCCCTGGTTTCTTTGCTGCGGACTGAAGGCTTGCGAAAAAACTGGAAGGCTTTGCAACCACAGTCTTGGCTTTAATAGGTGCTGCAGTCGTTGCGGTTGGCGCAGCTGTGCCTGTTTTGGCAGCCAAACTTGGTGGCAATTGCTTCTTGACCACACCGGTTGACTTGGCGGCTGTAGTTGTCAAGCCATTGGGCTTGACGCTGGTGGCAACTTTCTTTTGAACGCCACCTTCCGCTGCATTGCTCGCAGAGCGCTTCATGCCGACAACCGCTTCGGTATCTTGGCGTTTTGGAGATGCTGGTCCAGTTGATTTCGTGGGCGCTGCGTCATTTGATTTTTCCTTGGATCCTGCGGCAGCATTTGCGATAATGCGCTTGGCAAAGAATTGCGTTTTAGCATCGCCTTTCTTGACGTATCGTGGAAGGACTTTGACGAGATGTGTTTTCTCTAATTTTTCATCGGTGAGGGTGGTGAAAAGAGTCATTGATTCTAGCATGGCGCGAGCAAGTGCACCATTAAGGTCCTCTTCCTTGAACCGATCTAGCAAGAACTGATAGCACAAGAAGATCAGTGGGACGTTTTCGCCCAGACTAAGAAATATGGAAATTAGCTGCGATTCCTAGAATTTCGCCTTTATTCAAAGTGTATGGTGAAGTTTCATTTGATTTGCTGTGGGAGTTCAAATTTGAATAACACGCCGGGGTTGAATCGGACTACGTCACATTTGAAGAATGAATTTGGATCACGCTTATAGATCGAGCAGGTTCCCTCATTAATAATGGAGGCTGCATTCACGGCGTTGGGTTCATCATCAAGACGCTTTGATCATCACCGACATCATGTCCATGGGGCCGTCATTCGATGCATCATAGTGACAATATTCCGACTTCACAAAGCCAATCCAAAACCCAAGATATCAACGTGCAGGGGAGGGGGGTTTTAAAAACTTACAGTTCGATAATACTCCTGTGGCCATGCTTGAGGGCTGTTTTGAATGCCAGTTCGATCATATCGCGCTGATCTTTCACTCTACTTTTAAGTAGTGGTAATTCTCCGGCTCTTTTCTTCTCCTCCGCATCTTGAACAGCGACTGTGTCAGTCTTCCAGCGATCTCTGATGGTTTTGACAATCTCCCAAAAGTCTACCAGGCCTTTACGAATATTTTCTGAATCAAGAGATTTTCGTTTGCTGCGCCAGAGTGCTTTGATTGTGTCATACTCAATCAGCTCCTTCGGATCAGTCGGGCGTTTGCTTGGAAGTGGAGAGCCTTCAGTGTCAGATTCGGATGTATAAGAGGATGCATCATCATCAGAAGAGTCTTCGTCGCTGGATGAATCTCCTTCATGTTTAATTGATTCCGATGAGACGTTTGGTTTGGAGAGTGGGGCGGCTTTGACTTTGGTTGAAAGTCCGCTCTGTTTCTTGATGGATTTTTTGCCAATCTTGGCCAGCAAGACTGGATCATTTCCAACGAGCTTCCTTAGCTCGTTTTTAGATTTGCGAGCTGTGAATGCGGGTAGCGTGGTGGTTCGGTTCACGGCAAATTCAAGGGGTTCTTTGCCAATGTTGATGAAATTGCCCATCCGTTCCGAGTTTGTGCTTTGAGCAAGCTGTTCAAAATTGATAATTGAAACCAAGCCTACAGCATCACCTTTGGGAATGGAGGCCACCAATTTGGCTTGATCTACAGGGGGTCGAACGGCTGGAGCGACGGATACTGGCGGACTGTGGACAGGTTGAGAAGGTGGTCGGTTGTATTGAATATTGCCCCTCCCAAGAGCATCGGGGGCAATAGTAGCCGCATTTTGCGGTTGGTTGGTAAACGAAGCGTAATTAGGATTGTATGCAGGAGGCGATGTGGATTGACTGTAGAGGGCGGGATCAAATTGTTGTTGTTGTTGTTGTTGTTGTTGTTGTTGTTGTTGTTGTTGTTGTTGTTGTTGTTGTTGTTGTTGTTGTTGTTGTTGTTGTTGTTGTTGTTGTTGTTGTTGTTGTTGTTGTTGTTGTTGTTGTTGTTGTTGTTGTTGTTGTTGTTGCTGTTGTTGCTGTTGTTGTGGCTGTTGGTATTGTTGAAATGCTTGCTGGCGTGGTGGATTGAACTGGCCGTAAGGGTTGAGGGCAAACTGATTCGGAGTCTGAGATATCTGCCTCGCATAGGGCGACGGCTGAGCATTTAGACTGGACACATGGTTCGCATTTTGATGCCAGGCGGGTGAGGCCTGGGCGGCACGTGAAGGGGCTGGATAGCCCGTGACAGCCCAGCTGGCATCGGCGAAGTTTTGGTCGGGGCCATTTGGAAATAGATTATCATATGCGTGGGCGAACTGTGGATTATTATCTGCAGGAAACAAGTCTCCATTGGAATAGCCATCGACGGCGCGGGGCATTTGGTTATTGTCCATGGCCACCACGTCCACTGCGTGTTTATGTCGGCTGCGGGCGGAGTAGTGAAGGATGTCAGCCGGGGGGCGGGGGCCCGTGCGCGCTGGTCAACTCCGCAGCGACATGCGCGGGCAAGTCACAAGAGGAGAAAGGAGAGGGGAGAAGCGAGAAGCGATGCGGACGCTGCACGAGAGCGTGAATGTCGTCTCGCCGCCGCTATGTTTAGATGGACGGACGAGAAGAGAAGAGTTCAAAGTCGTCTCGTCGAGTTGTTTGTCGCAGAGTCGTGACGGCTGTGTGTCTGGAGCGCGACGGCGGCGTGCAGAAAAGCGTGACTTAAGCCAGCTGCAGCCTGTGGACGCAGAAGATGACGAAGGACGAACCACAGGCGTTTAACGCATTTCTCGTTCAGCAGACGATTCTCAGCGAGCGCGCGCTATGGCAGCTGATGGGTACGGTTAAGATGACGACGACAAAGAAGCAGATGCGCGGCCGAGTCGTGCGATGAGCAGCAAGCAGTACCCTCTCAGTCTGTCCACGGCAAGAACCACGCCTTTTCCCACGCCTGAAACCCTCCTGCAAAGCCTCAATTACGCGGTCAAGAGTATTAAGATGGGAAGGGGAAGCGAGCGACAGCAGCGCTCGTCGGAGGGAAGGGGAGGAGTGTGTGTGTAAGGGTGGGAGGATGTGTGGATGTGTGTGGATGTGGGTGAGTGTGGGTGGTGTCGAGGAGAAGAGAGGATGCGACGGGGACGCGAGACGAAGGCCAAGAGAGAGAGAGAGAGAGAGACCAGGCCGGCAACCAGGCCATAATCGTGACTAAGCGTAAGGCTCGGCGCGTCGCGGTTCGGCCCGCCACGCTCACGGTCAGGGCCACACCATCCCTCTGGCTGGCGGCCAGCTTTCACCCAGGCGTCATTCCATTGTTGGTGCCTCGATTGTCACACTACACACCATCTCGCATACCCTTACTGTCGCCACACCGTCCTCTTCTTGGTCCAGCCGCGACCTCGACATCGTTTGCCCTCCTCCCTTCATACGCATGCGCTGAGCCTCTTCACAGGCTGGACAACAGCCAAACTCACACACAATGTCTTCCTACCAAACACTGCGGGATCGACAAGTAGGTAGGTCTTCGACTCGTCCCTCACAAGACGCTCTCTTCTAACTCCCCCAGCCTCCATCGAAAGAATTCTCAACCTGAACCACACGCCCGAAACGAATAAAGACCTCCACCATGACTCTGCTGCCTCCAATGGCTTGATCCCGGCATCCGCTCCAACACTAAACTTGGACGGCGAACCTGTATGGAAAGTATTGGTATTCGACAATCTTGGACGCGATGTCATCAGCAGTGTATTGCGGGTAAATGACCTGCGCGCATGGGGAGTGACAATACATCTGTACGTGGGCCAGCCCAGCCTCATGCCTGCAAGTCGCAAGCGTGAAATCCCAAGACCCAACAGTCGCTGACACTCTTCTGCCCAGAAACATCAATGCTCAACGGCATGCTATCCCAGACGTGCCTGTTGTCTACCTCGTCGAACCCACTGCAGAAAACCTCGAGCGCATCACCCAAGACTTGCAGAAGGGGCTCTATTCACCAGCCCACGTCAACTTCTTGTCGTCGATATCACGTCCCCTTCTCGAGGATTTCGCATCACAGACAGCACAAGCAGAGACCTCGGAAAGTATAAGTCAAGTCTTTGATCAATATTTGAACTTTATCGTCAGCGAGCCGAATCTGTTCAGCTTGGGAATGGGCAAGGAGACGTACTGGGCGATGAACAGCGCACAAACCAGCGATGATGAGATTGATGCAAAGGTTGATCGCATTGTCAGCGGCCTCTTCAGTGTTGCAGTTACCATGGGTAAGATGCTTGGAGATATTATGGAAACAAACGTTGCTGACATGGCTCACAGGAACAATCCCAATCATTCGATGTCCCAAGGGCGGAGCCGCCGAGATGATTGCCGCCAAGCTTGACCGCAAACTACGAGACCACATTTTGAACGCCAAAGATAACTTATTTTCAGCCAAAGCGGCTGGTGGAGCTGGAACTTCGGCATCTCGACCGGTTCTTGTCATTGTTGACCGCAATGTCGATCTCGTACCCATGCTTTCACACTCATGGACATACCAATCTCTTATTCACGACGTGTTGAAGATGCACCTGAATCGCATAACAGTTGAAACACCTGCCGACGAAAACAACCCAAACAGCACAAGCACCAAACGAGCGTACGACCTTACTACAAACGATTTCTTCTGGAAAAAGAATGCTGGCATACCATTCCCTCAGGTGGCAGAGGATATTGATGCCGAATTGACGCGATACAAGGATGACGCTGCCGATGTTACCAAGAGGACGGGCGCAAACTCGATTGAAGATCTTCAGAATGATACAAGTGCATCAGCACAACACTTGAAGGCCGCCATTACGCTATTGCCCGAGCTCAGAGAACGCAAGGCTCTATTAGATATGCACATGAATATCGCAACTGCTTTGTTGAAGGGTATCAAGGACCGACAACTCGACAATTACTACCAACTCGAAGAGGACATTAAAAAGCAAACAAAAGCACAGATTCTCGAATTGTTGAATGATTCAGATAAAGGAAATGATCCCAACGACAAATTGAGACTGTTCATCATCTGGTTTTTGAGCACTGAACAAGATGTCTCAAGAGCCGACATGGAGCGTTTTGAAGAGGCCCTCAAAAAGGCGGATATTGATACTTTGCCACTGACCTATATCAGACGTGTCCGTGAAATTACTCGGATGACTATGATTTCCTCCGCTCCCACACAACCTGCACAGACGTCGGCATCAGCGGACCTCTTCCGCGGTTTCAGCTCGATTTCATCTCGCTTGACAGACCGGTTCAAAGATGCAGGTTTAGGTGCAAATTTTGATAATCTCATTTCTGGCGTGAAAAATTTCTTGCCAGCAAACAAAGATTTGACTCTCACGAAAATCACCGAGAGTTTGATGGACCCGCAGAATGCATCGACCAGCGCATTACAAAAGACGGAAGGGTTCTTGTACTTTGATCCACGTTCTGCCAATGCTCGAGGAACTATGCCACCGAGTGCCAAAGATGCACGATCAGGTACGAATCAAAGCCGGGGTATCGAAGCATCCTTTGGCCAGCGAAGACAGGGTTTCAGCGAAGCTATTGTATTTACTGTCGGCGGCGGAAGTATGGACGAATATGGCAATCTTCAAGATTGGGCCCAACGGACAAGCAATGCTGCTGGAGCGGCAGGTGCTGTGAGCAAGAAGCGTATCATCTATGGCAGTACGGAGCTTGTCAACGCCGAAAGCTTTTTGTCGGAATTGGGTAGACTGGGCAAGGAGAGCGGATAGAAGTTATAGACAGTCCTAATCAATAGCATGAGCCCGAACTGTTTCACTACAGTACTTATGCTTCATGGCGGCCTTCTAAACGCCCAACGGAGATGTGGGTCATTTTGAGTGGGTTATATAGTCTATGGATGACAGTAACATGGGGCATCAACACTAGTCGCCCTCGCTTGAATGCAGGGGCGAGGACCAGTCCATCTCTAATGACAAGAAGCTCATCATCAACTGGATGCAATTGAAGATTGATAGAGACATGATCAGTGATGAATGTAATAAACGCCAGGAAGATGTCGAGTGGACAACAAGAATAGACTTTTTGCACGACATGACGTAGCAATGTACCCAGCACACAGCGAAGACGAAGGAGGCCCGAGGAGCGTTGAACTTTAAGTTGCGGTTGCGGCTCCCCGATTCGCTTGGCAGTATTGATGATGACAACTCGAGAACTACGTCTTGATTCGTCCGGCCTCTCCTCTCACTCCAGTTCCCCCCCTCCCCCGTGGAGTCATTAATTATCCGTCGTCTCTTGCCTCGAGCCATCACCAGAGTCTGACCGTGGACAGCGAGCCTGAAATGAAAGGGCCCTTTCGTTGCTCCGCGCGCCCTTGAATCGCCGACACCCGACCCTTTCCCCGGCACCGTTGCCTCAGGTCGTTTGCCCAGCCTTCATTGTCGAGTGTGGCTGCTTCCGCCGATACTTACAACGACACATCGCCATGGCCGCTGGACGCTCGCTGCGATCGCTTGTGAGCAGGCGGAGACGAGTAGGAGATGAAGGCGAGGAGGATGATGATGGTCCTCTGATGGTGGAGGATTCGCAGAGTGAGGGGTCAGTTTTGACGGATGCTGAAGATGATGGTGCCGATGCTAGCAGTTTGGGTGATCCTACTGCTGTGGGACAAGCCAAGGGAGGTTCGGGCACAGCGATGGCCGAAGACCGTACGAATGGGACGAAGCCGGCGAAGAAGGTACGAAAGTCGAGGAAGAAGGGAAAGAAGGGTAAAGAGTTGGTGCAGACGGTCGATGCATCGGGAAACAATTTCAAGCCGGTGGCTGACACAGATGCTATGATGAACGGACTGCGGATAGACGAAGCGTCGCAGAATCAAGATGCTGTGGAATTCGAGAGCATGGGTAATAGTAGCAATACTCCTGCGGCTGGACCAGGCGCCACATCGACTATTGTCAATCACAACGGGACTTCTGGCGATCGCAATCGGCGAGAGCATGAAGAATACCGCAAGAAGCGTGATACGGATCCAGCGTTCATACCGAACCGAGGCAACTTTTTCATGCACGATACTCGAGGGCAGGCGAATGGACAACCGCCGCAGCGAGGCGCATGGCAAGGACGAGGACGAGGAAGAGGAGGACCGGCTGTGGGAGGACCATTCTCACCAGCAAATCAAGTAGTGAGAGCCGAACAAGCGGCAGAGCAACCATGGAAGCACGACCTTCACGATACGATCAACGAAGAACCAACAGCTGATTCCAACAAACCGACCGAGCCATCGCAGCCTCAGGGAACTAGCGGGTTTGGTCGGATGGATGGGAAGAATGGACTAACTTGTGGTACTGTTGCTTCACCCCGAATTTTGTCATTCTCGACGACAACTCTTGTCGGCAAAGTGCAGATTCGCGTGTTTCTCCCTGGTATGAAGTCACCGATTTCCTTCTCTGAAGTTCCTTGGAAGCATTACATTCGATTGCCAAACCATCGTCCGCCGTTGCGCAGAGATAAACCCGTTCGAGTCTCAATTCCGAACCACACACAGCGCTACATCTTCCCATCGCCTGATCGATCTTTCATCTTCATTCCTAGGCAGATGAGACCGAACCAGCAAGGTTATGGACGAAATAATCAACAAAGGAATATCGGTGGATATGGATACTCGAGTCGTAGGACCAGTATGTACGGTGGAAGTATGTATTCTGCGAGCGTTGCAGCAAGTCGCCGATCGTCGATGGCTGGAATTTCAAGAGCCGATGCCTTTTCACCCAATTCGTTTGGCGGCGGTAACAGACCTGTTGTTCGCCTGCCTTATGGTCAACAGAACTACTCGGCGGTGACGACGCCGTCTGGACCACTCTCTGGTCATCACACGCCAACTGGAATGCAAATACATACATATCCGCTACCACAACAGCCGACCTACCAGGGAACGCCAACGACAACAATGCATCAGCCACGACCGCAGAAGACGATATCTGTTACTGGCATTGAATCTCCTGCTGTTCTGCAACAAGTTCAGCCTGCGCAAGAAATACAGCCATTCCAGAACCAGCTGCCTGCGCACATGAATGAACACCATCATGTTCAACAATCTGCACAAAGTTTCTCGCCCCGTCAGAATTATCAATATGCCCAGCAGCCACAGAGCGGCACACCGCTGAATGGCATTCCGGAGCAAGCTTTCCATGGTCAACCGTTCCAGCAGCCTAATATGGGATACAGCCAGCCAGCATACTATCCAGCCTATCCAACTCAGCAGGGTTACTATTATTCACCATCCGACCATAATGGATACCAGGCAATGGGAATGTATATGCAACCAGGACAAACTTTCATGTTGCCACAACCTCGAGGTCCACTCCAACAAGCACCGCAATCCCAGCAATCTTTGCAGCAGACAGACGATTCGCAACAGGTATCTGCTCAAGCACCTTCTGGTATGGTAGCACATGAAAGCAATGGCATGGTCTTCTATCTCCCAGCCGCAGAAGCCCAGCAACAATCTCAAAACGAAAATTACCAACCGGCTGAAAGCTTCGTGCCTTCATACGCCATGCCTGGCCTTCCACCTCCCACCCCGGCCCCCGATGCGGCTTACTATTATCCTCCTATGCAAGGCCAACCGCAGCCGTCCATGTACTACCCGCCCCAAGCATAGTATCCATGGACATGGACGTACTGAATGGCTTATTTGCTCTTCTTCACTGTTTTATCCGCATTCGTCGTGTCGTCATTCTGAAAGCATTTGGTTGATTCATTCACGGAGCATGCGAGGCGTCTCGGAGGGCAAGCGAAAGAGAGAGAGAGGGGGAGAGAGAGAACGCCGAAAAGCATAGGAACCGCTTGACTAACATCAAACCCGTCCGACTAGTCAAGCTCCTTGCAATTACCGCGTCGATGACTCTGGGAGAAAAGAAAAAGTAATATCCAGTTGCCAACGGAGAAATTTTCTTCTCTTTTTTTTTTTCCAAAAGGGCTTTCTTCTACTCTGGTTGTTTTGTGTGTTAATTGCTTGGGTCCTTATTTTATAATTTTTATCTTTTGGAAACTAAAAATCCCTCTTGCCTTTTTAAGGGGGAACCGCTCTTTCTTGTTTGTTTGTTTCTTTTTTGGCTTGATCATGTTGTTTGGATATGTTGGATCTGTTTATAGTCGCTTGGTTTTACTTTGGTAGAGTTCAGTTAGGCAGTTAGCTGTGGCTGTAGTTGTAGCTGTGCTAATTCCTCGTATGACTTGACTTGACTTGACTATGAATTTTTCTCGTAGGTTTTCCCTGCTTGTCGGCGAGAATTATGTTTTGACTTGCTGTTCACGTTGTCGCCTGTACATGACACGACTGTGAAAACGAAGTGATTAATTAGACATGTACTACAAAGCGCAATCAAAGATCAAAGTGGAACTTATTTATTTTGTAACTTCGGTTGGTCTAGTTAACGTTACCTAGACTAAGCCAGAAAAAATTCTGTCTGGACCCACTCCACACTCCACACAATCATAAAGAACCTCAATTTTCCAGGTCTCCATCAATTACAGCTTGGTTGTATAGTGTAATGGCTAGCACATCAGATTCTGAGTTCGTCTTCACATTCTGGTAATCCCGGTTCGATCCCGGGTACGACCTTCCTTTTTTTGTTTCTTTCTTCTTCTTCTTTTTCCACTTGTTCTTTTTCTTCCCCTTCGCTTCGACGTTTTGGGGATTTGGGAGTGGAATTTTTTGTGGTAGCGTGGTTTGTTTGACGTCTCCGTCATCCACATTGGTTGTATAGTGTAATGGCTAGCACATCAGATTCTGAAACTTCCTGATCTTCTGGTAATCCCGGTTCGATCCCGGGTACGACCTGATTTTTTCTTCTTCTCTTCTCCTCTTCTCTTCTCCTCCTCGTCCCTGGGGGGGATTCGTGACTGGAATTTTTGTGGTAGTGCGGTGCGTTTTTGACTTCTACAGCTGGACTTGGAGCGCTCTTTGGAGGAAGTTTTTCGAACGACTCATTCACTGCCAGCGCTTACTGGTTTGTCGCTTTGTGATATGCTATTTAATTTTGCGATGATGAGTACGTGGAATTTCTTCGGTAGGTGAGTATCTCTTGACGTCTCCAGTCGTGAGAGTAACTCTTTTTGTCTTTTATGTAGTATGAGCAGCAATGATCGAGTCGACGTTGGCAACATTTCGCCGTCTCGTCGTGTCTGACACTGCTGGCCAATGTCACAATATCAACCCAACAACACTCTTTCTGTATTTCTTCTCCATCACAACACTATGACTTCTCTACAGATCAATCATCTACCCCATTTACCTCTCTCCCCTCCGCCACATCCCCACCGTCCTAGGCTGTCCGCTCTGGGGCCAAACCTACACACGGCTAACAAATGAAATCGGCGTCCCGGAAAGAACCTGGCATGAAGACCTCGGTCCTATCATTCGCTTCCATCTCCCCTTCGGTACGGAACGAATCTCCATCGTCGACGAGCAAGCGCTTCGAGAAATCAACGTGCGGAATCCGCATTATTTCGTTCGTCCTGCGCAGGTCATTCGATGGATGATTCCGATTTTAGGCGAGAGAGGGATCTTACTCGCCAATGGGGTGCTTCATGTCCGGCAGCGTAAAGCCCTCGCGTTTGCATTTTCGCCGGCGTCGATTCGACGGCTTGAGTGCAGGTTTTGGGAGAAGGGGTTTTGTTTGACGGATGAGCTTTCTGGTTTGCTCGACTGCTCTTTGCAAGAACATGGCTCGGATGGATGTCTTGACGGTTTTGACTGGATTCAACATGCGACGTTTGATCTTATCGGTCTTGTGTCTTTTGACTGGGATGTCAATTCGTTGGGATCGACTGTTTCGCCTTTGAGGAACGTCTTTGCTGAAATCTTTGCTTTGGATACGGGTTCTTGCCTTGTGCAAACGCTACGGCTGTATCTGAATTTCGTCAAGTATCTTCTTTGTAAGATGAACCGTGCCATTGATTCCGGCAGCAAGGTTCTGAAAGAAATCTCCGAACAAATCCTGCCTTCGAAGCTGAAGGATATGGATTCCACCATTGTCTCTGACGATATCATAAGCCAAATCATCTCTCAAAACGAAAAGCTTCCACACAACCACCCCGATCGCCTCTCCTACCAAGAAATCAAACACGACATCATGACCATCTTCGGCGCAGGCCACGACACAACCGCCGCAGCGTTGGCATGGACACTCGACCAACTATCCAAACACCCTAGCAAAACAAACGTCGAGCCAAAATCCAAACCCACATTCCTACTTTCCAAAACCCACGCCTATCCCACTCACTGAGCAAACTCAACATCGACAGTTTTCCCTACCTGAACAATGTCTGCCGCGAAACCCTCCGCTACATCCCACCCATTCCCGCCATCGGCCGCGAAGCAGTGCACGACAAGTTCCTAAACGGATATGTCATCCCCGCGGGCACGTCAATACACATCACCCCAAACGCCATCAATCACTTACAGCACTACTGGGGCTCGGATGCAAATACCTTCAACCTCGGACCGATGGGACGCCTTACCTGATCATTGGCAGCCGAATGCTTTCCAGTCGTTTCTTTCCGGACTGCGCGGGTTTATTCGGAGGAAATTCGCCGAGACGGAAATGAAGTTTTTTTTGTGTTTTCTCATAGCGAAGTTTGAGTTTGGGAGGGATGGATTGGTTGCTGATCAAGAGGTTGGGTTTAAAGCCGAGGGATGGGATTTGGTTGTTTGAGACGGGTTTAAAGATGAATTATTTTGGGGGGGATGGATATTCTTATTTTTGGTTCTTGAACAATATTTACAAGGTTTCTGGTTTCGTTTTATCTTCTCGACACACCGAGATTGGCCAAGTTGGCAACATAAGCCTTTTGACCACGAGTCTCGGCACGTGCAAACGCAGCAGTGAGAATACTAGCATACGACCAAGTAAGATCCGCAGCACCCTGAGCAACACCCGTATTACGATTAAACTCCTCGGACAAATGCCCATCGGCAGGAGTATAATATTTAATCGTGCGCATAAAAGCATCACCCCATCCGTTCAACGCATTGACCGTTTGACGATACTCTCTGCTGTCATAACCATACGTCTCACCGACTTGAAGACCGGCTTTGGGAGCAAAGTAATCGAAGAAAGGCTTCGAAGTCTCCGTGATGGAAATGCTGCCCGCGGCGGCATATTCGTTCGAAGCCGCGTACATGAATTGAGACATGGCCGCTGTGCAGAGATACCATGGGTTACCACCGTTATCCTCGGTGCCAGTTCCATTGTATACATCCTCTGGGTAGCGACCAATGGGGATGCCGAGGACTTTATCACCATCGGCAGTCTTCTTAGCGATGGGGTAGACGTCGAGGAAAGCGGTGGAGATGCGAACGGCGGAGGACAGGACTTTGTCGTTGGTATATCCGTAGAAACCGTCACCGGCATAACCGTGAATGACACCGAGGATGACGGCGATGTCGATATAGCTGGATTTACCTCGGAGGACTGGACCGTACTCGTAGAGTAGAAGCTCGCGGTTGGGATCCCAGAATTGAGAGAAAGTGGCTGAGATATCAGCAGCGGCGGCTTTGAGAGTCGAAGCAGTGCTAGAATCGCCCATCTTCTCGGCGAAAACTGCTCCGTCAACCAGAGCACGACGTTGAACCATGCGAGTGTAGAAGTGGTCGGCGCTTTCTTCTTCCCAGAGATCGAACGAAGAATAAGTCCAGTTCTGGGCAACGAAAAGTAAGTCGGCCTTGACTGGAGCGCTGGCGGGGAACGTCGTCGAGTCGTAAATCTTCTGCTTCACGTCCTGAATACTTCCGCCTTGTGCGAGGTAGTCATTGGCGAATCTCATCAGAGTGCCGGCGGCAGTGGCTGGGCCGTCATTTTGTGGTCGACCCCAGGGTCCAGAGAAGATGGTGTTGTTGAGATAGAACTTTGGCTCACCGAGACCAGTTTGAAGATTGGGGTCGTTTTGTTCAGTTGCACGAGCAGTGGCATACTCGAACAGCATGTTCTGGAGCTGTTGCTTAGGATTGCGTTTGGTAGCGCCAGAGTACAGTGTTTTAACGACATCCATGGTCAGAGAGGAGTCACGAACCCAATTGTACTCGTAATCGGGATCCTTTTGGTCATACGAAGGACCGCTGCGAGCAGCTACAACTGTGCCCTTTGCATCGCCTTGAATAGATGGGTTGATGTTGAGGAACATCCGAGCAAAGGCAGTTTCAACCTCAGAGCCAATGGAGACAGAAAGCCAGTTGGTGATGTCTTGTTCAAATCCCATGGGCTCAGCATATGGAGTTGGGATTGATGGAAGCGTTGGAGCTGGAGCTCCGCTTGCCTGGACTGGCTTGTTCAGGCTTTGAACATAGGTTTTGCCGATGTCGGTGGCCTGGTAAGTCAAATTCAGAAGCTCAGTGATACCATCGATGTAAATTGCAGTCTGCGTGTTCCAGACCTCCCATCCGGACACACTGGCGTCGCCTTGATAGCCAAATTGGACGGCAGAGAGTGGAGTGCTTTGGCCCTGTCTGTTTGTATAGTACAGAGTAACGAGCTTGTCATAATCCAGGTTGGCGATGAAAGCTGTATGATGGTATTAGAATATGGTTTGTCATTGCGAGTAATCAGACCCACCAGTAGCAGTCAAAGTGCCTCCGCAGTAGCTATAGGTGCTAAGAGCAAGTTCAGAGCCGTCATTGGGAGGAGCAGTTGCAAGTGTCTGCGTTTCACACGTCTGTCCAAGGGCAGTTGCCGCAAAGACGAGACCCGTTGTAATAGCCTTCATCTTGGGGAGAGAACAGACGAGGATGGATGGGTCGAAGGGAAATACGAACAGGCAAACCTGGAGGCTTAAATACTACAAGGCATTGTCAACACACGTGCCGATTATCCACTGCGGTCGATATGCTGGTCGTTGGCCAAGTGGATGAGATGTCATCAACATACGCCGAAAATAATACCGTCAATGGACATGATTCGATGGAAGTCAAAGTAGCTTGATGTTCCTGCGCAGCCTTGGCCTGATTAAGGAGGAGCTCCGCGTTAGTGACCCCGCGATGTGGAGGTCTCCATGTGGAGAAGACGACAGCAAAATCCCTCAGTGTTAACTAAAGGATTGTTGTGATGTCATGTAGTAATCTGGATGATGAATTCAGAGTTTTACGCTCTAGAAACACTTTTTTCACAACGGACTTAAAAACTGACAACTGCTCGTACTCGTGTGCCTCGTATATAAGTTTGTCAAGCTCAAAGTGGAGACAACGCCACAGAGACGCATGATGAGACGAGTGGCTGCGGGTTTGGATCAAATATTTCTGGGGTATGAAGTCATTGTCTCTTTGTATCCGGGCTTAACACTACTGAACATCATTTTCTTTCAACTCCATCACAAGAAACATTGTTGAAGGCTTCTCTTGATTCTTCGCAATAGGACGAATGCTGTATTCCCGTTAATGACATTAGTAGTTCATTCTTCGCTGCAATGACCGATCGTATTGACGAAAATTGGCTGTCGAGAAAAGCAAGAGAAGGAAAATTAGATTGATGCCACGCTCTGGCGATATGCCTTGAGTTCTGAATCCTCGCCTTGGTTCGCGACTCGATAAGTCGATACATGCTGTCGATGACCCAACATGCTCAAAGCGGCAAGAATGATTGAGAAACCAGCCAATGGCAATGTAAGCCACCTTGCTGTCGTCTGGATGAGATGCGCTGTCAGCAGTGATTCTCTTCGGTACTTGACCTCCACAAGTTACTTACCGCGTTCTTGCATGCAGGAGCCCAAAAAGAAAATGTGTTGTCCCAGGACGGGAACTGATGTTGCATTTGACAAGCCCAAGACTCTGGAGTGTATTGGCCAAAGACAGATTGAGGGCCGCTATATCGCCAAGTTGAACTTCTGCTTTCCTCGACAAAGGCGGCGACGAAAACCGAAAACGACACCAGCGCAGATGCGCAACTGACGGCACAGGAGGCTAAGCTGAAATTTCGGACCTTTGGTGTCTGAGCAGTGGTCAGCGTGCATTCAAAACAACATGCGATTGCTCTTACAGATGATGCTCGCAAGTTGAAAAATGTAAAGGCCAAGCTCAAAATGCCAGCAGCGACGCAAATACCGCCGGCCGCAAGTATAGACAGAGGAACGCCAGTGAGATAGGTCTGCGGCACCAACCAAAGCACCTTGTCGCAGGTTCCCTGGAGATGAGGCCAACATGAGACTCGAGGCTCATTATCAAAGTCACTGTCGTATATATTATCTTCCAAAGCCTGAATTGAAGTGCTCTGTATCGCAAGGGTCGCGACACCAAGGGCTAAGACAACGACGGCTGCGCCGACGGATACATAGTCAAGATATCGCGGCATGTTGCAGGTTCTCGCGAGAGATCAATTGAGAGGATGGAGAAATTGCCAATGACAAGCGAAAGAGAGCAAGAGAGAAGCGGCCTTGGACTGAATTGTGTTGGAGATGCTGGAGAAGGACGGGACGATGTAGGAGAAGATTGCGAGGCGGCCATACTTGTCGTCAACCTGCTGTGCCGCATAAAACAGCCAAACTATATTTATACATGTTTCAAGGGCTGTTCGACGGCGGTGGGCGTTCCTGAAAGAGGCAGATTGTTGATGCGAGAGCGAAGAGGTGCATTTGCACTTGTACCGAGGCGGAGTGGCGTGACGCTTTGGCAGACGCCCAACCGACCGCAGCCGCATCGCCCCTTGTCTAAACGTCCAGCCGCAGCTTTTCACCTGGGTTTAACCACTTCACCTCGGCAGAACTGTGCCTCGAGAGGCGTGAGAAATAGTACAGTGGGAGGTAAATGATGTATTTGCGACGCACTCGAAATGTCTACAACTATCTGTCTCATCCATACACATTTCCTTCTCCAATCAATTCATGGAAGCGTTCATGCTCCAGTCATTCACTTCATTGCACTACATGCTGTCAGCCACGCTCAAGGCAACATGGTGGGTCAAACATACTCAACTACCCGGCATGTATATCCCTCGCGGCCAAATCGTGAAGGGATGCTGGTGCACTGAGCTCTGCATCTGGAGGTTTGTCAGCATTCATACACAACTTGACTTGGTTTGAAGTTTCGTACAATGTACCGTCAGACGCTCTTCCATAGCATCTGGTTCGGCAATCAACCAAGCCCTGTTGGCCTGCACTGTAAGTCTCCTTGTTTTCAGCACTCTGGTCTCCTGTTTTCTTGGAGCATGACTTGATGGAAGGGACGTTTCGGGTGTCAGCCGCGACAGATATTGCGAGAGAAAGGAAAATGACATGAGTAAAGTTGAACTGCATGGCGATGGTCTTGAAATTTGAAGAGGAAAGTGATGCTGAACAAGAGATTGACGGCAAATTGATGGGGCTTTCTGTTGTTCAAATACTCATTCGACTTGAGTCCGCTTTGCTTTTGAATGATTGGAAATAGAATGTAACATAACAACTCCCAGTCCGAGTCTAGAAGTCGAACTTGACCTAAATGGAGTCCAAAAGGGACCTTCTACCTTGGAAAGTACCTTGTTCATTCGCAATTCCTGCCACTTTGAAACGGGTAGTCCATGCACAGTAGGCCTACCATGCCTAACTTTTCCCATCTCATCTCAAAAAGTTCGACTCAACGAATCAAATAACGCCATTCAAGGCTTGTACTTCAAATTTAGAACCTGCAGGTGACAAGCAGTTGCAGGCCGCGTGGAAAATGCAGGGGTCATGTCGATGCAGGCAACGTGAATATGAATATAGCATGAACAACGTGTGGCGTAAAATCAAAACAAAGTTACTTGCATTAGCGGTTGGAGTTTTAGTCCTAACACAGAAATTCAATTCATAAAATGACATGTGCAGCCTGTAAATAAACCATGTATATGGGTTTGGGTGCATGCGGCGTTCAGATGAAACGAGTTGGGGGCGTTGCAACGACTCCTACGAAAAGTCCAGCAATTTTCATCACTGCCGGGGCCTTAATGTCCAATATTAGAATATGCATTCTGAATAAAATTGCATTCGATGTCCGTCTCATGCATTTACCTTGCAAATTACCAAAAATAATTGTAAGGTGGCAACCAGCTACGCCGACATGCTTCATCCTGTCGAGCAGAGGCGTCCCTTGTAACATTAGACTATGCATACCAACATCTTGACAAACTCAATTGTTTCAGCTATACAAGCTTCATCTTGCTAAGATCTTCAAAGACAGAGATATAAAGCCTAGAGAATAAATCGCCGCTTGAACAACAATCCAAACCACATTTCCATTCTTCATCAACAGTAACAACAACATCATCACAATTGACATCATGCGCATCCAATCAATTCACCTTCTCACTTTCCTACTGAGTGCCCTACCGGTATTCTCCGAGGAAATAACAACTTTCGGCCAAGTTCTCGGAAAAGCTTCAGACGCGATCGGGCCAGTGGCCGATGTGCTCGGCATCGTATCCTTCATCATCGAAAACCTACCGGATCCGGAGAAAATCCACGGTACAAAAGTCACCATCGGAGTCAACCAGAATAATGTCAGCTCGGACGGCTTTGTAAGTTTTCAAGTTCTCACCACAACGATTTTTCCGTCTGACAGGTTTATCTTTGATTCGCAGGGTGGCACGATTCGTACTATCTGGGGATACGATTCGTTGAACCATGTTCTTGGAAGTGCTGATTTGGGTATGCCAGTTTGAGAACCACGACTTGAATATTATTAACCTCTCATCAGACCAAAAAGTTCCAGCAGGCGAGGCGACTCAAATTGAGATCCATCAACAACTTGGACAAGGGGTACCTGCGCAATACATCTCGATCCTCGCCGGCGATGACGAAACCTGCATCTCCTACGTTGGTGAGTCCCAATTCCAGTTCCAACCAAACAAAACCAAGCCAAAAAAACACTAACGAACAAAGTCGCCACGTTCCCCGGCGAATCAGACTCCCACTCCTGGATGGGCGACGTCGGATCTATCTGCGGCCAGTCGTGGTACATGGGCTACAGCCCACACGGGACCTTCAACGGAACAGCCTACTATCCACGCTGTACCTGGATGGACACGAACCACGGCGATAAACTAGCCAGACCAGTCCCCATCACCAACCGCCAGATGAAAATCAACATGTTGGCCTACGACGCCACGAACCCGGAAGCGAGTAAAGGCACCGATTATCTCTGCAACGCGTCGATTTTCACCTGGGAGAATGATGATCCCATTGCAGAGGCTCCTTCCCGAGGCCCGAATCCGCTTACCCAACAGCAGCATGCTCGTCGTGCGGAGGGGATTGGGACGAGTTTGGCGAGAGTTCCTCGCCCTCGGACGCCCGAGACAGCGAGGCATTTGATTGTCAATTCGCGTGTACAGCAGTCGGCCGTCGATCTGTGTCATTCGCCGACTTCTCGCGGACAGGATTTCGCTTCGACGAATGAGGGTTTGTTCTGTGATATGGAGACAAAGACTTTACATCAGCTTTGTAGCGATAGCGTCAAGGTCGATTGTTATGATTTGGACACGGAACAAATGGCTCTCACTCGAGTCAGTGATCCTAAGAGAGGGATTCAATCTCGCGATGTTAAAAACTACAATCGACTTAGCCATTGGGATTAAGTCGGGTAGTATTTGGTGGATTTGAGACACAAAATTGGTGGATGGTAGTGGGAGATGCAGAACGGGTGATATGCTTTGAGATTTTGCGTGCTATAGTCATTCGTTTAGAGCGTCAAAATGTTCGTCGGATTGGATCTTCATGCAGATTATTCGTCAAATGATTCATCAAGTCGTCGAATTCCAGTCTCCATCACAAAAAGTCGACCGTATCATGATTGTCCGCTCGACCCTCAATGCCGTTTGGAGCATCCGGTACATCGTCCAAATCCTCACCTCCACCAACCTCTTCATCCAATTCTTCAACCGGGAATGTGAGTATGGCTGCAATACCTCCGAGACCCTCTAGTCGTTTGCCACTCTCATGCATACTGCTAAACACACGGACCTCACCACCCTGGTCCTTGACTTCGTCCACAACTTGAACCCATCGCTTACGTGTATTGATCTCCTGGCTGCGGAAAAGCGAGTTTGAGATCAGCAGTACTCCTCCACCCTTTCCAACAGCACCCCGCTCAACAGCAGATTCACATTCCTTCGGTCCATACCACGCTCGAGCATCGTCATTTCTAATCATTTCCAGAAAACGATCCATGAGTTGAGTTTCACGAGCGAATTTCGTATCGCTTAATTTTGTGGTGACTGCTGGACTAGCCATGACTTCAGCCAAGCTGTGCAGGTGGCCAGATGCAGAATGTGCCACGGTAAGCTTAGGTATAAGCTGCTGCAATTGTTTATTACTGCCGTTGCTCGCTTGTGTTTTGATGAATTGTTGGAAATTTGTAGCTGTGAATCCTGGGCTGGCCAACAGGAGTGGCTTTGGATCGGTAAGATCAATCTGTCGTAAGACCGAGTCGAATGTCGTCTGGAAGAATCTCTGGAGAGCTTTGTCATGATCGCTAGATCCTGCACGTTTCTTAGGAAGATTGACTTCAATTTTCTGTCGGAGAATCGTCTGATGATCAGTGATGAGGCAGATATTTGCCAAACCTTCCTGCATCACGACAGCCCACAATTGTGCCTTTGCATCCTGATCGATGGCTTCTTTCAGAGTATCCAATGCTACACTATCCCATCCGTCTGCTTTTTCTAGTGTGAAATTTCGGTTGAGCTCCAAGTCCAAGGTATGGTGACTCCCGAGCTTGACGTGTTCATTTTCCTCGGCGACTCGGCCAGAGACGTGAAGCTGGGCTGCGTGAGGGTCGAAATCGAGTTTTGTGACTTTGATTGTCAATGTCATGTGCACTCGTTTTTGCGATGTGCTTGCGACGGTCTCATTGGCAACTTTCCGTATAGCTCGTGCTCGGAGGAGATCGGTAGGTTGGATGAGGTTGTAGGCATGCCACTATGTCTGGTTAGTACAAACTTATTCGGTGTTGGATATTGAAATGGGTTCTCTTACCATATCCTCGGGTTCTTCTGGGAGCAGAGTAGCACTGCCTGAGCCATCTTTACGCTCGATGCTTTGTTTGATTAAACGCATCGTTGTCGTGTAGGAAGTTAATTCACGAAATGCTGTTGTTGCATGGCGGGGCACGAAATATTGGAGATGTCAAGCAGTGAGACCCTGAATCGACGCGGGCGGCACCCCGTGCAATGTCGATTACAAACGTCATTTTGGTGAAAACAAACACCTCGACCCATCTCGAGTATCGGAATGTTATCGCGAGCTGCAAGATTCATCACCGGGAAATCATCATTATCGCCAGTAAGAAGCTTTCACGCATCCAAAGTAGCAATGGCGAAGCTTCAAATTGATTCCAAGCTCCGTCTCAACTCGGGCTATAACATACCTATGCTTGGATATGGTGAGTCGAATTGATTTATTCTATAATCATGGCAATATTAGCAGTTCTGACATTTTCCATCTCAGGCGTGTATCAAACGTAGGTGAATATCTACACAGTATGTTCAATCATGCTGACATGATGAAGCCCAGCAGCCCAGGCCACAGAAGTGACCTCTCATGCCATTCAATCTGGATATCTCCACGTCGACTCGGCGACAGCTTATCGTAACGAACAGGCATCAGCCGCTGGAATGTTGCACGGTGGGAAAACGCTCTCCATTCCGAGAGAGGAACTTTTCTTCACATCCAAAGTTCCACCAAAGTCCATCAATTACAAGGATGCTAAAAGATGTGTCGATGAAAGTCTGAAAGTGACTGGCCTTGATTACATTGATCTGTATCTATTGCACGCACCATATGGTGGAAAGGAAGGACGGCTAGGTGCCTGGAAAGCTTTGGTTGAAGCCGTTCAAGAAGGCAAAGTTCGTAGCATTGGCGTGAGCAACTACGGCGTTCATCACCTTGACGAGCTCGAAAATTGGCAAAAGGTGAGTGACAGCCATAATTTCTTTTGTTATTTTACAGGTGATTGACATGTAAAATAGGAACAACCCGATTCAAAGGCAGCGGGTGTCCTTAGCGTGAACCAAGTTGAACTTCACCCATGGCTTGCACGAAAAGACATTGTGGAGTGGTGCAACAAGCGTAATGTTGTGCTCGAAGCATATTCACCGCTTGTCCGTAACACCCGCGCAGATGATCCACTTCTTGCACCATTGATGAAGAAATACAATAAGTCTGCTGCACAGATTCTATTGCGATGGGGACTGCAGAAGGGATTTGTGATCTTGCCAAAGAGTGTCACGCCTTCGCGCATCGAGGAAAACCGAGATATCTTCGACTTTGAATTGACTGACGATGACATGAAGGGTTTAGATACTGGCAAGTACGAGCCTTGTGCTTGGGATCCTACCACTGCGGGTTTGGACAAGTGATGGCCGCTGTAGGGGTCACATTGTAGCTATGTTGTTTTAGGCAAGCCATGGTATTCCCCAGAATCACACGACTCATGACCAAATCCACAAGACACACATGACGATATACAGAGACATGTAGTAGATCCAAGACAATTAAAAATGGCGTGAATAACCTCGGTATGAGTCTCTAGTGAAGAGTAGGCCAATGACAGATTGGCTAATGACGGCAGAGGCACAACGGTAGTCGAAAAGAGGGGGATGCGCAAGGTCCTCGAGTGGAGCGGTGGTCCGGCCAGAGTGAATGATATATACTAAACAACGATGATGCTGTGGAAGAGCCATGGATCGTCATTGTTTAGGGCGCGTGACAAACGAGGCGGAAATCATTCCTGTATAAAGGAACGCAAGAAGTATTCGACGGCCAGTCGCTGGACTTGGTCGACGTCATAACTCGGTTGCTCGAGTGGAGGCGCTCGTTCGGGCCTAGTCTGACGGAGGGCTGGAAGAACACCAGACACAGTACGTACATGTGTACCTACATGAAGACCTACATTGTATTCCGCCATCTCACCAATCGCAACTCGTCGATGCCGACTTTATACAGCGCTGGTCCATGTCTTGACGGTGCTGGCACGCACCTCGGCAAGCAGCACACAACGCACAACGCAGCCCTGTGAGCCCTATGACGCCGTCTGTCATGGGTTTGCTTCCGACGGAACATCGTCCACCCGCTTCTGCCATGGCGGAGAGCGGGACGGCCTGGCACGGTTTTCGGAGTGGCATCTGCGTGAACATTCGCATGGATCCGCCAGGTTGCGCCCACTGGGCTCTCCCAGGGGTTCCGCTGGTGTTAGGCTAGCTGCGGAAGCATGTGCTTAATGGCTGACCTAGCTGAGAAACAGGACGGTAACTGTAATGCTCCTTCCATAGGTGTATGGCAGCGTACAATAGCAGACATGGCGCTGTATTCCAGCTGAAAAAATGAGAGACGTTGGATGGATTTCGTCGCGAACAATTGCCGGAATCCCCGTCCAATTGCAAGTGATTCGGCACTGTTCCTGGGCGTAACGCCCAAATGCAGGGACGGCATATGACGGCTACGCGCTGTCTGGTCTGGTCACGGCGATGCCATATGCAGCTGGTCACAGGCCGGAGGCTGAAGATCTTTGCTCGCACCTGACAATACTCAGATGCCACTGGTTCAGCGCTGCTTCATGAAGCCAGTCATGGCAGGGCGACTAAAGGCAGTACATCCTGTTTCCCAAGGGCCGTACAAGGTCTAAGTTCAGGTTCTGATTGGCCAAAATAATTATTGTTGCCCTTGGTCTAGTCAGACTCATTCCATCATTCTTCGTACACTTGACCATCTCGCTCGAAGTGAGCTGAGAAAGCTCAAGTCAAAGGAAGCTCAATTCTACACGAGCTCAATTCAGAGCCATCTCATGTCAAAGCCAGCTCAGTTTAATACACACCCAGCTCGTTCAAAGGAAGTCCAATTCAAAGCCAGCTTTATTCAAAAGTAGCTCAGCTCAATCCAAAGTTAGCTCAATGAAACGAGAGCCAGAACTGCCTTGTCTAGAAACACCTCATGTAGCTCATGCGAGGACGATAATAATTTGGTATTTAAAACACTTGAGCTCGGACTTTGTACTGTCCCTGGGAAAAAGGCTGCACTGCCCTTAGTCCCGCCGCAGTCATGGGATTTCGCTGTGGATCGTCGCTTTTGATCGTCCCCGACGATCAGCGCTTTGCTCTGACGATGGAAATCATGAACCAAACACTACAAGATGATCGGTGCACCCGCTCATAAGATTCTTTCCCGTTTCTTAACGCGTCACTCTTCAACCGCGCAAAAAATATTGTTCATCTTCACAACTTCTGTGAATGGCCCTGACAAGAGGTTTCCTTCTTTTATACACATCAATTCAATCAACCGTCTCATCTCGGTAGCTCTGAACAACCATGTTCTCGCGGATTCCAAGCTCGACTGTGGCCGTTCTGGCCCTTCTGGCATCAGTTGGCACTGCACTTCCCGCTGGACTCTTGTCTGGATTCAAGCGAGATGATGCTCTAAAGTTCAACTTCGGCAATGAAAAGATTCGAGGTGTAAACCTCGGAGGCTGGTTTGTCCTCGAACCCTGGATTACGCCCTCCATTTTCGCGGCAACACCAGACAATGTTGTAGATGGTAAGTGTTGCTGACGTGCATATTGTAGTTGCATCAGTTTACTAACAACGCCGTAGAATACACATTCTGCCAAACTCTCGGTCAAACCGAAGCAAAAAACAGACTCGAGTCTCATTGGAGCAGCTGGATCACTGAAGGTGACTTTGCCGAGATGAAATCCATGGGCTTGAACTTTGTACGCATTCCTATTGGCTACTGGTCAGTAACACCAAACAATGGCGATCCTTATGTACAGGGTGCATACGACTATCTTGGAAATGCCCTCGACTGGGCTAAGGCCAATGATATTATGGTCTTGATTGACCTTCATGGTGTACCAGGTAGCCAAAATGGTTTCGACAATTCTGGCAGGCGAGGTGGCATTGGTTGGCAACAGGGTGATTCTGTCACTCAAACCAAGAATGCTTTGAACAAGATCCGAGATGATCATGCTTCTCATCCTGCTGTGGCCGCCATTGAATTGGTCAACGAGCCAATGGGACCCAGCTTGAATATGGACGAGCTCCGCCAATTCTACATGGATGGCTGGGGTAACTTGAAGGGCTCCAATGTCGCTGTCACCTTCCACGACGCCTTTCAGGGCGTCACCGCCTGGAATGACTGGGGCTCTGGAATGTGGGCTCTATTGCTCGACACTCACCACTACGAGGTTTTCGATGCCGGTCAACTTCAAATGGGCATTCAAGACCACGTTAACAGCGCTTGTGGTTTTGGCCGTCAGATGGCTTCCAACAACAAGTGGACCATCGCAGGCGAGTGGACAGGTGCCATGACCGATTGTGCCCAATGGCTGAATGGCAGAGGTATTGGTGCTCGCTATGACGGTACTTATAACTACAACAATCAAGGCTCCTCTTACATTGGCTCGTGTGACGGCAAATACTCCGGTACTGTTGCTGGTCTCGGCCAAGCTGACCACAACAACATCAAGGCCTTTATCGAAGCTCAAATGGTTGCATTCGAAAAGGCTGCTGGCTGGATCTTCTGGACCTGGAAGAACGAGGCTGCTCCCGAGTGGCATTTCCAGAACCTCACCCAAGCCGGACTGATTCCTCAACCACTCGGTTCCATGAGTAAGTTTTACTTCAGTCTCTCCTCTTTCACTATGGTTAACTAACAATACATAACAGACCAAGCTGTATGCGGTTAAATATTATTCATGACTCTTATCATTTCACTTTCGCGACAAACTTTTCCGTAACGATTTATGATGACCACGAAACAACTTCATTGTACCAAAAATGTACCACCACAATCGCTAAACCTAGATGGAAGAGAAGATCACTCGTTTTTTGTGTAACAATACCTCCGAGTGTAAGCTCGTAGAAATTGCAGGACAGTCAGAGCCTGGGAGATGAAAACGCTGTATATACGCGATGGTGGAAGTTGACAGGCGATGCGAGATGTTGATGAAGTTTTTCAGTACTGTATAGCACAGCGAGCAATTTAGTACCACTCTTTGGCAACAAATTGATGATTCAATCGCACGTCATCACTGTCAACGTCTCCATCGTATTACCGTATCGGATCTGTATCTGTATCGGATCGGATCGGAGCTGTGTGTTTGTGTGTTTGTAGTGTGACGTAGAACGCCATCATCAAGCATAAAAGGCCTGTAAAGCAAGTTCGTCTCAACGGCGAACGTAGCAGTACCCACACACATACCCCAAAACATCAGAGTCCATGAAACGCAGTATCGAAGTATCGCATGCGCCGAATTAAATCGACGATGCAAGATCCATCTGTTTCCTCGTTTACGCCAGACGATACTTAGATGCACCAGACGATAAATGTCACAGCGTTGGGCTAAATCATCGACTGCACGAATTGCTTTTGTCCCAAGAAATCTAAACCGTTGAATTCTGCAACGGGCCTGCAGTTGTCATGGCGAAGAATGGAATGGAATGCGCTTGGGGCTGCGTCGAAGGTGGTCGCACAAATAATGTAATGTAATGTAATTTAATTTTCATCCCTGGTTGATTCCCGGGGGTGATATGATTATCACTTGGCCGGAGCTCCGCCTGTGCTCTGTTTGAAGGAAGGAAAGATTCACTTGATCAGTGACTGGTTGTGACAGACGCCGAATCCGAAATGGACTTTGTTTTTGAATGTGGACTTGATGTTTGTCAAGACTACTGTAGGCGAGTCGCTCGACGCGCCGCGACTACAGGATAGAATATACAACAAAAAGCGCGGTACAACCTTTTTCCCCAAGGACGGTACGAGGTTTAGAGGTCAGGTTACTGTATGATTGGGCGAAATGATTACTGTGGGCATTAACTAGTCTGGTTAGTCTAGTCAAAATCATTCACTTATTATTCGTAGAGTAGGCCATCTAATTCATAGCGAGCTATGTATCTCGTTCGAAACGAGCCATTTCGTTCCAAGTGAGCTGCACAAGGAAGATCAATTCAAAGGCAGCTCAATTCAACACGGGCTCGATTTAACCCCATCTCAATTCAAGGCCATCTCAACTCAAAGCCAGTCCAGTTCAAAGCCACTTCAATTCAAAGCCAGCTCAGTTCAAAGCCAGCCAGAACCACCTTGTCTAGGACCAATTTTCCAGCCAAAGCAAAGACAATAATAATTTCGTGTTCTAAATACCTGCGCTCGGACCTTTGAGAAACCCCTTTGTACTGCCCTTTGTCGCGCCACGCTCGACGCCGGAAACATCAAAGCTCACTTCGCCAGGACGACAAACGGCCGTTGCAATCGTTTACAGTCCAACGGCTTTCTGCTTCTGTACTACTACTTAGCCCATTGTCACCTCTCCAGGAAAAAAAAAGAATCTCTTTCGCACCTCATTCACGTCGCCCGTCATCTTGAATCCGAATCGCCCTACAGAAAGCAGTAGTAGCGAAAAGTACGGCGCAGGCCACCGTATCCCTACTCGCTTTCTTCTCTAATCCTCGACCCTTGTGCATTTCTCTTTGTCTTTCTCTACCATTCGCATTTTTCCAGATTTATACCCAGGTTCTCCGTCGTCGCTGGTCGATTTCGTTTCCTGGCTTGATCACATTCGTTGATTGTCACTACAATCGTTATTTTCTGCTTATCGAATCGACGAACAAACATTCTCGCCACAATGCCTTACCATAACCTCTCTCTGTTCGGCCTCTTCACAGCCGGACTCGCGTTTCTGACACCTCTGACAAATGCCTACACTACGCCCAAGGGCGATAAGCCAGAGGTATGAACCTCAATCCACGCCCTAACGAACAAAACACTAACCAAAATAACAGGGCAATCCAATCTCCGCCCCTGGTCTCAACAGCATGGTCCCCGTCGGCAAAAGCTACAACGTAACCTGGAAACCCACGACCCCAGGAACCGTATCTCTAGTCCTACTCAAAGGCCCCTCGACCAACGCCATGCCCCAATACGCCATTGCCGAAAGAATCCCCAACACAGGCCTCTTCGACTGGACGCCGGGCCTACATCTGCCACCATCCGAAAACGCCACCGGCTACGGCATCCAACTCATCGACGACTCAACAGGCAAATATCAATATACGACGCAATTCGGCATCGCGAACCCAGATTGGCCCGCCAACCCTCCTTCTCCCTCGGCATCATGGGATTCGAATCAAGACCACAAACCCCCTGGTCCGCTCCCGTCAGGGAATCTAACGACTTGCCTCCCTCCTCCTTCCCATCATGGTACTGCTCCCCCGAGGCCTTTTGGCTGGACACGCGCCAATCTATCCACCCCGACGTTTACCCCGCCGGTCATGGGTCATACATCCGCTTTACCGCAGCCGTGGGCGAATACGACGCATTTGGCGAATGTTTCTTCTGCTTCTATTGCTGCTGCGAGACAGACTAATGCTGCTTCTGCTCCTGCTTCGGCTGCTGGTGTTGTTGGGTTGGGCAGTTTGGGGGGGTTGGTTTTTGGGGTTGCGGTTGCGGTTTTGGTTTTGTAGATGATTCTGTCGTTGTTGGTGGTGGTGGTGGTGTTGTTGGGGTTGGTTAAAGGGGTGCGGGGTGTCCGGGGGATTGTGGGGAGCAGAGAGGTTTTTATAGAGTTTATTAGGTCATTAGGATATATGGTATTTATTATGTCTGTTTATGGAAAATTGAGTTCAATCTATTTTCAAAAATCCAGACTTTGTTTCTTGCTCGGTTGTTCGTGTTGCTGCTCCCTGACGTCGACGTAACGTTCGAGGTAATAGAAGCAAGTGGGCCAAGGAATGGTGGACTCTATACACTTCTTATCAAGAAAGATCGCCTCTTGAATAAGAGATAAATATCCATATAGAAATCCCCTCCAAGTATAACTCTTCTACAACTCCACTTCCTACCCTCGCTAACACAATCAACCCCCACCCCCCGTAAAATCAACCCTCATCTCGCGATTCCAAACCTCGACACCATCCTCAACCCTCCTCAAAATCTGCACACGATGAATCGGAATGAAATCTTCATCTTCGGTGACTTTGCGTCCCCAATGATCGAGGGTCATCCATTTGATTCCGTCGAAGCGGTCAAGGTAGCCGACTTCATAGGCAGTGTTTTTGTGGATTGGGTCAAAGCGCAGGCGGGAGATAGCAGAAGATGATGGGCGGAATTTGTGGGGGTTGGATGTTGCGGTTGGCGGGTTTGTGGCGGTCTCAATTTTGGGTTCGGTTGAGGGGTTGGGCTCGGCTTGGTCGTTGGCTTTGGCGTGGTTGGATGTTGGCTTTGGCGAGAGGACGAATTTTATGTGTGGTGCTGGTAAGTTCAGGATTTCCTCTCTTTGCGCCGAAGCTAGGGAGATATATGCCGTGTCGCAGTCGTATTGAATCTTGTCTACCAATGAGTCGACTAATCCGTTGATATTGTCGAGATCAAGGGGCTTATTGTGTTGTGTGTCTCTCTGGTGTATCCCGATGATATAAGTCTCGGTAGCAGTCTCAAGTTCTTCTATTGGCCATGGCCAGATACGCGCCATCAAACCATTTTGAAACGTGGATGATCGAATATTACAGGCGATATCCTGCAAGATTGAGGGTAAAGAGCGAGTGAATTCTGCTCTTTTGGAGATTGATTGGGCCCAACAAGATGCGTCCATGCGAACGAATGAGAAGGATTTGTCAGATAGGAATTGATGGAAGCCTTCTTGTGGAGTTGTGTCCAGGATATCTGTATTGGGTAATTTTGATTTGGCGAAGGCGAAGGCGTCGAGAATGGAGGCGTTGCTTTCTGAAGTGTGTTTTGTAAGATGCAGTTTGCCAGTGAAAGGATGAGCAGCCTCCAGGGAGTTATTATCAGCATTGATGGATTGATTTTGCTTGGATGATTGCGGCGAGGAATCTATCCCGCCGCCATCAGCCAAGAAATATTCCACAAAGTCCTGCTTGGATGCGGTTTCGGTTGACTGCCACCAACGGAATGAAGTTGCCATTAAGCCAAGTAAACTGTCGCTATTCAAGTATCCTAGCACTGGAGCATATATGCCAACAGCTATGGACCACGAGCGAATTCGTTTATATGCATCGTCAAAAATGGACAGTGGAATTTCTGGAGATGCATCGATGCGAATGCGGTAGAGTGACCAAGCGTCCTGAACCAAGCGGAGATTTTCAGCTTCTGGTGAGTTTCTTGAGCTCGACTGGGAAAGTGATGACAAGCCATAATGGTCGATGAGATCGAAGTCAAAATTGGGAGGAAAGGGGCAATGGTGCAAGGAAATGTTGGTTCCACAAAGATTCACTTGCGACAGGTGTCGTGCAAGGACTGAACGGGGTAGCTGAATTTGTTGGTTCTTTTGTTTCATCCCAGATTCATCCAGACCAAGTTTTTCCAAGGCCATGTCCCAGAAGATTCTTGGACTGTTGGATGTCATGAAGACTAAGCGGATGTCGTCGCCTGGCTGCCATAGTCTCGCTGCATATGCACCGGTGGGAAATAGCAGAGTGTGTGTTTTGGTGTAGTCTGTTGAGTCTTTGGGAGCGTCTTGGATGACAAAATCATAATAGCAGGTGTCGAGCGATTGGACAAGATCAAGGATGAAGTTATCCACGGCTTCGAGAGTGACCGCCATATTCTACAATGTACAGGGTGAGGAGACTGTGCTGAAAATGAAAAAAACCACAAGGCCCGGACGACCACAATCACAGGGACGACGTGTTATAAAGCAAATGGAGAGAGTCGCAATGGCAAACATTCATGTGGCATTGGCGTTGTCCCAGTGCAGACGACAGGAGAGAAAGAGTAATAATGAGTCAGGGCCCAATGCAGCTGAATGCGCAGGCCAGAGGCTGTAACCGGCGGGCAGTGCAATAATGGTCGATAAATTTTCTTGATTGACTCACTATACAGATGTGTACTTCTGCGGCTGATGCGACAAGCACACGACCAGGGCGAGGTGCAGCAGGACGGGGATGCATCAGAGCCAAGACGACGACTGCGTTGAATGCCACACGTGTGCATGGCGCAGGTACATGAGACAGGGCTTGTGGGACACAAAGTACAGTGTTTCAATATACAATATATACAGTATACAGTATCAGTATGAGTATGAGTATGAGTATCAGCACAGTATATGTATCAAGTTCAGTCCAGGAGATAGACGAGATTAGACTGATAAGAAAACCCGCCTGAATTGTCCAGCGGCAGCCCCCGAGCGCGGTTTGAAATATCTGATAAATGGGCAATGACGTCTCAACCCTGGTGGGGGCCTGGGGCAAGCCACTTTCCCTGGCCACACTTCTACTCTACACTATACTATACTATACCATACATACTACTCTCTACTCTACTTACTGCACGACTCTACATCATTCACTACTGCTCACCACTACAACACTATACACCTCTCTCCTACATACCTCCACCAGCATGGCCTCGTCGCCATCCGCTGCTTGCTAGCTCCTCCCTGCCTCCGTCGCGTCTGCTTGCAGCACGACGACGTGCAATCCGTCCCACTATCCACCGCCACCCGCCGACCTTCGTTTTCACCGGCAAACGCCGTCTCGTCCGGTTTGACTGACCAACATCAATTGTGACCTGTTCTTGCCATTCGCACACATCCCACCCTTCTCATACCATGCGCCGTCAACCCCACCGCTCCTTGCACGTTGCAAGTCGCGCTGCGGCTCCTCCGTCGGATCCTCTCACTCTCATCCGTAGCTACGATGTCTCGCTCAACCCATCAAAACCCATAAAATCGTCTCCCTTGGGAAGCTCCACCATTGCCGGTCTTCCTCTTGAGCTCCTGGATCGCCTCAAAGCTTTCCCTCTTTTTCAGACGGCCCCAGAATCCTTTCTACTGTCCATTGGCAAGAGCTTGCGCCCCAGCGTATACCAACCTTCTCAAGAAATCATCACTGAAGGTGAAGATGCGAAAGCCATGTACTGGTTGGTACGAGGAAGCGTCAAAGTCATTAGTCGAGATGGAGAAAGCACCTATGCCGAACTCAAGCCGGGCGCATTCTTTGGTGAGATTGGCATTATCATGGATATGCCTCGCACTGCCTCCATTGCCGCCAACACCCGTAGTTTAGTGGTACGTCTCAACAAGGAGGACCTGCAAAAAGAACTCCCAAAATATCCCGACGTGGAACGATCCATCAGAGAGGAAGCTGTGGAAAGATTGGCTATTCTGGAACGCAAGAAAAAAGGCCAACGCACAACCGTCACAGTAGCCAGTGGTCACATGCTACCCACGGCTGCTCCACGCAAACGGTCTCGTGATTGGAATGTGGGAGATGTGGAAATGGTTGAAGCTGGCTCCCTGGCAGATGGCGAAATCATGACGAACAAGAAGCGCAAATCACCATCTCCAGGATTAGCAGATCTCGCAGCAACCAGCGCAATAGATCATCATCCTCCACTCACCGTCCGCCAGCTACTCAAAGAGCTGCCACTGTTTTCAGGCCTCCCTAGCGACATCCTCCATTTTCTCGGCATCAATGCTCAACCCGTCTCATTCCCACCTTTCACAGAGATTATCAAGCAAGGCAGTACAGGCCGAGACGTCTTTTTCATCATCAAAGGTGACGTTGAAGTTTTGACCGACATTTCCGATATTCGACATGATTCAGCTCAGGGACCCACCGACAAGGCAAACGGTCACCAACCGGGTCGACAAAGGTTCAGAGCACGATTAAAGGCTGGTCAATACTTTGGAGAAGTCACGAGTTTGTCCTTGGCTCCCCGACGGACAGCAACTGTGCGAAGTATCATCTCAGTCGAATGTCTTTTGATCAATGGCGATGTTCTGGACGATTTATGGCGCAAATGTAGTCCTAATTTGAGAGATCAAGTCGAAAATGAAGCTAAACGGAGACTTTCTGTTGCTCAACGGGATGAGGATGTCGTCATGGCAGACGCTGGATTGGATGGTTCATATGTTGGTGGCCATGATACTTCCAGCGCAAAGTCAAGTGCTGATCAACATGATGGCGATGATGAATGGAAAAAAGGCCTCCCGGTCGTCAAATTCGATCAGCCGCTACTTGATGACCAACAACCTAGTTCACCATCCTCACAGATGGAGCCAATTGATCCAGATCCATTTTTCAGTGCCGAGTTGGACAACGTTCGGGCACGCTCCCGTCGATCCTCTCTGGCACCACCTGTACCTGGCCCTGATGGACAATCAAGCTCCTTGTTAGGATATCAGCGCACACCGAGCCCACCGAATTTACGATTATTGTCTTCTTCCTCTTTCAAGTCCAAGCTCTCGTCTCCCGCCACTGCACCGTCATCACCGCTCAGACTATCGCCCAGTGTTAGTCGCCGCGCCAGTCTCGACCGAGTTCCATCGAGCTGTAACAGGGGCAAACTCACAGATAAAATCTTGGAGCAAGTCTTTCAGTATCTGGACATAGTAGAGCTCATGCGCTGCCGTTTAGTGTCGACACAATGGTGGGATCTGCTGAATAATTCGCCAAATATTCTGTACAACCTCGATCTGTCACGACACAATCGACAGGTCACAGATGAAGTTTTGCGAAACACCATTGTGCCTTTTGTTGGTAATCGACCGAAAAATATCGATATTAGCAATTGCTTCCATCTTACAGATGATGGCTTCAAAGCTTTGGCTGACGCATGTGGCGAAGAGGCTAAAATATGGAAGATGAAATCTGTGTGGGATGTCACTGGAACTGCCATATTGGCCCTTGTGGAAAAATCCAAATGTCTTGAAGAAATTGACCTCAGCAATTGTCGAAAGGTCGGCGACAATCTTCTGGTCAGAGTTGTTGGATGGGTCGTGACCGAAAATACCAACTCTCTTCAACCTTTTGCAGCCCATGCACATGCACAAAATAGAAGACGACATGGTAAACGTGCACTACCTGCACCAAAAGAACAGGAAAAGCAAATTCCGGGAACTGTGATTGGAGCCCTCAAATTGAAGCGCATCACACTGAGCTACTGTAAACATGTTCAGGACAGAAGTATGGCACATATTGCCGCACACGCAGCAAGTCGTCTCGAATCTTTGGATCTTACACGCTGCACTTCAATCTCTGATGCCGGATTTCACAACTGGGGAGTGTATGATTTCAAAAACCTCCGCAAGCTTATCCTCGCGGACTGCACTTATCTATCCGATCAGGCTATTGTTGGCGTCGTCGGAGGTTGCCGTGGTCTACATGAATTGGATTTGTCCTTTTGCTGTGCACTCTCCGATACTGCCACAGAAGTACTCGCCTTGGGATTACCTGCATTACGCGCTCTCAACATGGCTTTCTGTGGTTCTGCCATTTCCGACAATAGCTTGCGTTGCATTGGCCTTCACTTGCTCGAACTGCGCTATCTTTCTGTTCGAGGCTGCGTCCGTGTTACTGGTCATGGTGTGGAAAGCGTTGTTGATGGTTGTAGACAACTCGAAGAATTCGACGTATCACAATGCAAGAATCTACGCCCATGGTTAGAAAGTGGCGGTGTAAAACGCATCAATTCTCGATATCATCGAAGTGGAAAAAAGGTGCGCTTCGATGTGGTTGCTGATGGAACGTGGAGAGTCAATCCACGGTGAACCTTTCATTACGACACGACGACGACGACTATTTATTGATTATTCTTTACTTGCAACCCAGCGAAGGTGTTGGATGAGCGATTACTCGGATTTGGAAATTTCGGTTTCATGTTTAGATACCACCACCCACTCGGTTTGCTTTCGGTTCCACCCCTCTGCTTTTTATTTATCTTCCGGTTCAAAAATGACCGGATCACTCTCGGCGCTGAGCAGATATTATAATTTTTAATGCTCAGTTGGTGCAGTGTTCTTGGCACTGATGTGTTTTTACACTGATGATATCTCATCTTTCTCCATTTCTTCCCCGGTTGCTGCGATTTGAGGTTCTTTCGTGTCGAGTGTGGTTTCGTGAGATGACTTTGCATCTCATTGACTGAATCGTTGTTGCGTGATGTCCTTTGAACACTTTGCACTTTGGACTGTTTGTGTAGCGCGTCCTGTCGATGCAGCTGGCCGTACAGCGTCCTCGTAGTGTATACTCGTAGGACGTCCTCGCAGTATGTCCTCGCAGCATATCCTCGCAGTCTATCCTCACAGCGAAATCCACTGCAGTAAATCCACAGTAAATCAGTCCCCATCCTCAACCCAACCCTCACCTCAAAACCCCAATCCCCAAATCCACCCACACAGAGCTCCAACAACAGAGAGGAGAAAAAAAACCCTCCCTCTCCTCTAATCCACTCACTTCTTCCCCTCCTCCTTCTTCTTCTCCCCCTTCTTCTCAGCAATCTTATCCTTCTTGCCACCCCTCAACAATTCCAAATGTCCCGCTTTCCCCGCCAATGCCTTTTCCGTCATGGCTGCCAGACCGGCCGAGTGTTTCTTTTTCATTTGGTTTTGTTTTACCAGAGCGGGTTTTTTGGGCTTTATTATTCGTGCGCCGGTCTGTTTTCTTTGTGTTCTTTTGTATTTGTTAGTATGAGGGTTTGGGTGCGTTGGGAGTGAGATTTGGGTATGGGTTGTGTTGGGTAGGAGGTTTAGGATGCGGTTTGATACGCGGTTCTTAGATGCGGTTTTTCGCGCAGAGATGAGAATGAACGACGTACGGTTTCGCAGTTGGCAATTTCGCCTTTTTCGTAACTCCTTGCGCCATGGTTTGCGTCTTCTTTCCCGAGGACTGGTGTGGGCAGAGAACGTGAATGTCGAGGTTGAGGTCGGAGAGTTGGAATCTTTCGGATTTGAGATCGCCGGTTCTCGTTCTGGTTCTATTCCCCGCGAGTAGATAAAATCTTGCGCTTGGACCGATTTGGATTTGGATTTGTTGATTGGGTTTGCGCCTGCACAGGGTGATTTGAGTTTTTGAGGACGAGATAGGGTTTTGGAATGAGATCGTGGAAATGTTTTGTATTTCACGATGAGAATGGTGCGAGTGTGGAAATGCGATTTCATTGAATTCGTAGCAAGGCTGCTGGCTTGATCTATATGCTACTTGAACGACCTATGCTGGTGTAGCTGGTCATGTCTTCTCTTCGTCATGGAACAGAAGTTACATCTATTCTCGGAGTACCGTTATTGAATGGGAAGCCGTGTTCGCTCCTTTTTTATGTCCATCTGAGTGTATGGCAAACATGTTTTCCATCAGACCAGTAGCATGTGGGAGACGGGCTTCGCTTCCATTGGGGAATTGCTCTCCTGTTCATGATGAACACTTGCAATCTTCAGATCCGCTCTGTTTCATAGTCTTTCGAATAAAACGGTCGTACATCCTTTGACGCAGTTCTCGGGCGTATTCTTGGAAGCCAACAAAGCCAGGCAAAAGTCATTCTCAAGGTCGAAGACCTTTCTCAAGTATCCCCAACCTCAGCATGACAGCCATCAAACTCATCCTCAGCACACGCCAAAACAACATCCCACTTCTCATCCCTCGAACCACGAACCAGCGTATCGTCATCCAACCTATCCTCCTCTTCAACCTCACCCACAGACTCGGACTTGAACTTAAAGGCCACCATCCCACCATCCCTAAGTCCCGCAACTTTAGGACACGAAGTCGGATTCTCCTTGCCTTTTCCCCGACCTACAACAGCTTTTCCCTTGCCCTTGCCTCTGTTTGTTTCGTCGAACAAACCATCATTGTCGTCTTGCTCCAGTGTCTCCCATCCGAGACTGAGATCATTGATATCCACCGGTCGAGCTAGAAGGATATCGTCGGCATCACTGGGAATTGTGTGGTTGTTGAGGGTCCCGCTAGGATGAGTTTGTTGGATTGCTTTGAGAAGTTCGTTGCGTATTGATGAGAATGACTGCAGAGGGTCGACGTGTAATACGACTGTACTTCGATTGTGTTTGAATCGGAGGGTCCATGTTGAGCCGCTTGGTTCGATTGCGGGTGTCATTCTGGTGGTTGTGTCGTGCCGTGTTGAGCGGCAAATCTTAAATGACTGTTATTGGAGGCCTAGATGTGTAGCAGAAGCCGGCGTCCTCACGCTTTGGCTTCATTGACACAACCCCAATCATAACCCTAAGTCTTTCAATGCCCGCACCTCCAATGATTATATTGCTAAATCATTGAAAACGACCTTGAGAGTCGAAGACATGATAAGATGATTGGTGTTAAAGTCGGACTTTTTGTTTCGTGTGACATTCGCGGTGAAACCATATCTGGCTCGGCAGCAAAGTAGAGCGGAACATCTCAATGCAGACACCAGCCCGTCTTGATCACAGACCAACCTTAGGTATTACACGTATCAAACCCATCGTTCAGACATTTAGCCTGAAGTAAACCGACTTCGAACATACCAGCGGCTTGCCTTCCTCGGTAAAGTAATCATCTGACCCGACCTAGCAAACATAAGTAATGCAAGCATCATAAAGCCACTCGATCCTTCGTGATTCACAAAACACTACCTCGTATTCCAACACTTCGTTATAATAACCCTGCACCAGAAGGCAACCAGTAGCAACAAGTGTGTACCGATTCTAAATCAATTAACCTCAAAACCGACAAAAACTCAAAAATGGCTCCATGGCAGCAACTAAACTCAACAGCACCACTTCCAGCCGAAGGCGCAACGGCATTTACAATCACGACAGCGCCTCAAAAGGACATCTGGCGCGCCAGTCCGACCTGGAACGTCTTCGACGCACCCATGATCTACCAAAAAATCAAGAAAAGCAAGTTCAAAAGCTTCCGCGTGACAGTCACTGGACCATGGAAAACACTCTTCGACCAAGGCGGTTTCCTGCTGGCGTTCCCTGTCCAAACCAAACTCGCGAATGAAAGCAAATGGATCAAAGCCGGGATTGAATTTTTCAAAGGCCAGCCTAAAGTCGGTGTTGTCGGTACAGATACGTTTTCAGACTGGTCGCTTTATCCTTTATCGGAGGGGAGTGGGAACGAGGGCACGTTTGAGGCGGTGTTGGAGGATGGCTCGTTGTGGATTTATCTTGTTGCTAAAGACGGCGAGAGACATCCGCTTCGAGAGGTACGGTGGGCGTTTCAGGAGGGGGATGATGATGATGCTGAAATGTGGGTTGGGGCGTATGCTGCTAAACCTACTCGTGAGGCTGATGGGTCTGACGAGGGCATTGAAGTCGAGTTCAAGGATTTCAAGTTGGAGACTTGTGGCTAGGTTTCTGTCCATGCCAGTGGTGTGAGATGGAGATGATGTGCAGGGTTGCCTTTGTTAGCTGGAATGATGGAGCTTCACATATATCATGGCAAGGCTTGGGTTTAGTAGTCTCGCTGAGAATGTGGTGATAGTCCACGACAGTTTCAGGCGGTATGATAAGAGTGCAGTCAATTCGGTAGCAGTTTTCCCGATGTCTCGAGACGGTCAGTGTTACTTGGTTCGCACCATTCGTCACTGGACGCAACGGAATCGAAGGGAGTGAATGGGAGAGTGCATATCACGATAGACGAAAAGTAGGCTAGCAGGGCAAAGTTGAGCACACGGGCGTGAACATCTGTAAGCAACAAGTCTGAAAGACTGTAGTGGTGAAAATGTCAGGAGCATTCCGATAATCACACTACGCGCAGCAGATTTATGTCATGCATGACGATCACTCAATGAGCCATGAGAAGAACAACACAAGGCTGTGCAAACGCTTTCGATGATTTGCCTTTCGCTATCTCTCAAACAGAATAACGTCGAAGATGCTACTAAGCCAGTATCCACGCCGGCGGCTGAGCGTACTCCATCCATCATGGGTGTACAGTACGACGTGGTAGCGCAACGCCAGCCGCGCCCGAGAAAAACTCCATCAATTCATGCTCCGGCTTAGCAAAAGCGAAACCAACTCCCACTCTCGTTTGTCGTTGTTTTCGTCGTCTATTGGCTGGCTGGGCCTCGTGCGCCCTTTGGTGTGCCGGTCTGGAAGCCGTTCTTGAACTTGCGTGCAACTTCCTTCAATGATCGCATGCGGCCGCTACCGGTGGTCTTTCTCCTCTTGGCCTTCTCACTCCAGTTGTCTATATGATACATGTCAGCAAATGTCATTCGAAGGTGATTCGTTGATCGAGATTGGAGCGGGATCGAAGAGTCGAATAGATAGGTGATCGTGATGTATGGGAGACGTACACTTCCTGGTCTTCGCAGCTGGGTATCCGCAGTTGGAGCAGGTGTGCTTCTGGACGTGGGCGGAACGGCGACCTGTAAATTTCACATCCGTCAGTCTCTTGTCCATATCTTCCTTTTGGGAGTGTATCGATTTCATGCATACCGCAGCGTCTGCAGATAACGTGCGACTTGTTGTGGCGCTTTCCGAAGCTGGAGGTACCCTTCGCTGTTTATCCTGTTAGCATCCACATGCTCTCTGTCTCTTTCTCTTTGGGTGTCGGCGACGTACTCATTTTGGCGGCGGTGGGGTGTGGTTAGTTGTCTGTGTCGTGGATGGAAATCTGCGTTCGTCGACAAAGACCCGGCTTCTCAATCCGCAAGTGCGACCGCAGAATTTCGCTTGGCGTTTTCTGGCAGCCTGAGGCGACAAGCAAAATCTGGACGCTCGGACCATATAAACTCTATTTGCAGCTGTACAGCAGTGGAGACCAATCCTGAGGCATGTTTATTTCTAACGATGATCAGAATATACTATTTAGTTCTATCAAGTCGGAGATGTAGAGAAGAGTGCGAAAGTCGTAATTCTTGCGTTTAAAATATCCGCACAGTCAGAAAAAACCACAAATTCACCACAATACATCACATTGAGAGCACAATCATTTGAAAGCGTAATGCCATTTCCAGGCCAAAAACCCTCCCTGTATCGAAACACTTATATACACACAAAGAAACATTCTCGAAGCGAGAGTGCACGTCGTCCGTTATTGCCCACCACCTGCAGGATACGCCGGCCCTGCTATTTCAAATGCAGTTCCTCAACGCCAGGCCAATATGCTTGTGCTTTGCTTATTGCTCACGTGCCCTCTATCCAAATTTCGTGTGATCGGAGTTCTTGATATTCGTTAAAGGTATCCGTGACTGCTGCTAGTCCAAAGTCGTTCGGCTTGGATAGGTCCAAGTGGATAGAATGCTTTTTGACAAAAAGAAAATTTTGCATTTTCGGCCGACTGTGATGTTGGGCCAGGTTTGCAAGAACATCAATTTTGTCAACAGCCTCATCGTTCGACCTTTGGCCAGCCATTGACCCAGGTCATAACCAAGAATCCAAGTAATACCACTGCTGCTGCACTACCATATGGTCGAGTATAATATGCGATTGGATTTTCGTCGCCATCACCGCTGTTGTGAAGATTGAGAACTTCGCGCGAAAGCATTTCCGTAAGAATCTTCGCTTGTTCTGCCGTGATGGGATGACCGTTTTCAACGCCGGCACGCTCGAAGAGAGTCTCGCCAGTCGGGCTCTCTGATTTTGGTAAGATGGCATGCCCATTGACCTCAAAAGGCTTCGCATCAAGAATGGCGGTAGAATTCTTCAATGATTTGGGTGACTTGGAAGGAGAAATTGGAGTCTCGCGATGGGCATTCTCCTTGCGCTTCTCCTCCACCATTTCCGAAAGAGACTTCTGGGCTTTGTCTCTTTCAGACTCGGCTGTCTCTGCACGTCGTCGATATGATTCAACCTGTTGCTTCATTTCGTCCATTGTAGCGTGAAGTCTGTCAAGTTGTTGCTGAAGATCTGGAGAGAAGGTGGCAGGTACAGTCCGATCATTGTCGTCATCACCTACACTATCCGGAGGACATGAAGTCGTTGGAGAGTCTCGGCGTTCGAGTAGCCTTTGAGCTCTCTCTTCAGCACTTTCTCTCGCAGTCCTCTCTTGTGCGAGCTCGTTCTCGAGGGTCCTCATTCTCGCACTTTGATTACTCAACTCTCCTTTGGCCAATTTGAGCTCTTCGCACAATCTCAGAATATCGCTTGAATGATCGTTCCGTGTCGGTGAATCGTTTGCTAACGCTGGACGCGCTGTTTCGTTCCGTCGTAGCAGTGGTTGTATTATAGGGTCTGCTAGAGCACGCAATACGTCCGGCTTCTCAGGAAGTGGAGCTTGAGGTGGCGGTGCTGGTGGTTCCGAAAAATGCGTCTTAAAGTCTGTCTTGACCTTCATCGGAGAAGAGCGTGGCTTTTCCGAGCCGGTCTTGGAGTCTTTCACTGGCGATTCGACTTTGCCACCAAGCAAGGCCTCAATCTGCTGCCTCGCCCGTACGAGGTCTTGATTTTGTTGCATGGCCATTTTCATCTCCATCTGGTCATAGTGAGTAAGTGTTTGTTGCGATGGGAGAGAATTAAGGACTTACATTGAGCTTCTTCACCAGATTTTCAGTAGTGATTGGGTTCAGCCAGTTTCTTATATGTTGTGGTTTACCCATCGCACCCATGTTCATAGCCTGTTGTGACAGAGCTGGATTACCAACGGCCATTCGGTCGTTGATGGATCCTTGACTAGCATTCCGCTTCAACTGATGCTGTGCTCCCATTAATCCACCGGCACTGGGGTCCAATTCGTTGAAGTTGAGCGAATCGTTTCCCTGTCCATAAACACCGGCATGTTCGACTTTGGCTGCAACCTTGTGGTGTACGACTGTCTTTTGGTCTTCAGAAACAATGTCAATGCCAAGTTCGAGAACATCCTGCTCGCGGAGTTCGCGTGGCTCGCTCTCCTTGTTTTCCTGACTCAGACGCATGCCGTTCACAAAGGTACCATTACTTGACTTGACATCGCGAATAAAGACGCGACCCTGCCTGTCAGCCCAAACCTCGGCATGCTGTCTTGAGAGGACCTTCGAGTCGAAATATCCGTTGAGCGGAGTTGGAATGGTCTTTTGGTTCGTCTGTCTTCCGATTCGGAGAATATCAGGGAAATACGGTACTGTGATGGTCTTTCTTTCGAATGTGCCATTCATGGGTAGTAGGTGGAGAATCGCCGGAGGCTCCGGCTGAGCTTGTGCACGTGGTCCGCTGTTGGCCTGGCCATTTCCATTTGCTGCTTGCTGTGATGGTAGCATTGGTGTGTGAAGTGCAGATATAGCGGATGACGCTGTTGGGCCAGATGTTGTCGAGTTGATAGCCTGTGGTCGGGCTGTGGTGATACCAGTGGCTGCCTCGGCTTTGCCCGGTGGCCAAAGCCCTCGAGTAGGTTTTTTTCGTGCTGCCCAGTTCCCAGCTTCGCCGGCAGACACGGTTGTTCCGTTGCTCTGCGCGGATGAAATTGATACTGTCGAGGTTGAAGAGTTTGTGGACGCAATGGATGAAGCGGAATTCTGACGTTGAACTGATTTGCGAGGTCCTGAAGCAAACATTCTGCTCACTTCGTCCGAGTTCATTGCAGAAAACCCGTTGCCATTAGAGCTCCATCCGACGCGTGTGCTTGGCTGAAAGTTCACAGGTTGAGCAACGGCCGTCATTTGGGTTGTGCTGCGCTGATCGATGGTTCTTCAACTCCTCAATGAATGTGATATTTCCGGCTGGTCCTCACTCTGACGCAGCGATGGCAAGCACGGTTGAGCTGCAGGTGATTGACAAAGACGCTAATTGCACTTGCTCTAGTGAATAGCAGAATGTCCGAGTCGACCTCAAGACGAGACCAGCAAGCGCTTCGTGCAATGTACACTGCAAGTGTCCGAAACGAACCAGTCTTGCTCCTCACGTACTGATACAATATTGCGAGAGAGAATATGCCGAATTTCGTTTGTTTCGAGGCCGTCGTATCGTGTACTGTAGTGATTTCGCTATGCCCTGGGGCGGATTTGTGTCGTGTGCTTCGGCGGAAAGCCGTGGGGGTGCACGGGCAAAAGTCGAGCAGGTCGCAGAGTCAAAATACGGAATGCAGAGAAAATAGAAGCGCGACGGGCGTGCTGCTTGGTAATTTCGGTCGCTGGAGGTGATGGCCGAGTCAGCCGCCGCGAAAGGAGAGCGTCGCAGCGCGGCGGTAAGCAAGCCAGTCGAGGAGGATTCGCGAGGTCGTCTACCACATGCCCAGGCGCAGGACGGCGCGGCGGAGGACGTAGTCGGGTTGTCGAGTCGCGTGGAGAGGAGAAGAAGCCTGGGTTCGGGGCTCCTGGTGGTGGACGGCGGGTGAAAGGTTGGTGTGAGGTTATGGATTCAGTTGCTTCTGCCCTGACCCGCCAGTCGATCGCCCGCTACACTTCCCGTGTCTGATTGGCTCGCCTGCACTATGCAACTTCTCCACCTTTGAGTGACCTTGACTCGGCCAGAAGACGACGAAGACGTCGTTGATCGATCGCAACATCGCATTTACAGCAAACAACGTTCATTTCTCCAAGATGCCTCCGGTCCCAGCTGGCGCAGGCGGCATGTCCGGCCCATCGACTATCGACAAGGCTAAGATGGGCGCCATGATGGGTGGCAGTACGTCCTGAAGCCTGGCGAACAGCATGCACTTCACAGCTAACGCAACGCACTTCACAGCTGTCGGTACTATTATTGGATTCATCTTCGGCGCGACAAACATCATCCGTTACGGACCAGGTCCTAACGGTATGCTCAGGACACTGGGACAGTACATGCTTGGATCGGCTGCCACTTTTGGGTACGTTTGCCTACTCTACCTACCGTGTCGACACATTATACTAATTGTAAACAGCTTTTTCATGTCCATCGGAAGCACCATTCGAACCGACAGTTCGCCCGTCATGACCGAAGTCTTCCGAAAGGCACAAGCCCGAAACGGCCAACCAATGATCATGCCTCTGCACAGAGCACCAAAAGGAGAATAAGATAAATGACGCAAAGTTGTCGATGTATAAAAAAAGACCTGTAAGCTGGCGAGCAAGAAGAGGCCAAAGAGGCAGAACAAATCACTTGACCTGAGACTCACATTTTCTATCAAATGTATTGGAAGTGAGAAGAGAGCATGTAAATAGCATAGCCATTCGTTGAGATAGATCACACCCCATGAAACAAACTCTTGTCCAACCAGCTACAATCTTCGGTGTATAACGTATCTGTGATGAAAAGAGGTGGAAAGTCATGGTTGTATCAAATAGTCTTGGGCCGTGGTGTTGTTCCGAAACAAATAAACATCACGTACGCTGGTCGCTCCTTCCCACTTTGCAAATCGCCCCGTCCCTCCTTTCTTCACCACGCGGCATCAACCTCCCGCTTTCTTACTCTCCTGACAACTTTTTTCATCAAATTTATCGCTTACAGATGGTCGCTTTACCATGAGTGATTCCACACACGCCATGGAGGGACTGCTTGCGCCGTTTGTCACTGCCATCAAAGAACAAGCTCTTACTCAGCTCAGAACCGAGTTTAGAGCTGCCATCGACACACTCAAGCCCCTTGTCAATCGTGCCGATGCAGAAGTAAAAGTCCTGGAGAGAGTCATCGAGCTTGAGGCACAGCTCAAAGCAAGTCAAGACAACCAAATCAAACTGCAGGCTTTCTTGAACGACCAGCTACGCACCAGTCAGGCGGAAGTGGCACAAGTGAAAGCCGCCTTTGCCACTTCTGAACGCCTTTCCAAAACCACCAATGCAGCATTTCGACAACTGTTCCAAGGCTGCTTGGACCTACTGAGCGATTCATTTCCCACTAAAGAGTATGCCTATACACACAACCTTAACCTCTTCCCAATGTTTATATTCTGAGCTTTATAGGATTTTTTCACCAAATGAACGTTCTTCCAACGTCATGCACTCTCAGTCACATTTTCCTGGTTCGGTCATAGGACCAGCCGCGACTCCTAGCGAAGGATTGAAGAATGTACAATCGTCTTCCATCACAATCGGAAGAGCATCTTTTGTACCACTCAACTCAGGTGGCAAGCAAGCTAGAGAGGAGTCCGTCTCGCCGTCACCTCGGCAGGGTACTCAAAGGCCCATCACAAATGCTACTTCAAAATTCAAAAGAAAAGCGCTCGACCAGGGAAATGACGAGGAAGACGTGTCACAGAAGTTCAGGAAGAAGGTCCATTTCAATTCTGAAGATGGACTACCTTCTCAGCAAACATTAGGACCCTGGAACCCAGCACAAGTGGAGTTTGATTCGCCGGCATCAGAGGCTTCAATCAAATCCCCAGACCGCATGCTCGAAGCTCTCTTGAGCCGCTTTGTTGACAAAGGTGGCAAGAAAGCTACTCAGGCCAAAGCACCAAATCAGACAGGTGATGACGAGTCCGTCTTTGAAGATGAGCTAGCCCTTCCGTTCAAAAGAGATCGGAAGCGCAGGACTATTGACGGTGCTGTGGAATGGAAAGATGTGCCGTACGATCTTCTTCACCAGAAATTGTGAAAGCCACCTTCATTATGGACAAGGGTATTGTGGCCTAAGAAGCGATGGATTAAACAATTGATCTGGTGCGATGGCATTAGACGAGAATCGAGTGAAGAAGATATTGACCATGGAAGGAATGTTAGATACAAGGGATACGAGACCAAGATTAACAAGATTGAAAATAACAGTGGACCATTCAATCAAGACGCCGCCAACCAAATTCATTGATGAAGTGATGTCCGTGCACGATCCAACACTGCTTTGTTCGTCTATTGTAATAATAGCGAAGCAACACTTTCTCCTGATCTCATTACCTTTTGCGTGGCTCGTCAAGACGCGTACAGCATTGTATTGTTGAATCTTTGTATCGCCATATCGATCATCTGAGACGATCCCTCGATTCGCTTGGTGTTGCCTCGCTGCTGAGTCAGGCTCTATTGAATGATTTGAGCGACGTCCGGGTCTGAGTCGCCGCTCGCTCTCCGCAAGCTCAATCCAACGACGCCCAATTTATTTTGCTACCACCACCGCTGCAACAACCTCCGCCGCCACCACCCGCCCCTACAAGACATCGCGTCCGCAGTCTTGTTCGCCGTAGATGTTCAGCAGCGCAGCATCACTCCCGCCACCTCTCTCCCATCTCGCCCCTCCGACGGCGGTCCTGGTCTAGTCAGCCAGCGCCGTCTGCCCGGAGGCCCTACTCCACCGCCGGCATGATGAACAACCACATGCCGGCCGGGCCCAACGCCATGCCGTACAATAATCGTTCTCAGCGGCACCAGGACTATCACTCCTACCACCATGGTCCGCCGCCGCCCTCGCCCATTCACAACCCATACGCCGCCTACCACCACCCACCTCCACCCTTCTATCCACACCCGCAACAACCCCAGTTTCAACCACGATGGCCGCCCGCTCACAACTACTACATGGGCCCTCCGATGCCACCGCCTCAATTTCAGCCGCGTTCGCCGATGGTCGTCTCATCCCAGCCTCACGCGCCAGTCATGACTGGGGTCACACGACAGACACCAATCCCTCAACCACCGCAGCAAGTCGCGCCTTCGCCGCGACCTATGTCTTCGCATGTACAATATCACGCCCCCCAAGCACCACCATCCCCAGCTCCTACCCCAAAGAAAGAGCAAGAAGCAGAGCTACCACAACCTCCCTCAAGGCGGCAATCGCAGGCACAGAGCCCGCTTTCACTCGCGCCTGAGTACAAGACTGCATACTATCCAAAGGTACGGTCAGATGAAATTCGGAATCAAGTAGACTCTCATTAATGATTTAAACAGCTTCCATGGTACTCGTCCGCAAATGGTGCGGCTGACTTTCCTGCACGCGCTACCCCACGCCGACGACAGCGTCGAGCCCTCCGTCAGTCAAGCGGCTCTGTTGCTCTCCCGTCAAGAGATGCTGCAGAAGATGAATCGGCTGCAGTTGGAGAAGATGATGTAGAATCACAAACGTCGACAATTGCTGCTCCATCGGAACAGGAAACACCAGCTACTTCACAAGCCCCCTCCGAAACTGATTTTGCACATGGATCTGCCACGGCAACGCCAGCAAATACTCAGCCCATTTCGCCAAAGGTGACTCCCACACAGCAACACTCCAGGAAGGATACTAGGTCAGCTATTGCTGTCCCAAACATTCCCAAGACTAAGGCTACACCTCCTGCTGACGACAAGAGACGCGTTTCGGCGTCCATCCCCGAGGTCTCGCCCTCCTTCGCTGATTCCGAAAGTGAGGTCGTAGCTGTCCAAGGCACGGTCCCAGAAGAGCCAGCAGGATCTGTTACTTCTCAAAAATCTGTGGCACCCAAGTCATGGGCTGACCTTGTACGGGATAAATCGGCTGCAAAAAATGCTGCTATCAAAGCCGCTGATGTTGTTGTCACCAATGGTTTGAGCTTTGCGAAAAGTTCTTCTCTTGCGGAGGCTTTGCGGCAATATAGCGTCCAGAATGACGCATCTCTTTCTTTTCTCGAGCCACGTGGGCTTGTAAATACTGGTAATATGTGCTATATGAATTCGGTAAGCTTACCAGATGAGTTTGAAACCAAGTGTACAGCATACTGACTCGATGTAGATTCTTCAAGTACTTGTTTTTTGCGCACCTTTCTATTCTTTCCTGGACCAGGTGCGCCAGCGAACGGTACATTCAATGAAAAGCGATACTCCTCTGATTGATGCGATGATTATGTTCATGAGGGAGTTTAAAATTTTGGCCAATGAGCCATCATCCGACGAGCTACGCAAGACACTCAAGCAGCAGCAGCTCGAACAGTATGGCGACCCCGTGACACCGGAGTATGTGTACGATGCCATCAGAAAGCTTCCACGCTTCCAAACCATGAGAGTAAGTTGCAAAATCCTATACATATGAATCCGGCTAACAGATGGCAGCGTGGCCACCAACAAGACGCCGAAGAATTTTTAGGTTTCCTTCTGGAAGGCCTCCACGATGAGTGTGTCTATGTCATGGAAACTCAAGTCGGAGAGTCAAAGCAGAATGATACTGTCTCTCCCGGTAACGAGCACTCGCCTGACGGCTGGTTGGAAGTTGGACCAAAGCAAAAGTCTGCCATCACTCGCACCGCAGGCCAGCAAGATACTCCTTCACCAGTGACGAAGATTTTTGGCGGTCATTTGCGCTCTGAATTACGTGTTCCGGGTTCGAAAGATTCTGTGACCTTGGAGCCATACAAGCCATTACAGCTTGACATTGGCGCACCAAACGTCAACAACATCGTCGATGCTCTCAAGGGTCTTACTCACACCGAAGTGTTGACCGGTGATTTCGGCGGACGAGGTGATACTGCGAAGAAGCAGGTCTTTATTGACACTCTTCCACCAGTGCTCATCCTTCACCTCAAGCGCTTCCAATACGACAACAACTTCAGCGGAACTCAAAAGATTTGGAAAAAGGTTGGCTATCCTTTGGAGCTCGAGATTCCAAAAGAAGTTTTTACGCCAGCGAAGCGTGGTGGTCTGGCCGTGAAAGGTGGAGCACCAAAGTATAGGCTCATCAGCGTCGTCTACCATCACGGCAAGTCTGCGGCAGGTGGTCATTACACGGTTGACGTTCTTCGTCAAGACAGCCGCGAATGGGTTCGCATGGACGACACATTGATCAAACGTATTCGACCTGAAGACGTGGCTGAAGGTGGCGCAGAAGAAGATCCAAAGATTCTTGTCAAAGCACTCGAGCAGCACAAGGCTGATGCCGATCTCGCGAGGCAACGCAACATCTACCATGGTCTCGATGACGCTGACCGTGAGTCTGAGAATGACCACCCATGGTCTGAGGTCAACGGGGGCCCTGGCAATGGGAAGAAATGGAGCTCTGTTGCGACAACCACAAATGGTTCAGCTACGCCATCTAGTACAGCTGGAAAACGCACACCAAATGCGAAGAAGGAGAACTCAAAGGACAATAAAGTTGCGTACATTTTGCTGTACGAGAAGATCCGCAGCTGAACAACCATGATCCACGGACGACCAACCCTCCTTTAAGTGGGCAATGTCAACCAACAAAAAAGTACGGAAAATCTCTCAGCGATATGGGCGCATCAAAAACGGAAACAGCGATATATGGGCCATTGTCTTTCCACTTGCATTCAGCGACGGAGTGAGTGCGGGGCGTCTGGGAGGCTAATGAATAAAAGAACATACTCGTGCATTTACATGTTGTTTTGTAAACGCTGTTTTGTTGACGATGATGATGACGTCCTTTTGTATCTCGCTACTATTATCTTGATCTGTGTACATATATTAATACAACACTGCATCAAACCTTATTACTTGTCGATCATTCGTTGGTTTTAGGTAGGGAGTGTGAGAGAGAGAGTGTGTGTTTTTGTATATGTAGCGACAATGGCTGACGTGAAGACATTAAATATATTTCGTATTCTCGCAGTAATCACGTTCTAGTTATCAATTCTATCTCTCCCTTCGTCGCCTCGTGGACACGTAAAACCTTTAAATGGCGACTTTTGCCACTCCCCTTCAGATATGGATGGAATTCGTAAGCGCTCAAACGGGTCTTCTCGACTCTTCCCGTCTGTTTCGAACGTCTCGTCTCATCCACAAAGACGAGAGCTATCGAGTGTGCTTTACTCGACGAGAAACTTAGTAGTACCACTCGAGCTCCTTGCTAGAAGCAGCAGTTTAATTACTCTTCTTCTCCTTCTGCTGCAGCTGCACCCGCTCTCCATTAGCATCAACCGGATATTTAATACTCAAACACCAAATATCCAAAAAATCGCAAATGGAGACAATAACATCGACGACAAAACTGCCGTAGACGCCGACGGCGAAGCCGAGACAGGTGAAGACAAACGCGACCTGATAGACGCCTTGTCCCAGCGCGCTCGGCCAGCCGAAACCGAGGTGTTGGCGCATGTGTGGGCCAATGGAGTCGATGACGCCGTAGATTAGTGGGAGGGCCAGGATGTTTTGGTATGGGAAGCGGCTTTTCGTCACGTGCGCGGTGATCATTTGTCCGACGCTATAGGCGTTTATGAGGCCGATGTAGAAGACGAAGGGGACGAGGTGGTTTTGCAGGATTGAAGGTTGGAGGTACAGGTAGGTGGCGATGAGAGTCCAGATTGAGAAGAAGGGGAGGAGGCCCGTGAGGGCTATGCGGGCCTTTTGGCCGCGTTCTCGGCGGGCTTTCATTACGTTGCGTGCGCTGTTATGTGTTGTTAGTAAGTTGTCTGGTTTTAATCGAGGGGGTGCGTTTCGTACCTTTCGACGGTGTTGAAGACGAGTACTAGGCCGCCGTAAACCATGTAAAAGTCGACAAAGCTCATGCGATAAGCGAGATCAGGCAGGAAGTCGTAGTGAGGCACATCAAGAGTATTGAGCATAGGTTGCTGCCAATAGCTTCCGCCTCCTTTAACAGCAGTGATAGCATAAACGATACAAAGCGTGAGAATCCCCTCCACAGGACCGGAAACCAAGCCCAAGGTCAAAGTCTTGGTATGATACTCATCCCAAGTCTGCACGTAAAACGTCAGCAGACTAGCGAAAAGAATCAAGACCGTTTTCCAGCTTTGTCCAAGATTCATGGAAGCGGCGAAGATCAAGCTCTCGAGACTCGTATTCAGCGCGTCGACGCCGTGATCGAATAATTCGCCCAAAGGACCGCTTTGCTTGGTACGTCGGGCCTGAGAGCCGTCAATCGCGTCAAAGGTCTGGTATAGGAAGAGTCCAATCGACCACGATGCATAAACCCAAGACGGACAATCCTGATCCAGGGCCGGGTTGTAATAGAGCATAGTGAGGATATTGACAATCACGAAGCCGAAACCACATAGCGTAATGGCATTAGGAGCCATGGACAGTGGGAACAGCTCAATGACCTTGCTCCACCAGTATGGTTTCAAGATATAGCGAGATAGCAAACTGTGGTCGACACCTGTAGATTGATCAGTCGTCCGGGTTCATTTGTGGCCTTGATACGGGACGATGTATCTCGCTACTGGCACGTACCCGAGTACTTGTACTCTTTCAGCTTGGGAAGCTGCTCCTGCCGGATGTAGCCCATGTTGACGATGAACGAAGACAAACGGTCGAGAAGCACGGTTCAGATGAACAATATTTTAACGAGGCGAAAAACAAGGACAAATAGCAGCAGGCCGTGTAGTCCCCACAAAGGGGTGCTGCCATCGGCGAAAAATAGTATACGCGCGAAGCCGCCGCGTTGCGTCATCGGCGCGCTTGAGAAAGTTGGAACTTGTGCTTCCTGCATGTGAATGTCACGCGACAACAAACTACTCGTAACAGAGACATTTCTTGCTTTTGTATAGCTTCAATTGTTACATTCTACATGCCGGCACTGTAATGTGCTGTAGTAGTAATCTTGCTTGTGCTGGTGTAGCACAATGCAGTCTTATCCGAACGCCACTGCGTTCTTCCCGATAACATAAGGAAAGGCTCGACCCAGGGCTCGTAACCGTTTGAGGGAAATGTGAAACCGTGCATTACTAGAGTCTCCTTCCTATGCAATTGGGCTCCATGGCATTGGTACCATGATCTTGGAGTCCATCTTTTGAATCAATGGCACTGTTCTGTGAACCGTCTCGCCCCAGCCTGGCACACTCCAGCTTTGCTCTCTGCGTGCGCGGCGTTCCTCGAGATCGGCAAACTGCCAGAGATGGTGAACGACGTTCAGGTCGCCGATTTGCACGAACCATGCTCCAACACCTGCAGTTGGTTAGTAACTTGTATGGCACGTATGATTCAGAGCAAACTTGCCTTCCATAACCTCTCTTCTCGCCGCAAGGCCCTTTTGCCAGTGCGTCTCCCATTCCAACAAGTTGCCAGGGTGAAGAGTATACGAGCGGAGTTCAAAGACACCACCGAGTTGACGGGGCGGAGTAGTGGGCCAGAAACGGAACTCTTGCATGAGAGACGTCTTCTTGCTTGTGATGAGCTTCTTAAGCTTTCGATCAAACTCGGCAAAGTCGGGGTGGTGCTGAATTGAATGTAGGGATTCATGGTAGCCAGAATAACGTTGGTATTCCCAGATGTGAACTGCAAAACAAGTCAGTCAGATTGATGCCGTGGTGTCCCTTATCGAAAATGGGGACTTACCAAATGTATCGCAGTCTCCGACTTCAGTCCTCCAGCTGCCGACCAAGTGAACCTTGTTCTCCGGCATGTTGGCCATGCGTGGATACCATTTACCCACAAGCTCAACATACTCGTCAACCTTGTCGGGCTTCACTTCGTGGAAGACAATGCTGTGAACGTATTTGCCTCGGGCAAGAACCTGAGAGAAAGAGCGCTCGATCTCGCGATCCATCTCACGGCCTTCTTCGGTGCCATAGATGAAGCTGCTGATACCCTTGGACGAGCGGCGTTTGGCTGGATCGTCTTTTTGGCGTTGGGCTTCTCCTGCAGGACCAGACAGTGAGCCTAAGCCCGCTTGATCGAGATATTGAGCAATGACAGAGTCGGAGGAAGAGGAAGAGGGGGAAGATGACTTAGCGGAAGAAGCGGACTGTGACTGAGCTGACTGACTTTCTCTTTCCTTCTTTTGTCGCTGGGCCTCGGCCAGGTTCTCACGGAACTCCTTCTGCTTCTGTTCAAAGACCTCTGCACGGCCGGGTTGGACGTCGGAGAGGGCAGGGCTGCGTTGGAAGCAGTGGGAGATGGTAAAAGGACGGGAAATGAAGGTCGAGGTCGATGACGCGCTGCTCACGCGAGGGATCAAGCGTCGAGAGAACATGTTGGGTGGTGACAATGGAGTGAGGGGACAGTGAGAGGGGTACTGCAGCTACAGAAGCAGCACAAGGACGGTTGGTGATAATGTCGCCTGATGTGTGTAGGATGCTGGTAGGAAGGGGCAGTAGGTCGTAGAGAGACACTCTGCGCAAGAGGCAAATCGGCGCAATTCAAGGAGAGAATGGAAGAGAGAAGTCGAGGTTGGAGGAATCAACCAGATGGAGCAGCTTCAGCTTCAGCAGTGAGTCTCGCCGTCTTCGCGCCGTGGACCGGGTATGTGTTCTGGATGTAGCTATGTACTGTGTACGGCACTAACGTTGTTTGCGGGTGTAAGTCGTGGAGCCGCAGCCAGAGCCGGGACCCCGCATTTGCTCTGGTTCTGGCTGGCCACAGACTGACCAGCATACAAATGTACTTGGACGAGGCTATGGACGAATACGTGTGCATGTATACTCTGATTTAGGAGCAAGCAGAGTAATCAATGGACCAAATCCAAGCCGTGAGAATGTGAGCGACACTAGTCAAGTCCTCCATGCTTAAGCAATGGCAGAAAAAGCGATATCGCCACATGTGACCCACATGTATGTATTTATATATGTAACTTATTCTTGATAAATTCTATAATTATATTCGGTCTCTAATTCCACGCAGGACTAACTTTCTTGACGTACTTCATAAACTTGAAGAATCCCACGGCATACTCGACGTTTCCGTGAGGGTCGACCACGCGCTCGGGATAAGCAATGCCTGCACCATACAAGCCAGGAACCTTGGCCAAATCGCCAATCGAACCGCACTCGGACTCCTTGACGTAGTTGAACGAGCCGTTCTCGTGATCATAGTGCGGCGTGATTTCTTTGCCGTCCGTCGTGCGCAGAGCTGGGATTGGGTCACGAGAGTACCCAATGGCTTGCACAACAAAGTCAGAACCCGGCATGTGCTGCTCGAAAGTTTCCTTTTCAGTGCCGCGATCATACGCAACAGCCTCGATGTACTTGCTCACTTCGCTCTTTGAGAAGACTTCTGGCTCTAGATTTGCCTTGGCCCAGACGGCTACTTCGCCCTTGAGACCGGTGTTGTCTCTCAAGATCCACCCATCCATGAATTCAGCATAACGCAGTCCGTGGCGCGTGAACCACTTGATCTTCAGATCAGGCTTGTTGCTGGAAGCGATGTTGTAGAGATTTCTCAGAACAAGAATAGCCGAATGAGATGCGCCTACGACTGACACGGTAGTCGGTCCCAATGGTGACAGCAGTTGGCTCAGAAGTGTCGGAGATAGCGCCGCATCCAGATCCAGATATTGTACTCCACCAACGTCAGCAGGCAAAGGAGCAGTGATTGGCGACGAGCCAGTACACAGCACCAAGCGCTTCGCCTGTACGTTCGTAATGTCGCCTTTTGCAGGAGTTTCAATTTTCATTCGAACCGTCCAATCACCAGTCTGCTCATCCAAAATCGCCTCTTCCACTCTTCCCTGCTGGGTGATGACACCGGGAGTTCTTTTGAGACCCTCAGTGAGCATCACAATCATATCAGCCGCATAGCTGAGATCGCATCCTTTGCCTTGCTCCAGTTGACGCAGCTGCTGAAGCTTATCAGGCGTGTCACTGACGGCGACACCATCACTCTCAGATGGCTCTTCCCAGCGGGAGCGAGATGGTACGCTAGAAACAATCTTACGGAAGGGAGCCACGGCCGTGGCGAAATCGATGAAAAGCGCGACTCGCGTGTTGGATGGCACTTCGCGGTACTTTTCATTGACGCGGCCACCATTGAACGAAGGATCAACCCAGAGGATCGGTTCGACCTTGCGTTCCAGCAGATTTCCGACACAAGTAACACCAGCCGGACCGGCGCCGACCACGACTGCAGCGTATTTTGCGTAAGGACCAGACATTGTGCTTGCAGAGCGAGAAATGGAATTCGATGCCGCTGGAAGCTGTGCTCCTGATAGTGATCCGAGTCTAGCCGTGAAAAACGAAGACGAAAGTGACGAGGACGAGAAACGTGTCTGGACAATGGTATATCGAGATATGTCCCTCCTTGTCGTCGTCACACAGCGACGGCTCGACGATAAGAAAGGCTCGACGCCTGCAGCCGATCCATTCACATTGTTGGACCAGCACCGCGCGTACGCACCCCGATGACCGGATTGGTTAGACCAGACACGTGCAGACGACGAGGAATACGACGACGAACATCGCGCAGCAGAGCGAGAAAAGAGCGACATTTGGTGCTTGCGGACGGCGGCCAATAGTGCCCACAGCAGACGTTATGTCTCGCTCTGCACTTTGGCTGGTAAATGATGTGTTTTCGCCACCAACCACGATAAACAGTCACTTGCATACCCAATGCGGCTTTGTAGGGGAAGGGTTGCATGGCGTGATGAGCCGAGCCATGGCTCATTTTGGATTCAGTGCGGGGCGGCAGCTTCACGTGCTTCGTTAACAAACTTTACCTTCAATGATGGGTTAACTTATACAATACATATTACATGATCCTGGAGCTTGTATTTAGATCATCTCTTATAAAGACTTACACCGTAGCAGTCTATTACCTCCTAACCCACCTACCTGGCATGCTTCGTAGACAGGCGGCGAGTTCTATGGCTTGGGTTCATATCTTCAATTGAGGAGCTATCTGGCAGGACTGAGTCTCATCACGCAGTTTTACTTTCTTGCTGCTCCTAGGCATGCAAGTTGACTTGCTCTAAATTTCCGTCCATTGCCAGATCCTTATCACGTTGTTGATCGATAATCATGACATTGTTTGGGCTCCAAAACCCAATCAAATTCTTGCAAATTCACCGGCTGGTCAAAGAGGCCACTGCAATCCTTCCAAGATCCATGACTATCCGGAATTTCTCGTAATCACCGAGAGTTTCATCAGTACAAGGCTCAGATTTCAACCGAAGAATTCCGAGTTCACACTCATGATGCACTCGTTCAGCGCAGTAAAAGCATGCCTCAGGCAAATAATCACGTGACTCAAATTTAGCTCTTCCAACGTCAACGCTCCAATGCTTCATCCAGACATTCTCCGAGGATAGCTTTTGAACCCCATCTCACCCTCGACTCCCCAACCCGACCGAACAACAACCACCACCATGCTTGGACTTCGTGCCGCCCGCACCGCGACCCCTGCGATCCGCACCATCGCTGCTCGCCGCTGGGCCTCGTCTACCAGCGAGCTCAAGGGCGCTGCCGACAATGCCTTCAACCGTGAGCGACAGGCTGTCAAGGACCACGCCGCGGCTACCAGTGGTACGTAATCTATGCTGGCTCTGCGTGGGAAGTTTATCAGAGTGTGGAAGCGAGAAGGTCGGAACAGAGATGAAGATGCGGAATGCTGGGCTCTGGATGGTGGCTCGGCTGCAACCTCGGGTGATTCGTCGTCTATATGGCTGTAGCCGGAGCGAACCATAAAGAGAAGAGGATGGATATTGTGTCGTGGCATGAAAGAAATGGCCTTCAGCTTCCCACACTCTGCCACGCCGTAACCACGAAACATCCGACTAACTATGACTTCTCACAGACACCTGGCGCAAGCTTTCTATCTAGTACGACGAACAACCCCTCCACTCAAAGACATCACCAGTTCCAGAATGACTAACCATCCAACAGCGCCGTGATTCCATGCCTCATCGTTGCCAGCATCAACGCCTGGCGTTTGTGGGACGAGCACTGGGAGCACGTCGCCCACGGCCCAGCTCTCGAGGACAAGCCAGAATACCCATACCAGAACATCCGAACCAAGAACTTCTTCTGGGGTGACGGAGACAAGGTAAATGCAACCCTTTCGCTCAGCTCGTCTCGTCCATCGCTGACTGAATTTACGCAATAGACTCTCTTCTGGAACCCAAAGGTCAACTACCACAAACCAGCCGAGTAAACGTCCAATCACCACTAGATTTGGAAACGATGCATGTATCGGGGCGTGTGAGATTATTACAGACGTATAAGAGTGCGTCGAAAGGAAGCCGCTGTCTGTGCCTGTGAATGTACATATCCTTGCCCTCCGGCCGTATGACCAGGCTTGGAGAGAGAAGAGAGAGAAAGAAAATACAACTCAACCATTTTTTCTTTGTTCCAATGCATTAAAAAATCTATAACCTCAATGTTGTTCCTACGTTATACCTATTCCTTACGCCTACTCATTACGCCTATGAACCAAGCCGCTACGTTTCATGATCATAACTTTAATCGTCTCACTCAGAGGTTGACGTCTCTATAGTTTCCTCCACAGTTCTCGGAAAAACACTACTAACTTCATGAGCTCCTTGAGTACCTTGAGCCAAGCCTTTTGCATTCTCATGCAAAACATCTCGTGAATCGTCCACAATGACAGTCTTTAATACATCTCCCTGCCTGACAGGCAAAGGACGAGCCGGAAGGGGAGGCGGAATCTTATTCCGGACTGAAACTTCAATGTCTGAAACTTCAACATCAGGCTCTTTAACAGAAGCCTTTGAAGATAGCGGCGCACTTTCCATAGGCGAAGGAGAAGAATCATCAGTGTCTATCTGCGGAGTCGAAAGTTCAATCAGGTCTTCGGGTGGCGTGGCGTGTTCAGCGTCAGATGGCCATGCATTCGCTTCTGCGACGTCGTCCTCCTCTCTTTGATGAGTTTCGGTAAATCTCGCGCCGTCGTTTTCGTTCCAAGGCCCGAATTCGTCTTCAATTTCGCTGGTCATGGGGGGATCTTCAATGTCGCTGTAGTCGTCTTCGACAGGCGGTCGTACAATCATGATGGGCTCTGTGTTTTTACCTTCAGCAGGTGCTACAAGAGCTTTCATATTGGTAGCATCTTTTGAGCAGATGTTGAATATAGGAGTATGGTTGGTCTTGCTGGGATCAACATCATCAATAATAGCAATCGCGTAGCTAGAGCCCGGGGAGGTGTTTGTTGGCACATTCCAGGTGAAGGAACCGGAATTGGGGATTGAGCCTAGTTAGGTATTAGTACATTCGGCAGCAAATTATTGATCGGTGGAAGTGACAGGATGCTTACTTGCGATAGTAGTACCGCCATCAAGAGTACCTTCTGATCTCAGAATCAGAGTGACAGGACCTGGTGTAGTCGGTTTCCAGGTCAGGTGCAATGGATGCCCGATCTCAGTATCGACGCAATGGCTTTTGGGAATGCTAAAAGGATTGCTTGGCTCTTTTGGCCTAGGCGGAAGAGCTGGAACAGGTTTTCTCCTTAAAGAGCCGACGGCCGCCAATCCACTTCCAGCCCACAAGCTTTTTTGTGCTTGTTGGGGCCCTGGAAGAGGAACACCAGGTGGTGGAAGGGGTTGGCCGCGACCAACGGGCTCTGTCAGTCCTGGTTGTTGCTGCTTGGACTGCGTGTCGGTGGAGCTCTGCGAGCCTTGATTCTTTTTGCTTGCAAGTGTGTTCCAAGACCAATTCCGTGCTGCTGTTGTTGCCGCGGCAGTGGCAGCAATTATATTTTTCCTCTGCTGCGCTACTCGGCTCGGAGCTGCAGTAGAGCTATTGCTGCTAGCTACGCTGATATTCGATCGTATAGTACTTTCGCGTGGAGTAGTTCCGAAACCAGTCATAGTGCGTTTCCTAGTGCTGGAGACAGAGCTCGCGCGACTATCCGAGTGTCGGCGAATTTTTGATGCATCCTCATCGAGTTCATCAGGCTCAGCGGTGAATACCTCAATAGTCTCTTTGGGTCCTTGTAGCGCAGATGTTGATGTTTTATCTGTTACGCTGTCAGCTTCATTAGAGAAGAAAGAGCGGTTACGCATCTCTCTAATAGCTTCTACAGCGTCTTTCTTAGTCTGCTGAAACTGTGGCGGTCGGGAAAGCCAGCGCTTTGGTTGCAATGTAGCATCATCAGCGCGAACTGATGCCACTTCCGCACCAGCCAACGCCACAGAAGGCGCAGATGGGGAAGGGTTCGTGAATGAAGGGGATCGCAGACTTTTATTGAGAACAGGGGCCCCATCTTCTGTCGGCACCAAACCTTTGGCTGAGTCGAGGGGCAATGATGCTACTGATCTTCGTTTGAGCGAGTTCAGTGCTTCTCCAGGAAAAGCCGAGGTGCTTGAAAAGCTTTCAGACCCAGAATTTGATGGATCCTCACTAACTTTAGTGATTAAATTCGGCGTGGACGATGTCTTCTCCGGATCTGCAAATCGTAATTCCGCTACGGCTGGCGTGGACGCAGATCTGTTGTGAGTCTTGCTTGCGCTTCCAACCGTGACTTCATTTTCTAGTCCTTCGGTTTTCCAGATTCCGCCTCTTACGCGCTGCGCCGAAGTGTCAAAGAAGGGCACATCATCCCAGTTCGGCTTGACCAGCGTTTCACCAACAACAGCACGAATTCTCTCCTCTAAAGCCCGTAGAATAAATGTGTATGTGATTTGCCGCTGGCTAACGACAGGCTCCACCTTGATCTCCATGTCTGGCATGCTTTCAAAACAGAACCATATCCGGTTACTTGGAGGAGGTTTAATGCGTATCAGCATATGTCCCTGGAGACGCTGCAGTGATGTGGCGAGCACAAGGTCGACTGTGCGAGCCTTGAAACGAGTGCCCAGATCGAGCTTTGCCAGGGCAGAGATGACAACTTTGACACCCCCATTATATCGCATGTCAAAAGCAAGAGTGAGGTCACCGGAGATGTTGAGGTCGCGGAGTCGTAGATTTGATATAACAGGCGCCGCTGAGCCTAGATCAATGGATTCGACATCCAAAGCAGCAATGAAACCCGGTTTTTGTACTCTTGAAATCTTCTTTTCGATCTTGCTACGAATGAGCTGTTCAAGAAACGATGTACGGTACAATGCCAAAAAGACACGGCCGACTAAGGCGTTCACAGCGCGGGTTTCGGACGACAGGGATGAAGAATGTAAAGTCGATTGCAGCTTGATCAAATCTTCGGCAGCGAGGGGGCGTGGGACCGGTGGATATGTGCGAGTGTAGAGAAGAGCATGGTAAAAGTCCTCCTTCTCTGAACATGTGGCAGAAAACAAATAGAATGGTCTTTTGCTCGTCGCTTGGGACTGAGTCTGGCCATTGGAAATCTCAAGGGGGTCTAACACGATAGCTGTTCTCTTAATGAACAGATCTCCATCGGTGACGATTTCCTCGGGATCTTCGCCATCGGAGAGACGGATGGTATGGTGGGCAAGGCTGATGACATGTCGAACTTCGAGTTGTGCGAGCGAATCGTAGAGCATGAGATGACCATGTCTTTGTACGATATAAAATACACTGGCAGCTACAGGCTTCCTCTTGAGCAATGTATTCGGGGCGGAAGTTGATTCCTCTTGCTCTTGCAGTGTATTTGGTGCACTAGATCCTTTGAAGACTGAACGGTACATGCTCTGATATACTGATTCACTTGTCTCACTTGTACCATCTGTGGCTTCCGTAGCCGTGGTAGAGCTGCCATTGTTTGTTCGAGCATTTAACGCAGTCAGCGCCGCTTGAAGATTGTATGATCTTAGGACAGCAAATGTTCCGCTCGCCGCGCCTTCTCCGCCAAACTTCTCATCTTCGAAACTTTCCGTTGGTTCTGTGTCCGCTTCACATCCATGGACTTTGGCTTTCTCGTTATGGTGTCCTTCTTTAGCAACTTGCGGCAAGAGATACCACGCGGGGATGATGATGGCTGCAAGCAGCAGCGGGACGAAGGTAAGACCGCCGAGCACATAAGTCAGGGCGAGGGTTTGGAAGGTCATCATCCCTCATGGTTGACGGTAATCACTGCATTGGTAGTGTAGGTTGGCAAGAGAAGTGAGCTGTAACGTGGTGTATGTAAACAGGCCGTGGGCGCGCCCTCACGTCATTTCCCTGGGGAGATGCTCTGGATTGGCGTCCGCCCGCGCGCCGTTGGACTAAAGCCTAAAACGGAGATTCTTGACTGCTCTTCATCTCGTCTCCTGCTCCTCGTCTGCTGCTTTATATCTTCCATCTATAACAACCATCGTCATCTTTATGGTGGAGGTGCCCATTTATGTTCTGTCTAGCGGTATCTATTTGTTGCATGGCGCCGATAGCAATCTGCCGCGATCAAGCGCATTCCGCTGTAGAACAGATGTGAGTCCGAAACGAAACAAGGGGTTTGCTCTATTTGCTATGTAAAAGCGAGGACAACTATTAATTGTACAGGTATTTTCAATGTGAAATTCCCTATTATGCCTTTTTGGCGCGTCTCAATTCTCCAAATGCTCCGCTTTGGAGTCTTAAATCACTTTCGCCCTGGACCGTCACAGTCACATGTACTTCATTACTCTTGAACTTCAGGCAAGGCCATCATCGTTGACAAATTGAGTCCAGTCGATGCTGAGCATCTCATCAATCGTCATATTAGCGGTGAGGTCAAACGCGTTCCATTCTCCAACGACCTCGTTTTCTTCAGATGGGTTGAAACTGACATCGAGGTTCATGGTCGGATCGAACATCTCATTGTGCGGGAAGTTGCTGGCCTCGTTGGTAAGTGAATTGGTACTTTCCAGAATGGCTTTGCCCATAGCATCAATGGTCGGTGGCATCGCTTCGCCGGAGAAATCTTGGATGACATTGTCAACGAGCAAGCTAGCTGGCATGGTAAACACAGCATCGCCGTTGAGGCCGGTGGTTGTGATTACGCTTGGGATTCCGGCCACTTGGACAGGCATGAAACTCTGGTTAGCACCGGCCGCCAGATTTGCCATTGTGAGAACGTCGTGGACTCCGGCCGAAGACGCCTTGTTGTTGTTATTGATGTAACCGGCATTGATACAATAAGTGACGAGATCATTGACACTTTGATCAGTGCTAATGTATTTCTGGGGAAAGTTGTCGAGGTTGGGGATGAAGAGGCGAGTGACTTGTGGTACCTTGTCCTGTTCCCAAAATCAGTATATTTCACACCTATGAAAAACTTGGTTCAGTTCAACTTACTGGGTCGCCGGCCTGTGGCGCATCTATATGCCAGCCCATCATTTGCTGGTACTGCTCCGGGGGGATGACGCCGATGCGAGAGGCACACAGGTTGAGGAACTCGTCGAGTGGAGCTTCCTCTTTCTCCCGACTTCCACGCAGGGTACTGTACGCTTTGGCCAGAATTACCCTTGAATAAAGTCAGCAATTTGTAAATTGGAAAGAGACTGGAAGCATAACTTGCCACTTGGCTTCGAACGGGTCGTCACGCCACCAGGATGTCAGGATCTTGGAGATTGCCTTCTGCGTGTTTGGAGACAGCGAACCGTTGTAGTACTCTACTCAGCTGTCAGTACAAGTCACAAAAACAGAGTCAGTCGGTGAGGAATTTCATACTTCGGAATGCCATCCACGAATTGAGTGGTCTTTTCGGACCACCGGTCGCAACCTCGCCAATGCGAGTCGCCTTCTTCTTGCGCTGTTTCTTTGCGGCCTTTGAGGTTGTTGGTATCTTTCTGACCTTCATGCCAGTCTCTACATCAGTATTCTCTTCAGGGTGAATGCGGCGGTGAGCTGCACGCAGGGTTTGGATGATCTGATCAGCGTGCTCAGGAGAGCAGCTTGCCAGGTAGTTTTGGACGTCTGCGGGGAGTGCGGTAAAGGTCGCCATGGCAGCGGTAGGTGGTTTCAAAGAAGTGGAACAAAGGAATGTACGAAAGCGGAATGGAATTGAACTGGAATGTCTTGGGCGTCGGTGAAGTCTCAGAGTAATGGGTTTATATGGGCGAAAAAACAATATGGTGGCGGGGGGGGGCAATAGTATTTCTGACCACGCACATGCGCCTTCACTTCACATTTCAGCGGGAAGCAGCTTCAGTTTCGCTAGCCTCAAATTCAATTTTACCCAAAATGATTATTTGAAGTATTTCCGTTGATACAAGTTATATACATCAACTCTAAAGACTACGCGAGAAATTTCTCGGCATTCCAGATACACGTCTTCGGACCAAGTCTGTCCCTAATTCTCGATGCACTACAAGAGTTTTTCAGGAGAAGTGCAGAGATTCCATATGCCGAGCCTCGAACTAAACTCTTGTTAAACTTCGCGAGCAATCCCGCAAGTCCATCAATAGGTTCAACAGTTATCTGAGTGTGAACTTGCATATGCTACATAACTGTTAGCATTTTTAAATCAGCAGTTGACGAAGGAAACATACTTGACGTTCTGATTTAACTTCAATCAAGCGAATAGTCGTTTTGGACTGTTCCTTCGCAGCTGTGTCGACGATGTAGATACGCCTTGGTGTGGCCTAGAAATGTCAGTTTAGTTTAAGCAATAAATCCTGATTAAAGTACCTGTTGGTCTCGTATGATTTGCCCAGCTTTTCGCGGTCGATTTTCTACCTGTCAACGCGGTCAGCAATCTGTAGAAAGTCATGTGCTTAACATTTGGGAACGAAACTTACCCTTAGAAGTGGTTGAATGACGCTTTCGGCTTCTTGTCTCCAGTGCTCAAGTATGTAGATCCCACCCAGGGGAAGGGTTTGACATATCATGGGGAGCATAGTCTTATATATTTCGGCCTCCTGAATCTCTCCAGGAGAAGGAAACAAAACGTTGTTCCTGCACCAGACCGTCCAAGTTGATGTATTTTCACCGACAGCACCCTCCAGTGGTGGGAGTGATCTTGCTTTGTCTTTATTCAGTTCTTCAAATTTTCGGATCGCTTCCTCCATCGCTTGCCAGGCGTTGTTATGCTTTTGAATGCGCAACAAGAGTTTTATTCCCTGTTTGAAAAACTTCTCGCTTTCGGTGATACTCGAAAAGAGGGACGGATTTCGATGTAGGCGCTCCAATTTTACAACTGTATGTTTGAGAAGAGCTTTGATATGCTCCAAGTCAGTGTCGTTGCGACGGGCTGCGAAAACCATGGACTGGAGGTCGCACAAGATCCTCATCAGATAACTCTTGCTGCATTTGACAGGACCAGAGCGTATAAAGGTGTTCGTTTTCTCATCTGTGATACTGAGTCAATTTTTAGGAGTGAACGGGTTCGTTGGAGTGATACCTTTGGTGCGACCCGGGAAAAAGTCAAATCTGAAAGAGTACAACGAAGGGTCAATATCCAGCATCGCTGCCCTCTTTTCTGCCCAAGTCACCTCTGGCTCAGTGCCTGGTAAAACATGTCCGAAGTTGGCTTCCAGGATGTCCATGATCTTTTACCACCAACTGAGGCTCAGCGCAACGTACGCGAAACAACTCCTCCAGCAGATGACCAAGCACTGCCTCACTCAGCACTTCGCGGATACCCCTTGCACACAGGAGTAATTTTCTTTAAATAGAGAGGACTCAAAATCAATGCACAAAGACAGACTTGGCAGACAATGAATTGGAGGGATGAAGTTGGCTTCCATAGATAATCAAATCCCATTGAAAACATCAAACTTTCTCCCAGCGTATTGGCCTCAGGCTCTCAAGTGAAAAGAAAAATTGGAACAAAAGCAGCGCATCCGATTGTTAGGTACGCAGTGAATGAAGTGGCGAAAAATGCGGTTGCTGGGTGGCCGGGCTGGGAGTGAAGCGAAGCTGCGTCGCTGAACGACGTCAGCGTTTGTAGCTGCAGGAACGCCACTCCACATTGACATGACAATAGGGCGACAACAATCGGTGGCACATGCAGTGGGTCAGTGACATATCGTACTCTGGTGATCAGATTTACTCGTACATTGTGTGCATCGAAGTTCTGGTATTTTGCTCGTCGTGTAGTTCGTCATCACGTCTCGGCGTAACATTGCAGTGTTTCTCCCCAACTTGCTGTACATGATAACTACTTTCGATTGACCTTGTCTTGAGACATTTGAATGCAATGTTCATGCCCTCTCACCTGTATGTTCCTTACGGGCAGCCCAATCTGAACTCCATATAAATGTGGCACATCGCCATTCCGTACCCTTCTCCTTATTGCCACTGGGTCCTAAAGGCCTCGCACACATCCAGAAACTTCGCCCTTGATTTGAGCCTTTCTTCTTCGTCAGCATCGTCTTACAAGGCTCGTCATGTCCTTCGCACAATGGTGCTATAGGACGGGAGAAGAGAGCACCCCAAGACTTTTGATTCTCCTCGGCGGCTGCGAGCATTGTCGAGAACTGAGAAGGCGATATGTCCGATTCTTCTCCTTTTAAGTCATTTTGGCGTGCTGGTGTTTTGATTCCTTCAATGGAGCTGTCCTGATCCTCGGTCCTGCGAGGTAAATCATTTGGGGTGGCCCGGGGTATCTCGGTGGCGCTGGATTGATTGTCAAGTTTTACTGCGATAGATGAGGGTGTTCTTCCGCTCGTGCTTGCGCTGGGTTTCTCTTTCATGAAGAAACCTTTTAAGCTTTGTTGGCCTTTCATACTTTGTGAGCTGGTGTCGGGCTTTTGTCTCTTCGTAGGTTGTTGCTTGGGGGGCACTGAAGGCTTGCGCTTCAAAGGAGATCTCGACGCAGCGGTAGACTGGCTTCCGTTCACAAGAGTGCCATTTGTGGACAACGAATCTGCGGCGTCAATCTTGCCAAGGCTCGAAAGACTAAGGGTGTTGGTGTCCGAAGCTATACCTTGCTCCACAGACAAAGCTTTCTTTTGTGCAGGCGCAGCAAACATAGACTTGATAGTCCGTCGTTTATCGAACTCAGGCATCCTCTTCCCAGAAAAGAGTGGAACACTCTGAAGCTGCCACTCTTTCTTCCGGACTCCGCTGGAAAATGTTCCCTCAGGATTCATCACGTCTACTATTGCTGTCTCTTCTCCGTTGACAGTAACATTTTCGTAGAAGTCGGCAAATACAGGGCAGTGATCAGATCCGAGGAGACCGTTTTGAATATCAGCATTCTTGACCCATGATTTCATCTCTTCACATACAAGCACAAAGTCTATACGACTGCCAAAATTGCCTGGGCGAGCGTTGATTTTCTGTTCCCAGTGGGTATACATGCCGATTCGGTCAGGATGGAAGCCTCTTGTGGTGTCCCAGAGTACTCCTTTTTCACGGCCTTCGTCCCTCTCGCCTATGACTTCTCCACCGACGAGAAGTTGATTGAAGACCCTGCGATTAGGTGTGGAGATATATTCCTCATGAGTGATCAGTGCCTTTTTGATATCTTCGGAAGCTGAGGCAGTATCGATTTCGCTCCTGGAGACATTCAAGTCGCCTACGAGAACAACTCGCTTTCCGTTGCGGATCAAGTTTCGAATTCTGCAGTCGAGTGCGCAGATAAAACTATAACGGAAGTCATCCCGAAGACCATTACTGTTTGCAGGAGAGTAAACGCCAAAGAGGACGAAAGCTGGAAACTCGAGAACAAGACAGCGGCCTTCAGCATCAAGGGCGGCAGGATCGATGCCCCATTCGGCGATTTTCAGTGCAGAAGGATATCCACCAATGCTTTCCTTCTCTGGAAGCTCGCAGTAAGGAGTTCCATTAGCGGAAGGCAATACGCCTAACAAGCCTTCCTCTGCCCGGATTGGAGCGCATGTAGCAGTGCGAGTGTATATTCCAACGCCGGAGTAGCCTTTTTTATGTTTAGGCAAGCTGAAGTAGCAGTCCCAGCCATCCACCAGTACCATGTCATCTCGAAGATCCTTGCGTTGTATCTTCAGTTCTTGCATTACAACAATGTCGCTGCCGAGAATGTCGAACATTGCCGGGAAGGTCCTGGCTGTGTTCCATGGTGGATAGGAAAATGGATTCCGGATGCCATTGACGTTCCTATGCAGAGAGCAGAGTAAGTGAAGGACCTAAACAGCAAACCGGTGCACAAGCATACCAGGTTGTGAGCCTCATCTTCGTTTTCTCGCTCTTTTGCTCGCCAATTGACCGGCCTGGTGACTTCTCATCTTCAGCTGTATGAGTCTAGCCAATGTTACCTAGTGATAGGTTATGCATCAAGAGATACGGCGTCGTGAGTGTAAGAAAAGCGAATTACACTCACAAGCGATGATCGTCGTGGTGGTGGTGACGTTGTTCATGGGGTCGTGCGGAAAGCGTCCGCTCGCAGCAGCGCATGCTGATCTCGCGTCGCGGCTGCTGCAATGGGAAGTTCGTGCTTGGCCAAAACCAACCGTTCAGATACATCACAGGCAATTCATATCATCCATCGAGCCAACACACGTGCAAGAGTTTTGTTTACGCACCACATTCTCGCCGGGTCCTGGATCCAATGGTTTTCTCCCACCAAGGCACCCCTACATGAATTGAGCGAGCGAAATGATGCCTCGATACCTCACCCCAAGTCGGTTGTGCTTGTTGGCCCTCGTGGACATCTACCTTTCTGGTCGCACCGCATCTACTTCGCGTCTAGAACTGTTGAGCTTCATCGCATCTCATATCCATGCGCCAACCGTGGACGACGAACGTCCAGAAAATGGAATTTCAGAAATATCAACTGGTGATGCTTCCGTGTTCGCCAACCGCCTGTCTCAATGGGATTCAGTCATTCCCGGTCGAACCGTCTACGATGTTTTCCTGCAACGACTTTGGACCCTCACCGGGCTGGACTCCCTGTATGTTCTCTTTGAACACCTCGGAGAACTGACTGCCCCAGTCGTAACAACTGCTGGCGATGGGAGCAGAACTCTTTCGCGTTCATCCCCTCTTGGACAATTCATCCGCCGATGCGGTGTCGAGTTCACGCGTCTTCAATTCGCTGACTCCCAAGCCTTGTGGGATGCCTTCGAAGTCTACATTTCACCCACATTCGGCACATGGGCGCAAAAGCACCCTGAAGCTTCAAACCAATTTGCAGCAAACCGATCTTTGCCTTCGTCTTTTGACACTCGATACGAAGCAAATGAGAATCAACCCTTGACAACTCAATGCATTAGCACAGAGGAGACTGATAATCTGGTGACCTTTTCCCTACGCCAAATGCAAAGACTTGGAAGTCGTGTACCACCGGGCATCAAAGTGAAGCTGGAACAATGGATTACAGATCAAGCGGACTCAAGTATGCAATCTCAGCAACATTTCTTGGCTTTCTTCGAGTACTGGAGGGCAGGACAATACACCATGGCACTAGAAAGCATTCATCGCTACTTTGACTACTCGCTGGTCTCCAAAACTGGAAACGACAACATGCGAGTCTATTATCAATACGCACTGCTTCATTTGAGCGTATTGCACGCAGACTTTGACTGTTGGGAGGAAAGCATTGACGCAATGGACGAGTGTATCGCAACGGCTCGAGAGAACCAAGACGCTGTTTGTTTAAATTTTGCTTTATCATGGCTCCTATATCTGCGCCAAGTCCACCCCGGTAATATTTCATCATTCGGCATTTCCGGCGGTCTTGTCGGAGGAGGCGGTGGCGAGCAAGACGAAATTGCACTTCTCAAAGCAAAAGCAAAAGAAACAAAGCATTGGTCATTGATGAGCAGCACGCTTCTCGAAGAATCCAAACTTGAAATGAACCACAATGGAACCACTAGCAAAGGCTTTGAGCACATTGTGCAGGCCTCATTCCTGAACGTTCAGCATGACTTACGAGATCTCATGTCCGGGGCGGCTCTCTTTTATGGATCGAGCTTTCAACGACTCGGCTATGACCATCTTTGCAGCCGCATCTACGAATCTATCCAACATGTCCATCGAACCCATTGCCCACTGAGCGATCTAGTGAGAGCAACTTGTCGCCTTTCCTACGGGCAGGCGCAAACTGGAAATTACGTTGCATCGAAAACGACACTGGATGGTATGGCTGTGCAAGCAAAGGGTGTACTGAGACTCGAGCAGCGACTAATTGGCTTTGGTATTCTTGCACAGCTCAGGCGCTCTCTACGCCACGATGACCTGCGCGCATCCAGTGTCTACCTTGCAGAGCTACGCATCTTGCGTGGGTTCGCCGACCCTGAAATTTGCCTCGAGATTGATCTCATTGAGATCGATTTCCACATCCAAAGCAAAGAGCTGGAGAAGGCTCTGAAGCTCGTCAATGCTCATCTCGGACGGCTCAAAAATGCTTCTGGGTCTGATATTGCGCAAAGACTGCACTTCCTCGTTTCAAAAGCCAAGATCTTCTCTGATGCCGGGCGGCCTGCGAAGGGCTTTTCTATCGCTATGCGAGCGGCATCTATCGCAAGCAAAAATTGGCTTGTATTCATTTTGATTGAATCTTGCGCTGTTCTAGGAAACATCTTGAACAGTCTTTCCGAGTTTGAGGCTGCTCGGGATCTTGTCAGCGCCATCGTTCCACTGGCGATTGAAGCACGCAAAGTCGGTCTGATAGCACAACTCTTCGTTATATTGGCAGAGTCCAACGTCGGTCTAGTTGGCCACGACACTTCGCTTAGTGCCACCGAGAAAATGGGGATGATGTGTACCGCCGAGAACCATTTAGATCGTAGCCGAGAAGGTCAGTGCTCTTGCATTTCCATTATATCGGCGTACTAACAGCCTCCTCTAGCTTATTCGACTCTTGAGGACTTTCAAGGGGTTCAAGAATGTCTCGTTATGAAAGCCCAAATTGTACGGTGGCGTGGCGATGAAGCCGCAGTTGCAGAGATTGACGATCTGTACGCCCAGCTGCTTACTGAAAGGGAAAAGTGAAAAATAACTCTATAAGCTTTTCCTGGACTATATACAAGTGCATCACCTCACTAGGGCCTTGACCTGCTTCTACCCCCAAACCCAGTTTACTCTCATTTCCAACCCATTGAGTCCTCGTACACTTCGCGATACGCCTTGCTCTTTCGCATTCTTCTGCCACTCCTCCTTCTCATTCAAGATATGGAACAAGCATGACAGAATTCAATGTCAACTCGAGCGACTTAAGAAAAAGATGCATAGACATGGAAAGGACAACGTTAAATTGTTGCGAAGCAATTTGACGTCTTCGACGCCGAACAAATCCTAATAAAGCTTGACACCAGTGAAGACGTAGGTTCATGGGTTTTTTATGACTCCAACGTTCGACAGGCTATTGAGCCATTAGAGCTACACAAGGTTTTTCAGGGCATATTATGACACACGAACAGACAAGTGGTATGTGGTAGAACCCGCCAACGAACAAACAAACGAACTCAACTGATTGAGTGACAGGAAATTCTCAATGTTCCAGCACTCAGATTGACGTAGACGATACCGAACTATGTACCGTTGGGGCGCTGAGGTGTTCGCTACCTATTCAATGTGTCTGTGGTGGTGTCTCACGCTTACATTCGGGGCAATTTTTCTCTGTCTCATCCTCGTTGACAACATGGTCGTCACCCCGGTCGGCACAGGTTGCGCTAGGATTCGCAGCCATCGCAACACTACACTTGGCAATGTATTTCTTCTTCAAAGCATTCTCGCCACGAGCTTCGCGAAATGGTCTGCATCTGAATCATCAACTTTGCGAAGGGAAGCGGACTCAAGAGTGATATTTTATCGTGAGATGAAAATTCAAACCTCACAATCTTGGTCCATAGACTATTGGACTTGGTCTCGTGAGTGGAGACCACAGAGCCTAATCGTTACTCACCAGTGTCCCGCGGACGCTATTCGGGACCATCAATCTCAAGCCACGCCTAAAGGATGGTGAAGCGGATAATTACACGAGCTGAACAAAACTATGTATGCCAAAATTTGAAGTACACGTCGGCTCAAAACGGCATCAACTCAGCCCTGTACTGAATGATCAGCGACTACAGTATCACAGAAGGCCGCATGGCCGCCACGAGACGAAGAGATGAGAGAGCGGAAACTTCAAACTACGTTTGGACGATCTACGCAATTTTCCAAGTGTGGCTCCGATGAAATCATAGGTCTGAAGAGATCTTCGTGGGCGTGCACGCTTGTTACGGTGCTCAGACAAAAATCCACAAATATTTGAGCCCGGCTCTCCCGATTGGGAAATCCGGACATAACGAACGACACGACTGCGTCTATGGATAATCTCAGGCCCCCATGGGGCGAGTCATGATTTCATTTGTTGATTCCCTTGTCAAAGCACGCGACGCTTCACCGATGCGATCCACTCGCCTGCTGTACTGATGCGTCTAAATCCCTGGCAATGATGTCAATCCGTCTAAAATTGGCACGCCATGTGAGTGTAAGAGGACAAGCGATGTATGTCAGGTATAATGTGGACTCTCTCTCACTTCATATGAGACCCGTTTTCTTTTCTCTCTACTTGCTCTCTCGGCAAGCTCGTTGATGACTTGATACCGAAATTTATCGTGGCCTTGTACACATATTGAGTGCCAGACATCATGTTCGGAGCCAACTTCTATGGCCTGCGAGGCCAAAAGCTTCAAATGGCCGTTGCCATTATCGCGGGTCTCGACTTCCTTCTTTTCGGATACGATCAAGGCGTGATGGGCGGGATCCTCACTCTGCCCAGTTTCCTTAACCAATTTCCTCCCATCGATACTCGAAACGACAGCAGCTCGCACAAATCGACCATTCAGGGCATCACGATTGCCTCGTACAACTTGGGCTGTTTCGCAGGCGCAATCATGTGCATCTGGCTTGGCGACATACTCGGCCGAAAGCGTACAATCTTCTTTGGTTCTGCTATTATGGTTGTGGGAGCTGCTATTCAAGCTTCTGCCTTTCACAATGGACAGTTGATCGCTGGTCGTATCATCACGGGAATCGGAAATGGCTTCAATACGGTGAGTTTTTGTCTCTGCACCATCTTGGTTTTGTTCCACCACTACGCTATTTTTGAGTCGGTACTGATCCTGCGAAAAGAGCACAGTTCCGTCTTGGCAGAGTGAATGCTCGAAGTCTCATAAACGTGGTCAGATGGTGATGATCGAAGGTGCTCTCATTACTGGCGGTATCATGTTGAGCTACTGGCTGGACTTTGGATTTTCTTTCCTCGAGCCAAGCACCATTTCTTGGAGATTTCCAATTGTGAGTACCACTCTTCAACGGCTGCGTTGCTTGACCTTATTGTCTAATGAATTGCGATACAGGCGTTCCAAATAATCTTCGCCGTGATCATCCTGCTTACGATTTTGGGCCTTCCTGAATCTCCACGCTGGCTGATTCTCAAGGGCCGTGAAGACCAGGCATTGAACGTCCTCGCTTGTTTGAATGATCTACCTGAAGATGACGAATACATCGTAAACGAATTCGCGGCTATTAAGGACACAGTACTAGAGATGGGACAAGGAGGCTTCAAGGATCTATTCACTATGGGCCCAGATCGTAACTTCCACCGTGCTTGTCTGGGCTACGTCAATCAGATGTTCCAACAAATCTCTGGTATCAACCTGTTAGTACTCGTCCTATGATGAATCTCCCAGCTATAATACTAATAGCCATCTTAGCATTACCTACTATGCTGCAACCATTTACCAGGGCATCGGTCTCTCCGATATGAACTCTCGAATCTTGGCAGCTGCTAATGGTACAGAATACTTCCTTGCTTCTTGGGTCGCGGTATTTACTATTGAGAAATTCGGTCGTCGACCTTTAATGCTTTTCGGCGCTATCGGTCAGGCTGTTTCTATGGCCATCTTAGCTGGCACCAACGTTCATAAAGGTGGAGCTAATGGCATAGTTGCCGCCATATTCTTGTTCGTTTTCAATTCGTTCTTTGCCGTTGGCTGGCTGGGAATGACATGGCTATACCCAGCTGAGATTGTGCCTCTTCGCATTCGTGCTCCATCGAACGCTCTGAGCACTTCTGCCAACTGGATTTTCAACTTTATGGTTGTTATGAGTAAGCTGATCTTGATATTTGCATCGATTTATGGCTGACCATTCTTTTCAGTCACTCCAGTTGCGTTCAAGAATATCGGGTACCAGACGTACATCATCTTTGCTGTCATCAATGCAGCCATTGTTCCATCTGTCTACTTGTAAGGTCGATTCGGCTTGCACTTGACTGACAGATGCTAATTATTCTCGCAGCTTCTTCCCCGAAACCGCATACCGATCATTGGAAGAAATGGGTATGCATTACAATCAACCTCTTGATTCAAGTTGAAAAACTAACCCACATTTCTAGACGAAATCTTCCGCAGGTCTTCCAACGTCTTCGAAGTTGTCAGGAACGCCGATCCAAAGGTTACACCCAATCGTTACGACAAGTACGGCAACTTCGTTACCTCATACCTCGATACTGAAGAGCACCGCAGGCTCAGCAGTGTCGCTCCTGGTGTCCACTCGAGGAAACAACACACGGATAATGTGGAGAATAAAGAGAGATCGAGCCAAAACGAGTCATATCATATGGAAGGAGGCTTTGCCAGTGGAAGTTGTTCAAATACTGGGAAAAGTGAGCCGAAGTAGACTGCATATTTTGTTTATAAATATATTCAGTGCTACTTTGACATTCGTTAAAACCCGTCATCGAGTTTTACAAGTTTTCTGCACCTTTGTATTTGTTGATGTTCACTCTCTGCATAGATTACATAGGTTTTAAATCAAAGAGAGTCTTGCAAGCAGCTTTGAACCAAAACACGGAGGTGTCAATCAGACCAAATAACGCGCACCAAACATTGCAGCAAGAGTGGGAGGAATACTGGAAATTAACCGCACACGGTATATCAATTCCATCGTTCATAAATATAAAAGACCAAGAACAGCGCTGCCATGACGTGAAAAGCACTTGGGGTTATAATCGCAACCCTAATATCGACAGTTTAAGCACTTCACCAAGCCCTGTTCATTTACTCGGTATGAGGAAATCGAGATGGCATCTATGAATTGCACCTCTGGGATGTCCTCTCTACTGTTGCGAACGCATGTTTCACGCGCAGCTCGTCAATCAATTCGCAGGTCATCGACCTACGCGTCGTCAATATTACCGCAGAAGTGGTCTCGGAACTCTGGACTTCCACATTCATCTATCAAAACAGCACTGTGCTCTGATAGCATAAGACGAGCCTTTCAGAATTATGGCACTCGTAGCTATCGCACTGGCCAACGTAGATCCAGACCTGCCATTACAGCAGACCGTGAACATGCAGCCCATTTGGAGAGCAACGAATTGGCCACCGCGAATAATTTAGAGAGCGTCATCAAAGTGGTGGACTTCTCAGTCGAGCGCCTCGTTAAACACGAGGTGGCCAGCAATTCATTGTCCGAATTTTTAAAAACGCAAAAGAAACCTTCGTGGGCAGCGTGTCGCTGGATCTACGTCAATGGACTGAATCAAGACGTCGCCAAATCTCTTGGAGCTGCTAATTCTCTCCATCGACTAGAAATTGAAGATATCATTCGCAACGACACCCCTACAAAAACCGACTTCTATAATGACCATTTTTTCGTCTCCTTGCCATTTCTGAAGCTGGTTTGTCTTCATGGGCAAGGACAGGAATCAAAGCGAGCAGACTTTATCATTCAGGAATCGGATTTTCATAGCCATGATCCCAGACATCGCAAATGGGCTATGCTTTCAAGTCGCCAACATACGGTGTCGCTTGAACAGACATCGTTGGTTTTGACTGCCGATAGCACTTTGATTACCATGTTCGACCGCTCTGGGCAAGAAGTCTTTGACACGATTTTTGAGATCCTTGAATCACAGCAGACGATACTTCGGACCAGCAACGATCCGTCCATGTTGCTTCATGCTGTTATCGATGCCATCGTGGATCTATCGCTTCCAATTGGAAAGGCCTTCAAAGAAGCTTTCCAAGAATTAGAAGTCTCTGTTCTCATGAAGCCATCAATAGCACAATCGAGACAGCTTTACACCCTCCGATCCGAACTAATCGCTTTGAGAGACGTCATAATACCTGTTGGGAGTGTGGTGAGAATGCTCCGAGAGCACTACGCTTCACCCAACACTACTCCACCAAGCCAGTCATCTCAAGTCGCTGCATCAAATCTGGTCTCGCCAATGGCACGCACATATCTTGCAGACGTCCAAGACAACGTTGAAATCCTCTCGAGATCGACACATTCGACAATTCGCTCGTCCGAGAATCTGACTGCGCTGATATTCAACACAATCGCCGCTAAGCAGAACGAAAGCGTTCGCCAGCTCACCTTCGTTTCGATTTTCTTCCTGCCCTTGACCTTCCTTACAGGATACTTTGGCATGAATTTCGATCCGATGCCGATTGTGAATGACAATAGCGATGCTATTTTCTGGTATATCGCGACACCTGTCATGTTGACTTCTTTGCTGTTTGTGGCTACCAGAGCGGCGTGGGCTAGATACTCGTTTCATCGTCAACAACGCCGAATTATGGCTGCGAGAGCTCCAAGACATCATAGGGGTTGAAAGGAGTGGAACTAGAGCGGTATTCTCATAATTGAACAACGAGTCGATCGAATGTAGAAAGCGAGGAACATTAAGATACACTAATATAACGAAACACAATACCACTCAATTCTTTGATCTTCATTTACTTCATCACACGAGCTCTGTACTGCCAAAGACATGTATTATTCTCTGCTATACCCGAAACTTTAAGAGAAACCATCAAAGTCCTCCCATTCAAAAGCAGGCTCTTCAGAAATTCCACACACTGACCAGAAGCGCCTTCAGAAACCCGTTCTCCTTGGCCTTCTTCTTGGGAAAAATCTTCTTCGGATTCTGACGAATATACTCACTCAAAGCCCTCCGCGACTTGAAACGATGAACCGGCCTACCCGTCTTGATGGCATGGAGAAAGTCGACGAGGTTGATATGAACTGTTTTGAGAGCCTATTTCGAAAGTCAGTCCCGTGCTATTGTATGATTTTTTTGGGTTGGTTGGGGTTGGGTTTGGGTTTGAGTTGGGGATACTTGCCTTTTTGCACTGCGTTATAGAAGGGCCGCTCGTAACGCCTACGTCGGTACAAAGACGCTGCCCTGATGTAAAATTAGCTTCTTCAACTAGATAATGGGGCGGATGTGGTTTGGAAGTACGGACATGCTTCGAGCTTGCTCCCTTCGACGCCATATTCGACGTCGAAGTGCTGAATGATGCGTTTTGCGTTGGTGGCTGGAGACATTTTCTTCGCAGGTGGTTTTTGTTGTGGAAAGGGTGAGAGTGATGTGAGAGTAGTTTGAGTGTAGGTGCGAGTAGTGTGTGAGTAGTCTGAGGAATGTTTTGGAGAAAGACTAAGAAGTAGAGAAGAGTGTAACGATACTTTTACGTCGTGCCAAGTGATAAGGAAGTGAATTAAAAGCAACAATTGTCCCAATTTCTTTGTGTTGTATTGTGGACTTGGTAGTGTGAATAGATATTCACTGTTGTAAATGCCGAGGCATTTTCGAATTTCGAAGCTTTCGACTAGGTCTGTAAAACGTTTCCATCATTCTCTTGTGGAATAATTTACATTCAAGTAGCTCTGTAAGCGAACTGAAACCCTACAAATGTTTTTAGGAATGTGACTGAGTAGGATTATCAGTGGTATAAACTTATATGTACAATGTTACAGGTCTATTTCGCCAGAAAGCTCTGGAAAGCTTTATTATCAATCGTGACATTACCAACGGCTCTCAGCTTCTTCCGGCCCTCCTTTTGCTTCTCTAAAAGCTTTCGTCTTCGTGAGACATCCGCAGCGTGTAGCTTTTGCAGGACATCTTTCCGGAAAGGCTTGATTGTCTCGCGTGCAACAATCTTCCTGCCCGTGACAGCTTGAATGACAACCTCGAACATTTGACGGTCAACGTGTTCCTTGAACTTTTCGACCCATTGTTTGCCCAGACGTTCGGCTTGGGAGACGTGAATGACTCGGGCGACGGCGTCAACGGGCACTTTGTTGACGTGGAGTTGGAGCTTTGTAATTCTTGATGTGCGGTAACCAGCATCCTCATAGTCAAGAGATGCATAACCCTTTGTGCTGCTTTTTAGCTTGCCGAAAAAGTCATCGACCAGGCGTTCTAGAGGCAGGAGGTATTTCAGGATGACTTGCGTGGCAGTGAAAAACGTCAATGATTCTTGAATGCCGCGATTTGCTTCGCATAGCTCAATGACCTTGCCTAAATATTCCTCAGGGAGCGCAATCGTGGCTGTGATGAATGGTTCTTGAAGCTCGCTGATCTTTCCGAATTGTTGTCTATCGTCAGGGAACAAATTCGGATTTCGAATTATCTCTTCGGTGCCATCTGTTTTGATGACTTTGAATGGCACGCTTGGAGGAGTGATAATAATGCTGGCGCCGTGCTCCTGGCGAAGTCGATCTTCAAAGACAGAGCAATGCAATGTGCCCAGAAATCCGAGACGCCAGCCAGCACCTAAAGCTTCACTACTTTCTTTGGTGACAGTGACTGAACGATCGTTGAGTGTAACTTGATTGATGCTGTCTTCCAGATGTGCATAGTCGCTTTGATCAGTTGGGAAAGCTGAAACAAAGACCATGCTTTGTGGCTCCTCAAATCCCGGTAAAGGCTCGACTTTGTCTTTGTTACCCACGGTGGTGTACGTATCACCGACTTTGGCTTCTTTACTTCGCTTCATGCCGGGGTTACAGAATAGATAACCGACTTGTCCAGCTCTCAACTTTGTTTGAGGCGTCTCAAGCGGGTACATGATCCCTACTTCGCCAACGATGTACTCCAAGCCTGTTGCAAACGAGGTGATGCGGTCACCAGCCCGTACAGTGCCTTCGAATATCCGTACCAGTAAGATCACGCCTTTGTAATTGTCGTACCAGCTATCCACGAGAAGCAGTTTTAAAGGGGCATCTTCGCGTCCGATCGGGGCTGGAATGCCATCGATGATCGTCGGCAGAACTTTCTCAACATTGAGACCACTCTTTGCTGATACCATGACGGCATTTGAAGCGTCCAATTCGAAAGTGTCTCGTAGCTGATTGAGCGTACGTTGTGGATCGGAGGTCGGAAGGTCAATCTTGTTGAGCACTGGAACTAAGGACAAGTTCTGTGCAAATGCAAGATAGAAGTTGGCCACCGTCTGAGCTTGTACACCTTGAGAAGCATCTACAAGAAGCAAAGCTCCACCGCAACTGGCATAACTTCTGCTCACTTCAGCGCGAAAGTCCACATGCCCAGGAGTATCCACAAGATGTAGCAGATAATCCTCGCCGTTATGATTGTAAATCATCGAACATGTCTGAGCCTTGACAGTGATTCCACGCTCTCTTTCGACGTCCAACTTATCCAAAACCTGCTTTTTCCCGCCCTTCTCAATCGTTCCAGTGAGCTCCAGTAACCGATCACTAAGCGTGCTCTTTCCATGATCAACATGCGCAACAATACAGAAATTGCGGAACCGGTCGATTGGGATTTTCGAAATGCGTTGTTCCAATTCCGATTGAACCTTCAATGGACCGGCCAAGAAGGAAGCAGTTTGGCTGAAGCTTCGGTGAAAGCCATTGCTATTCGCGCATGCGGCAAAAGTCGACCGAATCGCCGGAGAACGACCCAGGGAGCGAAAGGCATCAAGGGTCGCCCGAGACCATTGTTGCATTTGTTATGAAATACGCTCAATGGGTTCGAAGCAATGCGTGATATCGACTCTGGAACGGTTGCGCGAAATCTTGACTTGACGTTCAAAAGTTGAGTCACGTGCGCGAATAGAGCGGCGTTGCTGCGGAAAGAGCCCAGCGTAAACATTGAAAGAGCTTCAGCACCACGGCATCAATTGAAGAGACGGCGCTGCTACTTTTTGTTTGGCGATAATTAAAACTTTCCAATCAAGGAATCCTGCTTTATTTGAAGTTGAAGAAACACACAAGCGAATCGAACACGAAGCGCTCAATCCATCGCCATGCCTCCATCATCCAGCTCAGACAAATCAAAAGTACACAAACTCGCTTTGAAAGGTGCGTTTCGAGCTACTTTCCATTATACAACATCTGGATTGCATCTGACATAATTCCAGGCTCTGCAAAACTTGTTACCGAGTTCTTTGAATATGGCGTCAACACGATTTTGTTCCAGCGTGGCGTATATCCAGCCGAGGATTTTTCAGCGTATGAACACTTCTCCCTCGAACCCTTGCCAGATTTCTGACTATTTAACAGAGTAAAGAAATACGGACTCACCATGATGTGAGTGTTATTATATGAGACCCGAGGGCCATGGGAGCAATGGAACTGACAGTGTCGCTTAGGGTGTCTATTGACGATCAGGTCAAAGCGTATATCAAGAAGATCATGAGCCAGCTCAGCAAATGGATGACGAAATCCAAAATTTCCAAGCTTGTCATTGTAATAACAAGCAAGGAGACGGGAGAACACGTGGAGCGATGGCAATTCGACGTACGTGTGACCTTTGGGGTTCTCCTTGCCACATTGACAACTCAAAGCGGTGCTAAACATGTGCCAGGTTAACATCTTCAACGACCCAAGCAAAACCAAAGGCTCGAGATCATCAGCAGCAGATCAAGAAAACTCTGCCGCTGGGCCTGAAAAAGCCGTCGAAAAGACGGATGCCGAAATTCAACAAGACATTCAAGCCCTTTTCCGCCAGATTACCGCCTCCGTCACGTTCCTACCCATGCTGGATGGCAATTGTACATTTAATGTACTTGTATATGCCGACGAAGACTCGGATGTCCCTCTTGAATGGGGCGACAGCGATGCAAAGGAGGTCAAGAACGCCGAAAAGGTGCAATTGAGAAGTTTTTCAACAAACTCTCACCGAATCGATACAGTGGTATCTTACAGGTACGGGCCCCTCTTTATCCTTTCACAGCTCTTTGCTGACTCTAAAACTTACAGGCTTGGCGAATGATGACGGAGTTCTAAATGGAATGCTTTGATCTTAGATTTCACGATACGTTTCTTAATTCGTCTGGCCGTTAGTATACCAGAATTGGAAATTTTCTTTTGCATCATCAGCAACACAGATTCCTTTCCAGTTCAAAATCAGCACTGGTCAATTTGAACACTGAATGTACCACATTCGACCGAGACTGCAAGTCAGGATTTATTTCAAGACGAATTCCTGAGGTTCGTCGGCTTGTATAAATACTCGTGAGCCCCTCTTCAGACTGCATTAGACTCGTTTTTTTAGTCCCATCCCTTCACTCTCATTAGCTTGGGGAAAAAGACGGATTCAGCGATCTTCGAATTGACGGCGCTAGTTTGTGTCTGATTGTCGATCTCGAATTATTTTTCGAGCAGACGCTCCACTTACATTCATGAACCAAGCACGGGTGATCTACGGCGCATAGAAGAGCACTGCATTGCTTTTGCGACGAGTAACATGATTTTTTATTAATAGGTTGAGTGGAAATTGACATGGAACATGCTACTGATAAAGTGACGGTGAACGGCTCCGTATAAATGCATCGCTCGAATGCCGTATCAAACAGACTAAAAGCAAGGTATTGCGAGTTTTAGTACCCATCCGTTTCGGCAACACATGGATGCACAACATGCATGGCAAGAAGGTCGTGCAGCAAAAATGACAGGGCTATTTATTATTGTCGGCATGTCCGTCTTCGGGGAGCGCCTCACGACAATTCTCCAGCTGACAGCCTCGCGTGGGATGCGCTCGATCGGTCGCACCAAGCGGTCTTTCCATAGACTCAAAAACGTGGCAAGTATCGATTTCCGGTGAGATGCAGCCTGATCCGCTCTCAACGGGGTGGAAATGGCGCTCGCTAGTTAATGTTGGATAGTCAGGCTTGCTTGCGCCACAGGCCGGTTGTCGTGGACGTGCGTTGTGTTGCCGCGCATGCTCTTGTTCGCAACGCGTGGCTGGCGGGCTCATAGGGCGGAGACGGGTTATGTGATTGATTCGACGGCCGTTTGCATGTCATGGTTCTACGTGATGCTTTTCTGCAACGGTGAAACGGCGGAAGCAGTGAGAGTCTATAAGAGAGCGGTGACGATGTAGTGATATGGCAATTTTGCATTGTGCATGATACTGTACGAGGAAATGAAAGGGGAGTCAGATATCATCTGCATGTGGAAGCGGCTTGGCTTTCGTGTGGCTTACGGGTTGTCTCAAGATGACACTCAGGGGAATGCAGTCGACGTCAACCGGTACATGTCGAGAAAATCACCGATTCATTTCGCTGAGACTGGCGACGGGACTCTGTACGTAGGTATGTATGTATGTATGTATGTATGTATGTATGTATGTATGTATGTATGTATGTATGTATGTATGTATGTATGTATGTATGTATGTATGTATGTATGTATGTATGTATGTATGTATGTATGTATGTATGTATGTATGTATGTATGTATGTATGTATGTATGAGTCTTGTATGTGTGATCGTCACTTGCGAGACAGCGTCGAGATTCCGGAGATTGGTCTCGCCGTGCGTCGCCTCGCCAAGAAGCGAAGCCCGAAAGCGAAGCGGGACACGAGCTGTGGCGTGAGTCTTTACACGTTCCAGGTCGGGCAAACCTCCGAGACTCCTGGACGAACTGCTATATTGACAGGAGGGCAGAAACGGACACCGTTCGCATGCGTTGTGCCGAGACCACCGACAGTCGATGTTTGGTACAGAGGCTTGGGCTGGTGTTTTCCCGCAAATCTATTACATTTCCAGTACCACTGTTCACCGCGACGAAGAACTTTGGCTCTGGAATATTCTCCCCGAACGCCGTCGGATATCATTCCATGCCGGAACCCTTTGTTTCACAGCAAAACTTGCAACATGTGTGCATCGACCAAACAATGTGTCGCATTGTGATGATTGTGCCATGTTGCGTGGTCGCATGGCACAAATACGAGGGAGCATCGCAGTGCTCACCGCAACTGCAGTGTGTCCGTCGACGCAGTCAGGTCGAATTGAATTTATTTGTTGGCGACCCAGAACGCGGTGAATCACTGCGTATCGATTTCGTGCTAGCATTTGACTACGACATACGATGGTTTGTTGGGCATTATTCGATATCTCTCACGCCCGAATAGAGTTTGTAATAGATGGAAGTCGAGATTCTACCGATCTTCCGCTAGAGAGCACGGGCAAGACACTGACTTCACCAATTTCCGTCTCGGCCGGTACGTCTCCACTGTAGATCACCGTCGACCTGTTCCATTTGCACATGGTAACGTAACAAGGCCTCCATTATTCTTTTGGGAGGTCAAACGCTGCGTCGACACGTCCAATTCGGAGTGATGAACCCCCTGCAGTGACAGCGCAAACGCAGCGGCCGCTTCAGGTCTGTACAGGTCTGAACAGGTCTGGAGTCTGCCCGGCACCTCGTGCATATGCGAGTTATACCAGCAGGGGCCAACAATAGAACCACTAGCTTCCGTGTCGGCATCCGTCGCTGTGACATTCGCGGACATTTCGCCCTCGTACTGCTGTTGAGACGCGTTGAGCAGCGCGGCGAGATAAGCCTGCCCATCACACAGCATCACGACTACCGGACGCGAAAACTCGCAATTTGGCATCGAAAATAATGCACGATGATCCATGCACCACATGGCACCGTTGCACATTCTTTTTCGGTGGACCGTACCCCCCAGCACATGCGGATGGTGGCCAGAGTGGTTCAAGCGAGTTTGGCTGCACTATCGACGGCGGCTCTCCAGGGCCTGCGCCATACATGATCTCGGCCCACATGGCTGCCAGCTGCAGAGCGTTGCTGTCCCCCTAACGGACCCCGGCAGCTATGCAACGACGTAGCTCGCATTCAGGCCCAGCGGCCGCGGCATGTCGGCGGTGCGGCGACGCGGTCGAGAGACGGTGTTGAAGTCAAACCACAACCAGAGCAAGTGGGACTAGACGCCCATCCAGACCCGCAAACAGCGGTACTGGGAAAAGCATGTTTGGCGGGCGAACGATTGGAGTCTGCGCCAGAGTCCCGCGGCACACTACCAGGTACAGGGATTTCCAGGAACAGTAAACTCAAATTCGCTGCTCAGCTGCCCCATCGGGCCTTCCATCCTCGATGGGACGACGCTTATGCTCGATTGAGCTGTCGACGATACTCTTTTGGAACAGGATTCGACTCCTACGGGGTCACAATTGGCTGATCGCCTCTCGCCGCTTCTGTGGCGTGCTAAGTGTCGCTTTGCCTTTCGCTTCGTCTGAGGGCTTCGGTACGGTCTGGCTCTCGTCAGGTCAGATCTTGTGGAGGAACTAGGCCTGATGCTAGAATCCATCGTCCCAATTCATCCGCTCGGGGAGTAAGTACATGTAGTCGTCCAGCTCGCCCATCCTCTTCGTTCATGTCCCGTACGGACGCTCGCTTTAACCCCACCCCCAAAGGACCTGGTGTCTACCATCCTCTTCTCTGAAGCTCCCGTTTGTCAAGATTGCCTACTTGACTGCGGCTTCAAGTCACTCGCTCCAACTCCCCCTTTCCTCCCGGGAGCTCCGATACTTTCTTTATCTTTAGTCGGCAGAGCTCACATCAAGAATGGGCCTGTTATCATATGTTCGTCCTGCCAAGGGCAAGAAGGATGACAAGAAGTTGGCCGTCACTGAGATGAGCGAAAAGCCAGCTCATTCGCCGGCCTTCACTCCTGGTGTTGGTACTCCAGGCTCTTTCACACCCGGCAACGGGACGCCTTGGGGTTCGCGACCGGCTTCCCTCTACCCAAGCGGCGACTTTCGAAACTTTCAGCAAGAAGACATCAATGAGATCAAGTGCGATGTCATGGTCAACTGGCTTTACCAACAACAGATGGAGAGGCTCTGGACCGCTGGTGGACACGACGAGGGTGTCGTCCTGAAGAAGTCCCGCTCGTCCTACACCTGCTGCCCAGCCGATATCATCGAGGAGCCATATGGCTTCTTAAAGGCCGTCGAGACACTGAACGTTCGGGTAAGTGTTCCTCATTATGACCCATCTGCTAGCTTCACTAACTCCCAATAGTCTGCCATGACTGTCAATACCCGTGTTATCAAGCTTTTCCTCCACAAAAACGACCGCCCGTACGTTCCTCTCAGAAACGGCCTCCGCTTGCAGGTACTCCCAGACATGTCTTACCTGCCTCGTTGCCAAAAGCATCAGTTTGCTGCTTTCATCGCCGACCGTGGTATCTTGGTTGTCTGGGACGACGAGCCCCGTCACCTTCTCGATCGTGCTCAAAAGATTGAAAAGTCTCTCATGGAGATGATTTGGGATGAGGGCAATGACGAGTCTGACGAGAAAAAGGAAGGAGATGTCGTTGTCAACGAAGTCAATTCTGAAGGAGATGTCGAGATGGGCACCGTCGAGCCTCCTCGTCCAATCGTCCTCTGGCTGCCATTCCTGTCTGCCTGCACACTCTGCCTCACCATTTTCACCATCGGCTTGGGCTGGCGGTACATTGCCGTTGAAGTCTTCCTTGACCACAATTACATGCGAATGGCCTTCATCTTCGCCGCAATTCCTCAAATGTGGCTCGCTCTCTTCTTCTTCACGGCCCTCTGTACCAACGTCGCCCAGCTCATCGGTCCAATCTCTCAAATGAACGCCAACACCAAGTTCTACTCAGGTGTTAAACCCAAGCGTCTCCGCCGCGACAATGGTGTCCTCCCCCACGTCACCATTCAGATGCCCGTTTACAAGGAAGGTCTCCAAGCTGTCATCGAGCCCACTGTTCATTCTATCAAAGCTGCCATTTCTACCTATGAGATGCAAGGAGGCACTGCTAACATTTTTGTCAATGACGACGGTATGCAGCTCATCTCTGAGGAGGATGCTCGTGCTCGTCAGGATTTCTACGACGAGCACAACATCGGATGGGTTGCTCGTCCTAAGCACAACCCAAAGCCAGAAGAGGGAGAAGAGGTTTTCCTCCGTCGCGGAAAGTTCAAGAAGGCATCCAACATGAACTATGCCATGTGGACCAGCAACCGTGTCGAAGATAAGCTTGCTGTCATCGAACGTCACGAAAATTGGACTCAGGATGATGAGGCTGCGGCCTACCGCGATGCCCTTGCTGAAGTCGTCGAAGAGGACCAGGGCCGAACATGGGCTGATGGCAACATCCGCATGGGCGATTACATTCTTATCATCGACTCCGACACTCGTGTTCCAACTGACTGTTTCCTCGACGCTGTCTCTGAGATGGAGCAGTCTCCACAGGTCGCCATCATTCAGTACTCTTCCGGCGTCATGAACGTTACAGACTCCTACTTTGAGCGTGGTATCACCTTCTTCACCAACCTAATTTATACCAATATCAGATACGCTGTCGCCACTGGTGATATCGCCCCTTTTGTCGGTCACAATGCTATTCTCCGCTGGTCTGCTCTGCAAGAAATTGCTTACGATTGCAAAGATGATGACCGCGAGAAGTTTTGGTCTGAGGCGACTGTATCTGAAGATTTCGACATGGCTCTCCGTCTTCAAAGCGCCGGCTTCATCGTCCGTCTCGCATCATACCAAGGTGATGGTTTCAAGGAAGGTGTCTCGCTTACCGTCTATGACGAGCTGTCTCGTTGGGAAAAATATGCCTACGGATGTAACGAGCTTGTCTTCCACCCTGTCCGCTACTGGCCTACACGTGGTCCATTCACCAAGCTCTTCCGCGACTTCATCCGCTCTGGAATGCCACTACCATCCAAGTTCACCATCATGGGTTATATTGGTACTTACTACGCACTGGGCTCCACCTGGATCCTTACCCTCGCCAACTACTTCCTTACTGGTTGGTTCAACGGACACCTCGATCACTATTACTTGGACAGCTTCAAGGTTTACTTTGCTATTGTCATTGTTTTCTCGGCTCTCGGTAACTTGTCGCTCGCTGTCCTCCGCCACCGCATTGGAGAGAAAGGGTTCCTCAGCGCTATTTTCGAGAACTTGTGCTGGATCCCTCTGATGACCATTTTCTTGGGCGGTGTCTCAATCCACATCTCCCAGGCCCTCCTTTCGCACATGTTCGGCATTGACATGACTTGGGGTGCCACTAGCAAAGAAGCCGAGGATACCACCTTCTTCAAGGAAATTCCAAAGGTCATCAAGAACTTCAAGTTTACCTTTGTGTTTTGCTTTCTCTGCACCGCCATGATGATTGTGGCCGCGCAATTTCTGCCAGCAATGTGGAGAATCGACAGCATCATCTCCATCTTCCCAATGAGCATGGTCGTCGCTGGTCACTTTTTCTTGCCCGTCGCGCTCAACCCGGGTTTGATGCGTTTCACCTGGTAGATACCCATTTTCAAACTCAAATCATGTTTCAGCTTTGCTGAGACGCAAAAAAATAACACCAATGATAGACATTTCTGGGACTATAGAGGAAATCATGGGATCCTGTTACGACTTAATTTTCGAAACGATTGTGAGATGTGGAGCGCGGATGCTCACTCGCGCAACTAGTTTAATTACTTTGAACACATTGAGAATCAGTTCTTATTATTCAATATCTTTGCTATGTCAATGTCTCCTTTCCATCGTGATCTTTGTTTGAGCGTTGATTATCCCAATATTCCATGCGCGGTCTAGGTGCATGTTGTCAGCAGGGCTGAAACCTCGTAAGGAGTGCCGAGGCACTGGGAACGCTGAATATAAACTGCCGAATATCGAACCACGGTTCACAGTAGTTCGTCCCCAAGTCCTTGGAAATACGAAACGCACCGCCCACCAATATGTGCCTGGTAATATGAACCAGGAATACGAAGATCGCGAGTTGTGGCTGGTGACGCCGTTCAACTCCGGCTGTGGCTTCGAAGTTACGTTAGTGGGGCTTTTCATCATCTCCCAAAGAAAGTGATTTTGTCGACTACACCCCACCAAAAACGATGGATGATCTCCTGGCCCGCCATCGAAAGGAACTACGTGATCTGCAGGCCCGCGTCACGCAGAAGAAAAAACAGGCTAGTAAGAAAACGCGCAAAGGCGTCAATGATGAGTGTGACCGGCTTGAAGATGAGCTTAAGGCGAAGCAATTGGCTGAAATCGCTGGGTTGAATGGCGATGGTGGCGATGTTGAGGTCCCTGCCAATGAGCTCGCGGATTTGACGGTACACTCTGATGGGGAAGAGGGACAAGCACAAGCAAATGGCACTTCAGACCAAACCGGGTCAAAGACTCCAGACGTCGAGCGCGATGAAGTTGCACCGGCACAAGGAAAGAAACCGAATCGTCAGAAAGCTCGACTAGCCAAACGTGCCGCCGAGCAAGAAGAGCTTGCGCGCCAAGCAGCAGAAGAAGCCAAACACCAGCCCGACCTGAAAGAGCAAGAACGCGAACGCATGAACGAATCCATGAAAACCCACGGCCTACAAGAGAAACTCATCCGAGCAGACGGCCATTGTCTATACTCAGCCATCGCCGACCAACTGGCCCAGCTCAACATTCCTCTCGAAACCGCACCCGGCGACCAACCAGCCATAGCATACAAAACCGTCCGCGCAGCAGCCGCGGAATACATAGCGAACCACCAAGACGACTTCATTCCTTTTCTCGAAGAACCGCTCCCGGAATACATCCACAAAGTACGCGATACAGCCGAATGGGGCGGTCAATTGGAGCTCATGGCTCTAGCCAAAACTTATGGTGTGGATATCAACGTCCTGCAGGATTTCGGACGTGTTGAGAAAATCGAATCGGGCCGGCAGGGTCAGGAGCGGGCGATTTGGTTGGGGTATTATAAACATGGGTTTGGACTTGGGGAGCATTACAATAGTTTGAGGAAAGCTGGTGGTTGAAATTTATGAGATGGGATTCAAATTTGGAGATGGGATGTTGCCTTTGGCGCTGCTGGAATTTCACGGACTTGAGGGCGTGAATCTCCTGGCTACTGGTCGGAATGATGCTGAAGCTTCGCTGCTTTGACCATTTGCGTCGTTATATTCTCCGGCCAAAGTGGCCGGTCTTTGTCATTCAGTCGATTGCCAAGATTACAATCTAAATCGACCCGATCGGCGAACTGGACGCCGAACTGCGCTATGGTCTTGACTTGACGCATCGATGGCCGAAAGAGAGAGACCCTTCGAGATTTGCCTTTGAAGAATCCCTCACCGAACAAAATCTCGCCATCGTGTTCAGGCAAGAGATTCCTCATTCTGAGCAGGAGATACTGAGCACATGACGACAGTCTCGAATGATAAGTGGCGAATTCTTCGCACGCACGTCTTGCTAGACAACTTCGGAGTCCTTGCAGAGGATCCATCGTTGGGTATGATCTATGCAGCAAAAAGTCAATAGATGAAAACAATTCAGAGGTTGACTTCATCATTTATATCGATGCTTTACGATCTTCTTCGGCCCATTTCAGCTGTAGCAGCTCTCTTTTGCACATGAGTGATAGCTTGTCTACGATGTTATCTCTGGATTCGATGACGCATGTGTGATAGCAGTGCTTGTTCTTCATGCGGTAGGAGCACGTGTACGACTTACATCTAGATGTACTCAAGCTTTGCCGACTCTACTTTCGAAAAAGGCTCGTCTTCACTGCTGGGACAGACGACATTAGTAAACACGACAGGATGAGGAGCGATGAAAACCAAAACCTGATTCGGATATCTATAATAGTCTAAATGTAGTACATAATCGGCCAACCAAAAAGAAAAAGCCCGCTTTTCAGCAAATTAACACAACCGTTCCATCAGTCATCATAAGATTCATCCTTGATCTGAACGTTTTCAGCCTCACTCGGCTCGTGCTCTTGGTCAATGGACTTGCCATCCGACCCGATGCGGTCAGGAGTATGATCGGCTTCGTGATGAGCCTGTTCACCTGGTTCGGCAGCGTCTCCGGAACGCTGAGCACGCTCGACGTTTCGAGTAGAGATAGTAGCTCTCTTCTTCCCATCGACAATCTTCACCTGCAAATCCTCAACAATGCGCGGACCAAGGGGTGTATACTCCACCGACTTGCCCTTCAAAACGTCAGGGGTAGACTTGGTTCGTATAGCATGGCTAATGGTGTTGAACTCCAAAATGCGCTTATTACCTGGCTCGTACGTCTTAAACGGCACCATGAAAGTAGGAATACCTCCGCGGTCCATGCACGTAGGATCAAAAAGGACCCAATTGCCGGGTTTCTTGCTGAGGCACAGATTCTCGTATTTCTCGGCCTTTGTCATCCTCTGTGCGCGATCCCTTCGTTTGTGGGACGTGCTTTCGTCTTTTGTTGACTTACTCTGATGTCCATAAGGCTGCTGAGCTGTGCCGCCCACCGGTGTGTCGGGTCGATTCATGAGCTCGTCTACCTTGGGGGCGCTCATTCCGAAATTGATGAAATCGTCCCGAATACCGTCCTTGTTTTCGACGCCAGCTGGTGATTTGAAGTTGGTCGCGGTACAATTGAATCTGTTAGGTGGCGTGTCTGCTCGTTCTTGCTCAGTTTCGTTGGCAGTGGCGCTGTTGACAGGGTTGGTTGGCGAAGGCAGATGTGGGTATAGGTCCCTGAAATCTGGAAATAGGTCGTAGAAATCCATGGTTCGGCAGGAACGCAATTGGTATCTACCCGGGACAGATGATGCTGGGGTATCGTTGCGAGGCGAGATGGTGGGCCGGTTGAGCTGTGTGGTGTTCGAAGAAGTCATGTGGGAAGCAGCGGTGGTAAATATGGCTCGAGTTGCGACAATGGGAGCCGACAATTGAGAAGGCGGTTCATTGTTCTCCGCACCGTGAATGGTTTCATCACTCTCCTTGTACTCCTCATTGTTTGATGTTTCCGAATCCGCTTCACTATTGTCATTGTCCTTGTCCTTGATCCTTTTGCCGTTAGACTCATCGCTCGCCTCGCTATTGGCGTCGACAGACTTGCGTTTGCCTGGTGTGCCTTTGGTTCCCCAGCCTGAACTGTAGTATCCAGGTCCGCCTGGACGATGGCGAAGAACTTCCATGTAACGAGAGTGAAGGTCGGCCTTTGAACGAAGGCGACCCAACCGCTCCTTGGTGAATCGATTCGTGAGGTTTGGCCATGATAGTTTGTGTTTCTCTCGCAAGTGGATGAGAAATGCATCCTCATCTACCGAAAACGCCATTTGGTTACTCATTCTAGATCTGCGCGGGATATTGTCATGAGAGGAAGAGAAAAATGAAGAAGGGGATTTGTCCACAGCAGACTACCCAGTCGTTAAATCAGCGTCGGCCAACAGAGGTGTTGTGATATTTGCGACTTTTTAAGCAATCAAGGCTGTTTTGGCAGCGAAAACCATATCAAAGACGAGACGAAGCAAATAATCAAGACACGCATACAACTTCATGTCTTTGATGGCCATTGTCTGAATCTATGCAACCATCTGTGTCTCATACACGTTCACTGACCCAGATTGCTCCCCGGCAGCCAGCCCGAATTACACCCGTCAATAGCTCATATGGGTTTGCTTCTTTGGCATCATTCTCCACCGCGTGATCCAGATGTTCGAGTTCCTCATCGCGAATGCGTCTCACGTCTTGGATCAGAACTTTGAGCTCATCGCCCAGTTCCTCGCCTCGTCCTTCTAATTCGTCTGACCAAGCCAGTAGCTCTCTTACTTGACTGTTGTAATGTTCTCCAATCTCAGTCTCTACAGCTTCTGTGCATGCCATTGCCGCTTCTCTACCCAAAGCACCGGTGCTCCAACCCAAAGCTGTCGCAGCCACGTGCCAGACAGGATACATGGCAGTGGGACGTACACGATGCTTTGCAAGTAATTCGTTGAACTTTTTGAAGTGACCGGCCTCTTGATCGTACATGTGCTTCATCAATGGTCGGAGATGCGGATGAGCCTTGTTAATCGGAGGGCTTTGAGAGCTGTAAATAAGTGTGGCAGCAAGTTCGCCAGCTTGATTGACTCGCAGTGCCCGATCTAAAAACTCCTTTTGTGTTTTGGACAGAGGAGTTTTCGGTCGTGGCTCGGTTGCTGTAGCGAGAGTCCGACGAGATGGCAGACATTGGCGAGCTTGGAGCTGGAAGGCGAGAGGTGAAAGACGAGCCTTCAGTGGCAGAGACGGAATTAAAGCCATGATTGCGTGTTAAAAAATTAAGAAGAATTAAGGGGTATAATACAATCAAGAGGGTTGGATAATACAATCGAGGTGAAAGTGAGTAATTCGCATATTATGAAGTCAGTAAATTCAGTCTCGTCGTCATCGCATTCAGCGGTTGGTTCACGGTCGGCGGTTAGCAAATTTCGGCCAAATGCATCAATTTAGTCGCGACCCCTTCACGACCAGAAACCAACTCCAATTCACTTCAGTCCCCAGCACTTAACGCTACTTTCTACCTTCACTTTGCGCACTTCACTCATTCTTGCACTATTATTGTGACGCCGTCTATTGCCAGCCACTTTATTCTGGCCGTCTTTTTATCTTCGAAACAATTCAAGTCATGATATCTTGATTCCCAATTGTGCCGGCTCACCAACTTGACACGACACCACTTCATACACTACCACTTGCAAAAGACTTGAAAGACCAACTTCACTCGATCATCTGCATCCGGCAGATCATCAATCTACCGTCTAGATTTCTACATTCACCCTTACACTATCTCCGCAAACATGTCTGACGATGGATTGGACGCTGAGCTCCTGGCCATGGCCGGCGACAGCTCTGACGAGGGCGAGGAGTTTGAGAGCCCCCAGCGCTCACGCAGTGGAACACCAGATCATGGCTCGAGAGGCGCAGATAAAAGAGACGAACCGACTAGCACCAGAGGTGTAGCCCAGAAAGTGCGTGCAAATCGGAGGCGCAAGAGGAAGCAAGAGAGTGAAGATGAAGATGACTTCGGAGGTGACGGGTAAGTTTACCACATCTTTCCTGTCTTAATTTCCATCATACGACTCTTTTGCCTTATCTTGCCATCTGCTCGCGCTGCTGCTCTGCCTTCTTTGCAGGCTTTCACCACCATGCACTCCAGACCTGTGAGCAATATGGGCACGCTGGCTAACTCCCGACGCAGGTCATCATCGCCTGCAGCATCTATGGGTTCTGGTGCTTTGAACGAGTCTGACAGCGAAGCCGATGCACCTACCTCTGATATCGAAGAAGGCCCCCTCTTCCCGCTGGAAGGAAAATATCTGTCAGCCCGCGATCGCGAGGAAATTCTTGCCATGCCTGAGATTCAGCGTGAAGAGATTCTTGCCGAACGTGCTCAGCAAATTGTGAAGAAACAGCAGGATATGCAGCTCAAAAAAGCCCTTGCACTTGCACAGGCAGCTGGAAACAAGCATAAGCGAAAGGCCGCGGCAGCAGATTTGGAAGATAGTGGCAGGAGAACAACACGACCCAAGGCGGAGAAGAAGAATGATCCTCTTGATCGATACAAGAGAGCAAGAGATGCCAGAGGAGCTGATCGTGGACGACGTGACATGGGAAGAGATGATCGGGACGATCGTTCTCCATCTGTTGTCTCTGAACGAGACGCCGATGGCGAAAGTGAGGTCGAATGGGCAGAGCCTACTTCCAACAGAGGACGCAACGACCCACCAGCTGAACTAAAAGACTTTGACCGATGCAGAATTGGTCGCTCCAGCTTTGCCAAAGTCTGCTTCTATCCTAATTTTGAGACTGTCATCAAAGGCTGCTTTTGCCGTGTCAGTATCGGGCCAAACAGGGAGACTGGCCAGAACATGTACCGCATGACGCAGATCAGGGGTAAGTCCAAGTCGATTTGAGAATTGCCAAAGACAAGCGACTGACATTGCAATAGGTTTCACCGAGGGCAAGCCATACCAATTGCAAGGACCAAACGGCAAGACTTTCACCACAGACCAATATGCTATTGTTGCTCATGGCAGCGCCGAAAAACCATGGCCATTCTCAGCATGCTCTGACAGTCAATTTTCTGACTTGGAACTCGAACGTTTCACCAGCACATTACGCAAGGAAGATCTCCGAGTTCCATCAAAGAAATATCTAACCGGAAAACTTGCTGATATCCACGAATTCCTGAACGCCAAATGGAATGACGACGACATCAGCGCCAAGATTGCCAAACAACGCGCCATGGAACGAAAGTTTGATCCAGCAAATGCCGCAAAACTCAAGCGTGAAGCGATAGAAAAGCGCAAGCTCGAAGCCGAAGAAAACGGCGACGCAGACGAAATCATGCGCTGTGACGCCGAGCTCGCCAGACTAGAAAACAGCTCGCAACCCACCAACGGCGATGCCGCACCGAAGGCCAAATCCACGCCGATCAAGAACGGCGCACTCGCCCGACAGGAAAGTCTCGCGGCACTGAACGCCAAAAACCGTGGTAAAAATGCCGAAGAAGTTCGGCGTGCTCTGCTCGAAGAACGCCGCAAATTGCAAGCCATACGTGAAGCCTCCACGCGGGAAGCCGCCGCCGCTGCCGCAGCAGCAGCTGAAGCAGAAGCCAAGAAGAAACTCCTCGCTATCCCCAAGGATTCGATGGCTGATCTCTTCGGCGACGGCTCAGATGCCAGTCGTGCTGGAACGCCAGGGGCAAATGGTACGCCCAAGAGGTCTCGTGCCGGAACGCCCCTGAACGGAATCAAGAAGGAGAAGAGCGCGCTAGGAGGTCTGCTCAAGAAGAAGAGCCTTGACGATGAAATCATCGGCGGGCTGGATCTGGGTATTGACGTAGAGATTTGAGTGCTTTGAGAAAAGGAGTGATTCGTCGGCGCTCAACAGCCGCTGGGAGGGACCTATCGTGTTACATATTACATGGGCATAACATGTTGTATTTGTTATAAAAGGAGATGCACTTTGCAGATGCTGCTCTCGTGACACTCGAATCATACAGTGACATTACCACACGTACAACTCACTTGTTCTGAGAAACACAAGTTTGTTCACAGGCACAATAGGAACATGACAAAGTAGAATTGAACTCTGGGAAGGTTCTGCAGCTATATAAATGTAGCGACAGACTTTATTTTTAGGCACGTGCACCGCAACGACCTTTCATCGGAAAAAAGTCGAATCTAGTTCCAGCCAAGACAGTGCTCGCAAAACCAAAGATTCGATCCTCGTATCGCGCATCATCGTGCCGTTACGCTAGTTTTTGATCACTTCGTCATCGTCTTCATTCTCTCGTATCATCACGGTCGTCACTTATGGGACAAAGGACGATGCGCTTAAGCGCGGCTCATGACACCCCAGGCACGGATCTTGTTGTCGGTGTAACCGGCGAACAAGGTCTGGCCATCGGCAGACCAGGCGAGGGAAATGCACTCTGGCTCACGGGACTTCTTGCCGACCTCAAGGTACTCGGGCTTGAGCTCGTCGACCTTGCTCTTCTTCTCGAGGTCGAAGATGATGATGGACGAAGCGGTGGCGGCGCAGAGCCAGTAGCGGTTGGGGGAGAAGACCAAGGCGTGGATCTCGTCACCAGCGGTGAGAGAGTAAAGGTGCTTGGACTCGTTCAGGTCCCAGAGCATGGTGGTGCCGTCCTTTCCACCGGAAGCGCAGAGGGAGCCATCAGGGGAGATGGTGACGGTGTTGATGTAACCGGTGTGGCCGACGTGGTCGGTTTGGATGCGGCAGGTGGCGAGCTCCCAGACCTATATTTCAACTCTGTTAGCGTTGTGTTCGAGTACGGTTTTATGCAACGGTCAAGAGCAGATGTTGAAGACGACGAATCAGAAACGCCTTGGTGAGGCAAAGAAGTGTCTCATGGCCCGGAGGCTCTGAAGTAGCAAATACTTTAAAGAACATCATACGAAGTGCGTGCAAATCTGCGACCGAGGGAGACGGTAAAAAGCTTACCTTGACGAACTTGTCCCAGCCAGCGGAGACGATGACGGGGTTCTGTGGGTTGGGGGAGAAGCGGACGCAGGAAACCCACTCGGTGTGGCCCTTGTCGGTGATGGTGTATTTGCAGTCACCGAGGGTATTCCACAGCTTGATGGTGCGGTCACGGGAACCGGAGACAATCTGGCGGTTGTCGGCGGAAAAAGAGACGGAGAGAACGTCGTTGGTGTGGCCGACGAAGCGGCGGGTGGTGGCACCGGTGCTCAACTCCCACAGGCGGAGGGTCTTGTCCCAGGAGGAGGACAGGGCGTAGGCACCGTCGGAGGAGATCACACAGTCGGAGACGATGTGGGAGTGACCGTGGAGGGAGCGCTTTGGGTAACCGTAGGAGGTCTCGTCACGGGTGAGGTTCCAGATGATGAGAGTCTTGTCACGGGAGCCGGACAGGAGCATGTTGGGGTTCTCGAGGGAGGTAGCGAGGGAAGTGACCCAGCCGGAGTGGCCCTCAAGGGTGCCGCGGAGGACGAGTTGCTCAGCCATGATGAATGAGATGGGGGAGAATGAAGAACTGTGTGGCGAGTTAGAAGAGAAGCAGGCGAAGCTGTGGGAAACGAGGCTGGATATACCTTGAGAAGTGGGTGGATGGTTGGTGAAAGGAACAAGCAGAACGGCAGTCGCAGCTTCCAAATTTCGATGTGAATTTCACCGTGGGCTAGTACGCTAATGGCCCGATGGGGACACACGGGACGGACCGAACCGTCCGCAACGCGTGCGGCTCAAGCGGCAGAGAAGCCTGAATCCACGACTGAACAGCTTCACTTTCGCGTGCGGCGACTGCGAGAGCTTGGAGAGCGACGATATACCTTCAGCCATTCTATCTCGATATATAAACATCTTCGCCCACGGCAGCGAGTGCTCCACCGCGCCGCCATCATGCCTAAATTCTTCTGCGACTACTGCGATGTCTATCTCACCCACGATTCCATGAGCGTGCGCAAAGCCCACAACAGTGGCCGAAACCACTTGCGCAATGTCGTCGACTACTACCAGCAAATCGGCCATGAAAAGGCGCAATCAGTAATCGACTCTATCACAAATTCCTATGCCGCCGAGGGACAAAGCAGCAGCAATCCAATGCTCCATGCACAGCCTCCTATGGCTGGAGCACCGCCTGGATTTCCTCCTGGATTCATTCAACCACCGGGAGGCATGCCAGCGGGAATGCCACCGATGCCCTTTGGACGTGGAATGCCACCGTTGCCACCAGGTAAGATTCGACACTCTGTCCGCAGTCAGGCGTGCTACAGCTAATAATTCCCCAAGGCTTCCCCCCGCCACCAAATGGCTTCCCACCGGGCATGGCACCTCCCAATGGACTGAACGGAATGCCGGTATTCCCTCCTCCTATGCCCGGTGTTGCTGGCTCACCACCGGTGCCAATGCCCTTCCCACCGCCAAACGGCATGCCTCCATTTCCTCCGAATATGGCATCTTTCCCTCCCGGTCCAAGTCCCCCAGCAGGATTTCATCCGGGAGGTCCGCCAAATGGTCTTCCGCCAAGACCTGATAATCGTTAGAAGTGATTATTGGTGTGACGGAAACTTTACAAGAAACAACCAGATAAATGCAGTCGGGGAAATGCGATCGACGACAAACAAACTGTGGGCAAAGAGGAATGTGCTTGCTGTTTGAGGTCGGCCAAAGAACTCGCAAATGATTTTCCAATGATTCCTGGATCAAGAATGAGGCGATTTATCTTCGGGAAATTTTCGTGGCGAATCTGATAAGAAATGAGCCTGAACATTGCCTTTTATTGCCAACAGAAAGGTTCAATCGCGGACGCACTCTCCCGCGTTTGCTACAGATACAAAGCAATTGGACTTTGCACTGCATATTGCTCGATATTCTGCGTGAAGCGAGGAGAGAACCAAATTGAAGTCATGAAGACCGAATCAAAAGCAATGCAGAACATAAATTTTACATGCTGCGTTATATCAAGAGCTCTGTACTTTCAAATGAAACTGTAAAAGCAATGGCAATTGGCCTTGCTTGGCCTCGCATATTGCTTGGATGACACCAGTCCCGTTCTCAATGGTTTATCCCGTGCTAGTAGTCATGTGAATGTCGTGTTCTAGCGTGATACAAACCCCCGCGACTTCCTCTTTAGTCGTTCACGACACGCCACTGTAGAATCATTGACATATATAACTCCATCCCATTGACACACCCGTAACACATCAGCAACTAATAAATTTCGTAATGACTGGACTAAGATTCACGTGGAACATCTCATAACTCCCAGCCTTTTGAAATCCCTCCCACTTCCACTCATCCTTAAAAATCATCCTCCAAAAATGACCACCCCAACCAACAGCGTCTGGGCCGCAATGTCATACATTCCACCGCGAGGACGCTGCAACTTCAAACCATCTCTCATGACCCCGGGCTGCGCATGTCTGCGCTTCATGCTCCATCCCGTCAAAGCAGCCACGAGCTTTGAATGCGACGGCTGTTCGCACCACGCCTCATACCACTCGCTGGAGAATGCTGCCGAGGACGCGATTCGAGCGAAATGGAGCGAGCAGGAGAGTCTGCGGCAGCGAGACGCGCAGGCTTTGACTGTGGTGGGCGCGAGGAAGAAGCGGAAGGCGATTTCGCAGAGTGAGGCTGTTGATGATGAGCGGGGCTGTGAGGATGATGTTGTTCTTCTTTCGACGGGGCGGTCGCCTTCGGCATCGAGAGCGGTCGTGAAGACGAGGGCTGAGAGGGCAACGAGAGGGTCTAGATGATGGGTTTGGGGGTTTACGTCGTAAGATGACTTTGCCACTTGGATGGTTCGGCTACTGTGACACAATTCTGACTTTCAGACAGGCTCGGATCGCATCTGATGCGGAATTCTTCTTTCCAGCATCGTCTCTTCAGAAATGACACTGAGCGTTCACGAATACATTTCACTACCCAGAAACCCATTGCCATGTTTCGAGATCAACTTTGAAAACGTTCAACTGCATTCCAAGGCAAATCATGCTTCTCATTATTCTATTTACATATAGATAAATCGTCGAATGCAGAAGCTCTACTCCTGCTCAGAAGTAAAGTTCGTCTGAGTCAGGTTCTTGTCACCTGGCAGGATATAAGGCTTAATCTTCGGTAGACGACTGAGAGTGTCATCGCTGAAACCCAAGTGATCTTTGACAACCTGCTTGGGAGTAAGACCAAGCCATTGGGCAACAGAGATGTCGTTGTATGTAGTAGCCTGAAGAACCTCTGCAAAAAACATTAGCGTCGATTACTCAGAACATGCCGAAATCAAGAGATACTCACCCAGATAAATCAGGTCTTCAGTACCAGTATTTTCCACGTAGTGCGGATTATCAATAGGCACATAACCAACATCACCAGCCTGAAAGTCAAACGTCTGGCTGGATTCGGGAGCAGAATATGCAGTCAAACGGCCTTGTCCGGACAAGAAATAAGCCCATTCATCGCTAGACGTGTGCCAGTGCAGTTCTCGCATGGCTCCAGGTTTGACCGTGAACAAAGCCGCGGCGAAATTGGACGCGACGGGAAACACAGCCGGGTCCAGAATCTTGATATTGCCGCCTGGAACTTCGTAGGGCTTTTGCTGGCTGAAGTGGTATGAGTACGTGCGCTCAGTTGGGATGGATCCAGCTGGACCAGTGACGTTTTGCTCGCTGATGTTCTTTGGGGCGGGTGTACCTGGGAAAATGTACTTTGCTCATATTAGCTCGAACGTTTCTCGTGAGGTAGGGTTATTGGTTTCAACGTACCAATTCGCCCTCGGGGATGTTGTTAAATGCAGAAGTATCAACACGAAGATTCTTAGCCAGGACGGATTTGGGATTACGCTCGAACATTTCCGATACTAAGAATGTGTTGTCTTCGCTAAAATCGCCCTGGTCAAAGACTAAAAGGAATTCAACTCCAGTTTCCAGAGCCTGGATGGAGTGAGGGATTCCAGCTGGGAAGAACCAAACATCGCCAGCCTGGAGATCATCCGTGAACGTCTCACCGGCTTCATTGACGGCAGCTACACGAGCAGTTCCGTTTAGAATCAACGACCATTCATTAGCCTTGTGCCAGTGAAGTTCACGATACGCGTGAGGCTCAAGACGCATGTCTACTCCAGCCATCTGACTAGCAATAGGAAGCTGCTCCGAGTTCTGTTGGCGAGCATAGCCCGAATTCTTCAGACCATGACGATTGTGAGAGAGCGCAAATGGCCATTTGGCGTTGGGCAAGCCTCCCTTGTCCGTACCCGGAGGAGCGTACAAGTCTGGATTCTGTTTCTCCAGCTCTACATTTCGCGGTCCGGGATCAGTGGGCGAATCAGTACCGCCTCGGATGGGCTGCGGGTTCTTCACGGACGCGAGGTCGAGGTATAGTCCGAGATCTGCGTCTTCGGTTTGGCCGGGTGCGAGCTCGTAGTCGTCTGATGGGACTTGACTTGATTCTGTTGCGATTGGGTTTGCTGCATTGTATCCCAACAGCGAGGATCCACCGCGAAGAGATCCTGAGCCTGATGGAGGGCCATATGCCGTTTGCGTGGGAACGTTCTTCTCTTGACGAGGTTCGATTGGAGCCGGAGCCGCCAACGCTGAAGCGAACAACGCGGTAGCTGTGAACAATGTTGCTCTCATGATGATATACTACTAACACGGAATGCAAGCAGTCTTGGGAATGTTGACGGATGAAAGAGAAGAACTTAACCCACGAATAGTGGCAAAAGAGGGACCACGTCAAACGACACGACGATGACCTTGCTCCATCATCCGTCGTCCAACATTGATTGGTCCCCTCGCCCTACATTTCTCCGGTGGACAACCTCCGCATCAAAAGACAGCTGGAGCGTGCGCGTCATTCTGCCGTGATGGATGTGAAGTAATAGACTAGACATCCAAACGGCGAGCAATCTCCGGTACGGTACCGCTTAAAAGTTTAGTCGACAAACGGCGCTGATCGTCACGGTTGATCTCCGTTCGGAATCCCGCTCAACTCCCTCTCTTCGTCATCGTTCATAGACTCGCCAGTTTAGGTAATGATGTTTCGAAAACAGTGGTATCGAAATGTGAAGCTATTGTCGTCGCATGCATATCTCGACCCCGGTCATGTCGTCATGAACGCGGATATCAAAGCCGTAGAGTAACATCACGCTGCAACGCCGCGCGACTTTTGAGTCTCAAACAAATCCTTTGGGATCCGTGCCATGGCAGTATCGGCACGTAGAGAGCGGTTGAAGCCTAAATAGGCGTCTATGCCGCAGAATCAATTTCGTTTAAGTGACGGATCGAATCCTCTTCCGTGCCGTCCGCTGCATCCATCCATCTCGTCGTACAGACAGCGAGAGGAAGTTGATGGCGACATCAAGCCTATTACAAATCATAAGCTCGTATTCAATCAAGCCACATTCGTTTAGGCATTGACGAGTCTTTTCCAACGACCCCCGCGAATAAATAAACACTCAAAACTCCATATCTTCCCCATCCCTATCCCCGGAAAACCACCCACGACCCAAAGCCCACCTCTCAGCCTAACAAACTTCCATAAGCAAAAGCCACTTCTGCCACTTCACAAACCGTCCCGTGAGACTAGCAGCATGCGGAGCAAGTCGCGCGGCTGCCAAGGGGATTTCAGGTTTGAGTTTCGAATTGGTGAGATCGAGTGCACGGCGACAGGTAGATACGAAGACGGCGTAAATCGTTCGGTTGCGTTGTGTCGAGGATGGCGAAGCTTAGTTCGGGCGGGAGAGTAAATAGACTTTGTACCTGCCATTGCAATAAATATAGTAGACATGATGGTGGTAGATCAGGCAGCGAAAGGCAAAATTGGCAGGCAAAAGCTACAATGGAGGCCGCCCCATGACGGGCATTTGGTCAACGCAAGCCTCCAGTCATAAACGGATGGCCTGCACGACGCGCAAATAATAAGAATACTGTGGTGAAATTGTTTATGATAAATGCATTGTACACTTTTTTACATGTCTCTGTAAATATTGATTCTATCCCTAACTTTTTGACTTATTCGTCCGCATTAGCCTCTTGTCCGTTTTCTTCACGTTTCTTCACGGCAGCAGCATCGCGACTCTTCTCAAGCATCTGTCTGAAATCATCGTTGCTCTTTTTGACAGCTGGGGCATCGTTCTGCATAACATGGTCGCCGTCCACTTCTTTGCGCACAGCAGAGAAACCGAGACCGCCACGCTTGGATCCCAATCCGCCACGACGACCGCCACGTTGTTGACTTGGTCGTGCTACACTCGCCGGGTGCATTCCAAAAGGCTTGCTGCCTCCCTTTTTGCCCTTTGCCAACAACTCTGAAACGTCTCCAGAGCGCACGTTCTCACCAAGCGACGAGACATCTACACCTTGACGTACGTTAAAGGCATCGTTGACATTCGTGAATTCAATAATTGCGCCGCGATCTTCTCTGCGCAGCTGAATCTTGACAATCGAGCCGTATTTCTCCATGGCTGCCTTGATACGGGCATCATTGACGGTTTCCGGTAGGTTGAGGATGGCAATTTTGCGTTCGCGCACAGTTTTGGCCTGGTCGCTAGTATCCAAAGCAAAAGATGACTTCATCGAAGCATCTGATCCACGTCGTCCGTGCAAATCAGAGCTCTGCTTAACAATGACGTCGGTTTTGTGAGCCTTGTCGTGTCCTGTAGCGCCGCCTTTGGGAGAAGATAGTTCGACTTGTAAGATGCGATCGCCGAATGGTTTGTTGTGAGCGGCCAGGGCAGCGTTCGCCTCGTCTACACTCTCATATACGATGAAACCAGTTCCAGTTAGACGGCCATTTACCAGTTTTAGAAGTTTCAAGCTTGAAACATCACCATACTGTGCGAAGAATTTTTTCACGTCTTCCTCATTTGTGCTCCAGGGCAAGTTCTTCACAATCAATTCGCGACCCTCAGCCTGGGCACCTGATCGCTGCTTTTTAGCATCTGGATTCGCAATCTTTGCCATCAGGCGATGGTGTCCATCTAGCATCTTGCCATCCATGGCATCTTCAGCGGCTTTGGCCATGCTTTCGTCCACGAATGAAACATAGCAAAAACGGCGGCGATTGTTAAACTTGAGAGACGGGAATCGAATGCTCACAATCTCGCCATAGGCACCGAACAAACTGGTCATCGCAGCCTCATCGTATTCTGGAGGGTAATTGGCAACATAAAGCGTGCTCTGATTGCCACTGGATATTTGGATTGCTTGGCCGTTGATCTCTTTGCCATTGCGCGTTTTGGCGGCGAGGACATCATCTTGATTTTCAAACTCCACAGTCGCTGTAGCGCTGTTTGTGGATGATCCCTTGTTGATGATGATTGATTTGGGTTTACCAATGTCCCGGAAGAACTTGTTGATATCGAGTTCCTGTATATCACTAGGAAGATTCTTCAGCGTAATAGTGCTGTGCTCTCGATCGCGTTTATTCTGAGCTTGTGGAGCGAGCGTGGAGCCATCCTCAGAGGCGGCTGCATCATCTGTCTTGGTCTTCTTCGACGAGCCACCAGTTAGTGTGTCGTCTGCTTTGCGTTTTTCCCGGCCAGTCTCTGCTGGTACTTCGGACATCTCAGCTGGCTCAGCTGTATAAGCCGCTGGCTGTTGCGCAGCAAGTTCGACAGCTTCTGTTGCTTCCTTGGCCCGTCGATTCGCGAGGTGTTTAGAAAATTCCCTGGCATCGACCATTGCAGATTGAAGCCTGACGCTCGATTCGTGCTGTTGGAAGTGATTCAAATATGTCTCCAGAATCACCTCAGGCTGATCTAATTCTCGTTGAGAGATTGCCTCTTGGATGACCGCTGTGGCCAGATGTGGGCCGTTTTCCGTAGTTTCAACTCGATGGGTCTCCGAAATACGTTCAAACGACCACAACATCAACTCCCACACGTAATATTTTTGCCAAAAAGTGGCAGAATTTTTATGGGTGATGGCGAGACGTCTGAAGATTTCTCGAGCATCGTTTAATCGGCGCGCTTCGCCATAAAACTTAATTTGAATGGTTTCCAAACGATAAAGAGGATCGCCCTGGAAGTCTTCGCCATAGACACGTTTGCCAGCCTGTTGAATATCTTCAAGAGCCATGGTGATACCAACTTCGGCAGTGTCTAGATCGTCCTCGGAACTATCTTTCTTGAAGGCGTGGCGACGGAGATAGCTGCACCATTGTTGCAAGACTTTGAGCAGCTCCTCCATGCCACCAACGTCTAAGAGACCGGAATTGGTAGCTCGGTGTTTCACTCCCTCAATTTCATCATGCGATTTCCCTTCCACATCTGATCGAAGAATACGTCTAGCCCAGAGATCACCAGACCAGGGGCAATGACGAGTCGCTCGCTCAATTATTGGCAGTGCTGACGCATTTGGATTGTTGGTGATGGCGTAGTCAATGTAGTCTAGCCACCAGTCGGTATATGTGGGAAAGCAGAGGAGAGCTCGTTCGTACAAGCCGCAGCGAATCTCAAAGGTATGTGGTCCTTGCTGTTTCGCTTTGCGGAACTGCTCCCATTTCATATAGGTGGCGAATTCGTTAAAGATAGCATCTTTGTCGCCGGATTGAATGGCAATCGACAGTTTGTGTTCATGATGTTCGCGAGCTTGCATTTCCTTTTTTCCCGGTTCTGCCAGTTGATTGACTTGCGCCATTGCGAGTTCCCAATTGTCAGGTTCAAATTTGTTCACCACGGGCCAGAACATTTGTGATGTCTCGCTCCAACCAGCGTGAGGTGTTTGCAATTTTCGAATGAAGACGTCTCTCACACGTTCAATGTCGCTGATTGCAGGCGTAGCAGGAAGGCCATCTAGTAGAAGCTGCGCAAAGCGGGTCCACATGATGCGGCTCTCGTCGAGACGCCATTGTGTTGCGTTAGCAGCTTGTTCAGCAACAGTGACCAGCATGTCGCTAGTGAAGAGCTCTTTGCACATCTCTTTATCGTCATCGCTCCAACCAGTCTGATCAGTGCCAGGAAGATCGTTGCAGATGGCGTGGTTCTTCGAAACCCAATCATAGTACGCTTTCCAAACTTTGACCGATGCAGGTACGTCTTGCACAGCTTTTTGAAAGAGTTCCATGAGCGAGATGCGTGAATCGGTGGAGTCGGCAAGGAGCGTTTCATCAGCAAGCCAATCAACCCAGAGGTCTTCACCGACAGCAAATCGGCTATCCATTGCTTCACGCGCTTGACGAAGTTCAGTTAATAAAGTATAGCCATGTAGGTCGGCAGGAGTTTGATCATCGTCATCTGCGGCGGCTCTGACATGGGCCACGAAACCTTTGTGAAGAAGATTTATGAGTGAGACGTGTAGATCATATGCGTAAGAATTTTCAGCGAGGTCGTTCAGTAAATCATTGACTGTTTTTGATTCGGCGTCTGACAAAGCCGTGGACGAGAAATCCCTGGGAGGCGGTGTTTGAGCGGGACCCTCTGCCATGGTAAGATCAGCAAAAGAATGACCAGAGTGAGTTCGCATTGGCGGCAGTGGTGGTCCACTGGTTTGGTGTAAGGAAGGCGAGCGCCGCATGGCATCAATTTCGGCCTGAAGAAGACTGCTGTTTGATGATGCAGTGCGCGAAGGTTGAGGACGTTGCTGCATTGACGCTAGATCTGTTACACCATCAGTTCACAGTTCATTTCCAAAGTTGTGATGGCAAACACGCAATCAAACAAATGCACCTACCGGCTAATGTCTCCATCTGCGGAGTTGAGTTGCGATGATAGACTCCTGGCCGTTGCCCATAGGCATCATAGTTGGAATTTCGTGACACGGTAGGATTACTAGTCGGATTGCTGGTAGGATGAGATTGAGCCCCAGAATGATAGCCAGCACCCGCCGCTTCTGGCAGAGCGTGTAACGAGTAGGACTGAGGAAACTGCTGAGCTGGAGTGACGTGGTGCTCACGCGCAGATGAGGGCCGTGAGTTGGGGTTAGATGCCGGTTTGTCAGGGCTTCGTCGAACTTCGTGGCTGAGGCCCGAGGCGACTCGTTTGCCCAGAGCGGGTCTTGTTGGCCGCTGCTGCTGATGGTGATGATGCTGTTTGCGGGAAGATGGAGCCGATGAAGACTGCAACAGGTCATTGATGTCCATGCTGAAGTTACACTTTCTCGTCGTTGGCGAGCTAGGTCAACTTAGGCGGCGGTGGCACAATCCACGGTCGGAGCAGCGTCCGAGGGTCCGCAACTTGGCGAGAAGTGGCAGCGCCCACGTGTGGCGAATGGCCCCGACAAATATCTGATCGATGGCGACGGAGCAGACGGAGCAGACGGCGCAAGACCAGGAAGATGTCGTGCGCACCAGGACAGCGTCGTCGCGAGTGTGCGCATGCGTTTGATGCGAGGGTTGCACTGGACTGGGCCAAGTCTGAGAATTGAAGAATGTCGAAGTCTGGACGAATCTGGCCCGACGTGAGCACAGATCAGACAGACGTGCAAAGCTCGCCGTGGAGCCAGGGGGGTTCTAGTGAGGAATACGACGGCACCCCCACGCCACCACCCAATTCGCGATATGGAACAAGTTGTACGATCTACCGGCGATATTGTACGGTTTAGGCCATTGCGAAACACAGGTTGCCAACGAACCTGCGTCTAGATGTATCGTCGAGTGGCAAATGTAATGTCTTATTATACATGTTGATTTCTATTCATTATTGCAGATGTCCCGTGTCTTCCCCGAGCTCCCGCCCGCGGTCCGAGCCGTCACGAGAACTCGAAGTTCACACCTGAACAACGAGCACTGTGCCCGTCCATTGGCATTGCAGAGGCGATAACTGCGATTCCGTCTGGTCTACATCTCGCATTGCATTGCTGTGACGATGAGTCTCGCTAGACCGGCCAAGGCGCTGGCCACGCGATGTGAGTACCACCATCCACCCCTACACGCCCTCCAGAGACTGATCTCGTGCCCCTGCAGGCCTCTTCTGCCAACCACTTCCAATCCGCTCTCGCCTTGCATCCAGCATACACCAGCGACGATTCGCCAGCGATGATTCGAGCCCGAAACCCAATCCATTCTTGGAAGAGTACCGTCGAAACAACCCTGAAAAGGGCGATGCCGAAGCCCAAATTGCTCTTCGTCAGCAAATGACCCCCGGTGATATCGCCTCATCATCCATCTTCGAAGACGATCGCCGCGCTGCTAGGCAAGCAGAGAAACAGGAGGCAGAGACTGAAGAAGGACAGGGTGCTGGCAAGGCTCCCAAGACGAAGCGTGACCCAGCCATGCTTGACAGAGTGCTCAACCCGGATCCAGCTGGCCTTCAACGCTGGCAACGCAAGCAAGTCATCAAACTAGTGCGCAAAGGCGGCCGGTACACCAAGCCACAGATGATAAAACGCACCGAGCGGGAGCACACAGTCAAAAGCGCCAACTTCAAGACTTCCATCAAAAAGCTGGGCATGCTAGCGCGCCAAATCTCAGGCATGCAACTCGACGAAGCCATCACACAAATGCGGTTTTCCAAGAAAAAGGTCGCCACAGAAGTCATGGAACAACTGGAAGCTGCCCGAGACGAAGCTATCGTAATGCGCGGCATGGGTCTCGGACTTTCATCCACACCCGACGACAAGCCAGTCGAGATTCAGCTCAAGTCAGGCAAAAGACATACCGTCACAGACGCCTCAGAGATGTACATTGACCAAGCGTGGGTTGGTCGCGGCCCATACGGAAAACTGCCAGACTACCGTGCTCGTGGACGAGTATTCATGCTGAGAACACCCTGGACGTCGTTGACGGTAGTGTTGAAGGAAGAAAAAACACGGATACGAGAGTGGAACGAGCGGGAAGAGAAGAGAAAGCAAGCGACTAAAACGTGGGTGCCATTGCCTGATCGTCCGGTGCAATGGCAGAGACAGTGGTATACCTTTTAGTCTGTAGATTTTACCCCAGAGAGAAGCTGGACAGTACTGCAGAGGAAAAGGAACCTCTAGAAAGCGTACGCATACCATCATCATGTACGCCTGTATGTATATATTCATCTTGTATCTTTTCCATAATAGCAAAAAGGAGGGGGTATCATCAAAAGGTTCATCAAGCGTCACAACATCTGAACGAGAGTCTTCATCCTCACACCGGACAATTTCAAAATCTTCGTCGCCTCCACTTCATCCTTGGCTTTATCCCCTGTCTTCCGCCTCGCGTCAAAACCCGCTTTCGTTTCTCGAGCCAAAACACCCTCTGTCACAAATCCAAGCACTTCTGGACCTGGTTTAAGAGCTCCCGCTTTCGAGAGCGCACTTAACAAATCCTCAATCAAGAGCGATAGTTTGGCGTTATCCCCCGCCCCGGAATTAGTAGCCGTCGCTAGAGCGTATTTAGCTTGCCAGATTTCTTGGGTCAGGTGTTGGGGTTGGCAGGGTGGGCCGGGGGTGGCGAGGAGGGCGCAGAGGAGAGTTTGCGTCAGTGAGATTTGGGATGTGGGTGGGAGGAAGCGTTTGGCTGGGAGGATGAGGAGTTGGAAGATGGGGAGGGGGAGAGGGCGGGTGAACTCTGTGTAGAGGTCGTAGAGTTCGTCGGGGGGGAGGAAGAGGGCGGGGTGTTGGGTTGTGTATTGTGAGAGGAGGGCTAGGAAGCGTTGTCGGAGGGGAATGGAAGAGGATAGTCGAGTGAGACTGTTGTCCTTTTGGTCGCCTTCCGGTTCATCTTCTTCTTCCTCGATGTCGCCATCCTCTAGTGGTAGAGATGGCCTCCGACTTTGAGACTTGCTTGTCGATATTCCGTCATTCTCGGAATCAGAGTCGAGATAGTCGGCGTATTCTTCTTTATCCAGATCAAGCTTCTTTCTCTTCCTCATTTGCAGCATCTCAGCTTTTTCATCTTTCTTTTTGGCGAGCTTGGTTTCATTCTTCCAAACCTCGCCAAATTCGGCCAGACTCTTAGGAGAGCCGTCGGCAAGTAATGCACGCATTAAGCGTCGCTTGTTACTTCGTCCTTGATTGACAAATGGCGAGAGATATGCCGACAAAAGACAATTCTCACCGTCATTCGTCTCGGCTGCGATTGCAAGATCGGCTTCCAGTATATCAACCATCAGTCCCAACCAGACTTCCCACCTCTTCCATCGCTCAGAATGAGCTACAGAGCAGTTAAAAGCCCATCCCACCACACTCCAAAAATCCTCTGCTTTTGCCCATATCGAATCCTCCATCAATGGAGAGTTGATCTTGCTGAGCTCGTCATCATCTTCACCAGCAACATCGTTAGGTGGTAATCTTGCGCGTCTGCTTGCTCTAAAACCTCCAGCATTCGCAAATCGCAATGCTGTGACCAGCCCACTTGATCGTGGGCCAACCAGCTCGTTCACATGTCGAAGATATTTCAAGGCATCGTTCGCTCCAGCATGTCTATCTGCTGCATTGGTGCGAGTGGTGACACTGGGATGTACAATGAGCGTGGACGCGAAGACCAGATGTTGTAGCGAAGGTATGTGGGCAGCGACGGAAGGATAACCGGTGCCGGCTGTCAAGGTGCTGAAAAGGAGGGAAAAGCCTTGTTGGTAGAGACGTTGTTCGAGGTAGAGAGTGACCTGGCCGAGAATCTCCGGCGCCAGAGGCTTTACAGGGCGATATTGCCTCTGCTCAGACGAGTGCGTCATGGTCGGATATGCGATGATCGAAGCGGGTGGGAAGCAAGATTGTCCTGCGATCGAGTGGGGAACACGCGCCGGGCTGGGATGGCGCGCGACTTTCGGGTGCCTCAATTAAAGCATAAACACGCCACACGACTTTTCTCCGCAGCAGCAGAGCCGCCGACATCTGACTCGTCGATGAACGACGACGGATTCACATTCAACTGTTGGCTTCCGGTCAGCGCCATTTTCTGGCCGCGTTGATGGTCTGCAGAGGCTCCTGCGTGCCACGCTGGTGCCATGAGCTATGCTGGAAGTGCTGCAAATGCTGGGCGACACGCGGGAGGGATCATTTCATTTACGTGACACATTTCATTCATTGGCTTGGCCGACATACAACCTCGCTAGATCCTCCAATCCTATTTCGAAAATGCGCACTGCTGTTGGCGCTACGACTGTGTGCCGCCGGTTCCGTTTGCTGTGCCGCATCGGACAGAGTGATGAGGACAAAAAGCCCGCACCGTTATATATATTCTCCTCGAGGATCACTTTCTCACGGCTATCCATCGAAACGTTTTCAAAATGACCATCGCTTCTCGCCTTGTTTGGTTGGCTCTCGCAGCCTCATCGGTTTCGGCTTCCGGGGCCGAGAACATCACAGACACATTGGGAGTTGGACTTGGACCTACGCAACTCATCAGCGAAGTTGCAGCAGCAAGCAATGTCACCTCCAACACTGCTCCGTTCCAATTCGGCAACATGACCTTCACCTTACGAATCAACGTGACTGAGCTTTCGGCCAGTGGACTTGGGACGAATGTAACAGACCCAGTCATCGCACTCAGCAACTACATTCTGAGCTGGCCAGGCAATTTGACCTTGAAAGAAGCCGCGATGCAAGCCGAGGGCGCGTCAAACAGCACCTCATTCGGGGCTAAGGTAATGAGTCAGCCATTGTCGTTGGCAGCTACCAATGCATATGACGATACCAACCCTGGCAGCTGCGTTGCTCCTCTGGGCCAAAAATGCCTCGATGCATTGGCGCAAGTCGAAACCATTCCCAATGGAATTCCCGGCGAATGGCAGATTCCAGATGCATGTGACGAACTCAATGCCGCTGCTACATATCTTGGTAAGTCGTGTACCAAGTAAAATCATCCCCAGTAGTACACATTCACTCATCATGATTTTCTATTTAGGACCAGGTGATAATATCACATCGAAATACCAGCCTGTTCCTTTTGCCTGGCACTCGACGGACGTCTACTCCAACCCTTCAATGCAAACCGTCGATCCAGTCAACAACGGAGCCTTGGTCGAAGTAGAACGACTTCACGTGCTGCTCTTCTCCGGCGTCAAAATTTGGCCCGTATGTTTACGCGTAAAAGATGACTCGGAGAACAAAGGCTCCCCGGGCGTCAGTGGAGCTACATCGATCAAATCGTCCGCGTCATGGATGTCAGTCATGGCCGGTTTGCTGGGCGTCGCTGCATTGGTGTAACGAATAAAATATGTAGATTATGTAGCTTTGAACAACTAATTTCAAAAAAAAAAATCTTATACTATATCATGCTGTCAAACTGAATGCGTGCTCTATGTTCTAAGTTGACTAAAAACGGGTAGTATCAACGCCACGTCCAGCATCCAAATTTAGGTCGGGCATAAAGCGAGATCACATCGCACATCCCATGACAGCGGATTCTCGGCAGTTCAACCCAGACGATTCCAACCAACAAGAGTACGTAGTTTTCGAACATAATCATATAAACGGCCAACCCTTTTCCGGTCAAGAACCAGAACCAAGACGAACAGGGACATGAACCAGGGTAAATACAACGACCACAAAGCAACAAACCAATCAGAAAAAAGCGAAGAAAAAAAAAGTTTCGCCGAAATCCGAAAGCGGAAAACAAAAGGAACGTACATACGTATCGGCCCCGCAATGAACAGAATTAGAGTTTCAAGCCGGTGTTTCTGGTTCACGTGGTGTGGGATGCGGATGATGCGGTGCGACGGTAAGACGGTGCTGTGGGCGTGAGATACGGATACGATGAGATACGGTACGATATGATATGGCGCGGACGAGGGTGAGGACAAGCATGAGGACGAGGGTGAAGACGAGGATGGGGCTGCAGAGATGATGGGGATGATGGGAGCAGAGATGAAGGAGAGCGAGAAATGTCCAAACCCCTGATTATTATGTATTCACAATAATGTGTTTGCAGCGATGTATGGTCATGGATATACAATGGTCGTGGATAAGGCCTGGGTATGATAATAACTGGATAGGGGATCTGGCTGAGACTGAGACTTGGCCGTTGGGAGGTTTCGGCGCTGGCCCGTCGTCTCGGCTTGGAAGCTTCGAAGCCGGCGCTAAGGCGCGACTAGGCACGACTGAGTTAGGCAGCAGACTAGACACCCTCGACTCTGGACACTAGAGAGATATCACCACTCGACACTAACACTAACTTAACCAACTAACGAACTACACTCTCCCTCCTGACTACTCGGCTCCAGCTCGCCCATGTCCGCCGCAACGTCTGCCCGGAGCTGTTCCCCCTACGCACCAGCCTCTGTTCACAAACTTTCCTGCTGCTGCTGCTGCCGGTTGCCAATGTCCTGCTCTGCCTCCATATAATGGCTGCTCCCCCCGCGTCCTCCATCCCGCCACCCGCATCGCCAGACTCCCCGGCCGTCGAGCCTATACAACAACAACAACAACCGGCCGTCAATCCCGCCCCGAATACACTCCCTCCCTCAGCTAACGACGATGATGCCTCTGCTCGTCCCTTGTCGCCTCTAACCTCCTCCGCCATGACCCATCACCGCGCCGACAGCAATTTCAGCGATCGCATGTCCACCATCTCCACCACAACATCCACAACTACCACGACCAATCAGCAATGGCCATACTCGACCCCTGCGACCCAGCGGATCAACCCTCCGCCAGCCTACATTGCTCCCTTTGGCGCAATCCAATTCGTTTCCGAACACCGCGCCTCGGGAGAATGGCCCATCTCCAGTGATGAAGAAGAAAGCGGCAATGGGGATCGGGATGACCTTCGATTCGCAGACGGTGCCTTGGCCCCCCTCAATGCATTCTTAGATCATTTACTGTACAATATCCTGGCGTCATCGCGTTCGACCGATCTACCACTTCTTCGCCTAGCAGTTGCAGAAGTCTTAAGACCGCGTCTTGGCCGAGCCGCAATCGCAAGCGCAGATGAAGATCTGCGAGAACTCTTGGCCGGTCCTGATGAAGAGGAAGAAGGTTCGAGCCACAAGGATTCTGCCGATGACAAGAAATGGGACTTGGACCTGATATGGAAGCGAACGCGTTTGCGCGTCATGGTTTACATGCGTCTAGGCGAGATGGAGGACGAAGATGAAGAGCGCTACATCGAGGAAGATGATTTGACTCACAGCCACGACATTAAAGACCGTCGATCTACCCATCCAGCCGGTCTTGTCTCGTGGTCTGCTGCAATCTTTCTAACGTCAATACTCGAATATGTCGCCGAGCAAATGTTACAAGTGGCAAGCCAGGCATCGTATGCTCGCAGCCGCCGGCAGACCCGGGCACTGCGACGGGCAGCTGCATCGTCGGCTGGCCAAACAGGGACTGCGTCCATTTCTCCGGTCGTTGTCGAGGAACATGACGTCGAAAAGGTTGCACTAAATCCCGGTTTGGGCCGCCTTTGGAGGACATGGCGCAAGACAATGCGCGTTTCGGCCATGCCAGCGGCATCTCGCCAACGCTCTTCCAGCCAGACAAGCACGGATTTGACTCCCAACGGCATGACCGGAAATTCCCCCGACCATTCACTCGCTTCAAACATTCCTCTTCCAATTGGCGAACACGCCCGTGATGTTGACGAAATTGAGGTCCCCGGTTTAGCCAAAGATCCCGACGCTGTTGATGATCAGAACGAAATTCCACCGGCACCTCGGAGGAGAAGTAGTTTCGACTTGCCCAGGGAGAACCGAGGAGTGATCAATGACGATGTTTCCACCGCTGAAGACGGTCCTAATCCAGAGAAAAATGTCCGCCTAGCCGGATATCCTGTGTTGAATCGTAAACGCTCAACTTCTGTTCCTGCACCTGGCGTAAAAACGCAAGAGCAGACTCTGCACCTTCCTGGCGCATTCCCTGCTGACACTTTGTTGGTTCCACCATGGCCTGAGCAAAAGGCAAATGCAGAGGAGATGATGGCAATTAGACGCCGACCTGAAGATGCGCAATCAAAACTTAATCAAGCGTCTCCGGCACAGGACGGGAATTCCACCGACGAAACAGGCGAGCATAAACGTGGCATAATTGCAGGAGCAATTGCAGGGGCCACTGCTGCTGCTGCCGGAACTGCCGCTCTCATTACTGGTAACAAGCATCAAGAAGCAGTCGCCGAAGTCCCATCGGAATCTAAAATGGCACCTTCTTCTGACGTCGCCGGAAGCAAGAGCCCAGCCGCAATCGCGAATCTCACGGGTCCGCGGGAGGTCAGTGACAACGCTGCAGTAGAGGCAAACGATGAACCAGCGCAAATCATGCTCTCGCGGAAGGTTTCTGTAAGTCATCCACCTAGCCCTCCAACACTTGTCCGAACTGGATCCCAGAGCTCGCACAACTTGTTGGAAGGTACGACTTCTGCTAGATCCGTTTCTCAGCAACAGAATCATTCCGATACGGATGCATCACAAGCCACAGAGAAGACGCCGCAAGAGCTGGCTGCAAGTGCCGCCCTCGCCGCCTCGACTCGTGATGAAGTTGTTGCTCCCCAAACATCATTCAGTGGAACAGCAAGGCGTATTAGTGTTCCTGGCATGGCTCTGACAGGCAATCTTAACAAGGACCAGTCTGATCGTGCGGCGAAAAAGGCGCAAAATCGACAGTCGTGGAATGCCACACTTGGTCGCAGATTCTCGGCAGAGAAGAATGCCGGTAGTAATTCCAGCAGCTTGAACGGCCGCCCACTCTCAAGCATTGCATCGTTGCCATCCTCACGTTTCAGCACACTCGTTCAGTCGCCAGCAGGTGAATCTCCGCGTAGATCGAGCCTGGGAGATGACGCGCCTGAGGTGATTCCTCATCCCGTGGCAATTCAGCGCATGGCCAAAATCGATGGCGAACCGGACCCCATCACGCCCACCTTGACGAGTGCCTCAATCCGTGGCCCAGAAGACTTTGACAATTTTGTCCAAGGCGGCGAGACGATGCATTATTCATTGACTCCAACGTTGGCGGCGAGAAACACGGTGCGAGATGACATCGCGGCAGCTCAAGTCCAGGCGTCGTCCCTTCCCCCCGTCGAGTTACCTGACGACCTTGCCCGCTCCAGTTCATATAGCAATGGACACGACAAGTCGCAATTGCCATTGTCAACACCAACCTCGCGCAATGGCCGAAGCATGACTACAAACTACAGCAACTCCGCCTCCCCGGCTGTGACGGACGACACGTATCGTCTTGCTTCTCGCCCAACGACTCGCAACAGCACCAGTGTGCGTAGCGGTCTCATGGCGCGCGATGCGCGTGTTCAAACCGAGTCGACTCGTGACTTTGCCGACTTTATTCGATCAACGGGACCACAACGAGCGGCTCAGCCCAAGCCCATCTTGTCTGCTGCCAGCCGTTCAGCGACTAATCTGCACGCGCTGCGAAATGCCCATATCAATGGTCAGCGAGCAAATTCCCTTGAGCGCAGCAAGAGCCTCGGCGCTGGTGATGGCTCTGTCGAAGAGAATGTGCCTCCAGTTCCAATCATCTCCGCTGCGCACAAGCTACAGCCGCGTGAGCCCAAGGTCACGTCTTCATCAGCAGCCAATGCTGAACTGATTGACTTCATTCGCACCGGACCTGCAGCCACTGCAGGTGAGCATCGAATTCCTCGCGATGTTGCGCCGTTCCGTACTACGATGGACTCTGACCAATTGGGTGATTGGGGTGATCGTCTCAACCAATCGCTTGACCAAACTGCTGTTCCTAAGAGTACAGCAGGCATGTCAAAGACATCCCGTGCTGAACGTAACGTACGTGGGCCACCGCCGGTTGCTCCACCGCCAGAGAGAAAAGTCGGTGCCAATGGATTACCTGGTCGCAGTGCCTCACAAGGCCAAACCAGTGATGAAGGCGGTCGTAAACGCTACCGCAATAAAGACCCGTATCCGATCGACCTGACGGATGATGAAGACGAAGAGGACGATGATCTCCTGAGTGCACTACCTAATAGGCGACGCCAAGAGGTCAGCTTAATGGAGTTTTTGAACAACACGGAGCCTCCGAACGAGAATGCCCCACGACCGATTGTGAGCAACGCAGGTGCTGTGGCGCCTCTGCTAAAGAACCTTGGCAGTCGGGAAGCTGTGAGCGGTGCTGGCCCTGCACCCGCTCAAGAAGGGTCAAAGGAAGTGATCAAAGATGCCTCGACAGCTGGCCGTCCTGCTCCAGCACCCACGGCAACCGGCAAGCTATCGGCTCCTATTTTTCAGAAACCCGCAGGTCGACCCAGCGAGCAGTCACCCAAGCCTCCTGTCACTGCGCCAGCCTCTACTGGTGCTACCCGAAAGAAGATGGAACCACGAATGCCTGGCTTCGCCCATGAGAGGCACAAGGCAGCTGTAGAACAATCTGCTACGACTCGGGAACTTGCTGATTTCTTGAAATCAACCGCACCCAGCAATGACGAAGCCTCTGCACCGGCGCCAATCATAACTCAGAATCGTCGACCAACATCTAGCAAGACGGTCGCACCCGGATCTTTGAAACGCTTCACAAAGAAGGGCTCATCAGCCGACTCCATTGGATCAAGAAACAGCACGGGAGAGAGCTTCCGCAACTTCTTTGGCTTGCGAAGGTGGAGATCTCAAGCTGTTGTTGAAACTACACGATCATGAGCTGGTCGTACTTCAAGCATCGCGACGAGCGCCAATTCCCTTTTGTTAATAACGAATTGAATCAAGGAGTTGGTGAACTGGATAAAAACCACGGCCGAACTCTCTGGAACTGGATATACTTTTTTTTGTCTCTGTGTTTTTGGTGTTTTTGGAGATTACTCCACGGCCGATGAGTGTGTTTACAGGAGGATGCACAGCTTGTACACTTGAGTGATTTGTGGAATTGCCCTCTTTTTTTCTGTCTGTTTGATTATTGATCGTTTTGCATATTCAGAAATGTACATGAGCCGTCACTGGCTTGTTTTGAATGGGATTGAGATAGTAATGCACGGCCACGGAATACATTGCTGGATGTCAATTTCCAATCCCGCAGGCACAGCGAGATGGGTGGCGAAGTCAATGAAGGAGAGAACGTAGGTAGATATGAAGTTCTTGTATGCACATGCCAGTTATAATTGTCATTCGACTCTACGTCTGTCGTTTTGTCCTGCTGTAGAAGGGTTTTGCTCGTCAGACTACCTGATACGTTTGTATCCCCGTCTCTTTCAGAACAATCACCCCACAGCGGGTTTTTATACTTTGCTTCTAAGCGCCCACGTCTGTCCATTCAGCGTGCAAAGCTGCTGTAGCCGCCGACACGGCTTTGGCGGGGTCCAATCGCATGCAGCTCCACGAACAAGCTCCATCACGGCTTACGAAGGGGTCCTCGGGTTGGTCTTAATAGTAGCTTGTCAAGTCCAGTTTGTGAGTTGGTTTTGTCTCTTTCTCATCTTTCTTCGTTGGTGGTTGTCGACTTGCTTTACTTGAGCTCGCTTGACAGTTTCCTGTTTTTGTTCAGCTTGAAGGGTCACGTTTGTTGAATCACAGGCTGATTCCAAGACTTGGACGTGAGGATCGCTGCTAAGCGGTATTTCAACGACAATGGCTGCCAATCAGGCCCAGTATTTCCCTCGTAAGCTTGTTTCTGGCACTTGGTGAGCTGTGATATGAGCTGACTGGTCTTTTCTAAGCTCCTCCTCAAGCATCAGGTATGCAGAAACGCTGAGAGGACTGGTCGAGTAGTCAAAGACTCACTTTCTACAGAACAGCAACATTTCGAACCCCCACCAAGTGATCCCCAACAACAACATTTTCCACCACCGCAGACGGAGCATCAACAAAGTTATTATCCTCCTCCAGGCCAATCGCAGCCTACACAAGACAGCCAGACACATTATGCTCCGCCACCGGCTTTTGCTCCTCCTCCCTCAGTCTCGCCACAGCAGCGCGATAGCAGTATAGCCTATGGCCCGACTCCTAGTCCTCCACCTCAATCCGAGAAGCCTCCAACCCAAGCATTACCATATTACCCCGGTCCACCAGCGAATTCATATCCTGCCGAGAAGCAACAAGAGCCAGAACCAGCCCCAGAACCAGCAGCACAACGTCCCGTCAACACCAGCCGTCCATCACAAATGCCCGGCGGAGCACCACCTCCCGGCCATTTCGTTGGCGCCAGCGCTACAATTGACGATGTAGGCACTTTCAACGGCGGGTCGTACAGAATAAGCCACCGCGACTGCAACACCATCGTCACGGTGCAACTCGCCATTGGCTGTCCACTGACGGTCAAACCGGGCGTCATGATCGCCATGTCACCAACCATGACGTTGAAAGGCAATTTCAAATTCGGCGTCAAGAAATTCCTCATCGGTGGTGAAATGTCTCACAGCACGTATACTGGACCCGGCGAGTTGTTGCTTGCGCCACATGCTCTGGGCGACGTGACGAATCTCCGTCTCACCGGACAGGAAATGTGGTCGGTGGGCCGTGATGCCTTTTTGGCGTGTACCCAAGGTATCATCAAGGAGTATAAGAGCCAGGGATTTTCAAAGGCTATGTTTTCGGGTGAAGGCTTCTTTGTGTATAAGATGAGTGGACAGGGCATTGTGTGGATTCAGAGTATGGGTGCCATTATACGAAAAGATGTGAGTTTGACAGTGAATGAATGAGACGATGATGGTGGTAATGGACAGTGCTGACACGAGATCTTCTAGCTTCGAGAAGGTGAACGGTATATCATCGACAACGGCCATTTGGTTGCTTGGAATTGCAAATACGTCATGGAACGTGTCGCGAGTGGTGGAATCATTAGCAATCTCAGCGCTGGAGAAGGTTTGGTGTGTAAATTCACTGGTGAGTCTTTTATCCATTGTCGAGTTTGAATATCGTGGTTGAATGTTGTGGTTATGTGAAACTGGAGACTAATGCATCGATCTAGGTCCCGGTACGGTTTTCATGCAGACTAGGAATCCTGTCGCTTTTGCCCAGTATATGGCTGCTCACTCGACTGCTATGTAGAGTTTTGACTTTGCAGTATCCATTGTCCCCACGATCGCCAGGAATGACGTTTGCGTTTTTGGAGACGATGATATCAAGACAGGACGAGATGATACGGGACGACACGAGACGACACGAGACGGAACGAGACGGAACGAGACGAGATTGAAAATATATTAAATTGCACACGCAAATAAGCCTCAACGGTACAAGACGTCCACGAGACAAACGTAGCAAAAGCAGGCCTTGCTAGTCTAGTCTAAGAATGAATCCGCTTTCAGGAGTAGATTTTTCTAGGTTTTAGGCAGCAGAATTCTTTCGAGTTGGTTGATAGTGCAGTATGGGTGTGTAAGTGCGAGCAGACTGAGAAGCTAAGAGGCTACTTCGTATTCTCTCCGTGACGCAATTACGCCTCGTCTATCACTGCATCCGATCTCTAAGAGCAGCAGATATGCAGTGTTGAAAGTCAATCGTGGCTATGATTAAAATGGTGGCGAGTCGACTTTTTCTTTTTCCAGAAACTCGGCAGATGTGTACGTGCTGTAGTATGTATACTATGTAGTAATCGAGTAAGTGTTGCTATTCTCGGCCAGCGGTGGTTCCACGCGTCTGTGACGATGACGTGAGTGGTTTTCAGCTTTTGCCCGAGTCTGACCAGCCCTGCCCGTATAGGAGTAGGCTAGACTAGACTATGTAGTTCTGCATCCCTGCAGCTGGTTTTCTGTTGATGGTGAGGATCAGCGACGAGGTCTGGTTCTGCAGCTTCGTTGCAGCTTCGTTGCAGCTTCAGTGCAGGTTGGAGCTGCAGGCACCGAATGCGTGGAATGGCATCAATCTGAGTATTGTATGTATGTATGTATTCATGTATGTATTTATTATCGAGGTGGATCAGCTGCATGGCGCACGCACCGGTGAAGTCTACTGTAGTAGTGGTAGTGGCTGTGTGTTTTTTGGCCCACGGAAAACAAACATGAACAAGAGGCCGCTGGTTCGCCTGAAAGAATAGCCTTTGCCAGTTCGTCGTGCCTTCATATCATCCTTGTTTACTGCGCGACCTTGTTTCATCACAAATTAATCCCTAATTCACCGTCGCCTCGTCAAACGCCCCCCGCGCGCGTGCGTGTTGATTGAGCCACCCTGAACCCAACCCGTTTTGGCCGTTTCCTCGACATCTGAACAACCTTCTACCCACTCCACCTCCTTCGACCCTCGCCAAGCTCCAATCGCCGTTTCGCGTGTCGCTGCTCCGATCGCTCCCTTTGGATTCGAGGCGCAGCACCGCGTCGTCATCAAATCGCCAACGAGAAAGCTGCCGATTGCCCGACGACCTGCGAGCCAGCATGGCCTACAATCCTCCACCAGGTATGTTTCAGCGTTGAATGGGCAAACGGTTGCCTGCCGCACAGTCGCAGGTATCCGCAGCACAAGAATCTGGCACATTCCCCTCCCTGCCACATTCTTGACAGAGGCGCATGGCCGTGGTTCGCGCGACAAACTGCTCCAGCCTTGCCCGCGCTTTCGCCATTCATCAATCCACGCCGTCCGTCTTCTCTCAGCAATCCTCTGAAACTGACTTGACCGTTTGCAGGTGGTCCTTACGGTCACGACGACGACCATCCCCACAATCCTTTCATGGATCCTCGACATCGCACCCCCGAGCCATATGGCCACTCACAAGGCTACCAGCTAGAAGACCACCCCTATCACCACGATGCTCCTCTTGATATCCCAGTTGGACCAGGACCGACAGGCAGCGATGTCCTACAAGCACAACCAACATATTCAGTAGCCAACATGCCATCGACATATGGACATAGCGAGGCCTACGAGGATGTTCACCAACACCAGTACACTCCCAATCCATACCAACAGGATGCCAGAATGCACCATGGAACGGGCGAATATGCTTTGAGCCCAAACGATGAGCATGGCCCAGCTTTATATTCTTCAGAGCACCAGTATGGCTCTGAAGTCCACGATGGTGCATACGATGCGCCACAACGACCATACTACCAGGATGAAGCAGATACTCGACCAATGCTACAACAAGGTAGTTCTTACGGCCCAAATCCACACGACGTGGGTGGACCATCTCAGGATCCAGGCGACATGGAGGCAGGCTATGCCGATGCGCCTCCCATGGCAGCGACAAATCCAATCAGGAGATGGAAAACGGTCAAAGAAGTACAGCTCTTCAATGGCAATTTGGTTCTGGATTGTCCTATTCCTCCAAGATTACTCAATCAAGTCCAGCATGCGCAACCCCCAGAGAGAGATGAGTTTACACATATGCGATACAGTGCAGCGACGTGTGATCCCTCGGAGTTCAGAGACAAGCGTTTCACGCTTCGTCAACGATTATTCGCAAAGCCCAGACACACGGAACTTTTCATTGTGGTCACAATGTACAATGAAGAGGACGAGTTACTGGCGCGTACGTTGATTGGTGTCATCAAGAACATTGAATATATGAATTCTCGCACAAGCAGCAAGACTTGGGGAAAGGAGGCGTGGAAGAAGATCGTCGTTTGTATCGTCAGCGATGGACGTGCGAAAATCAACCCAAGAACCCGCTCAGTACTTGCAGCAATGGGTGTTTACCAAGACGGCATTGCAAAGCAACAAGTCAACGGTCAGGACGTGACTGCTCATCTTTACGAGTATACCACGCAAATGACTCTCGAAATCAAAAAGGGCGTCGTCGGTGTAAAAAAGGGCAACACCCCCGTACAAATGCTATTCTGTCTTAAAGAGAAGAACCAGAAGAAGATCAATTCTCATAGATGGTTCTTCCAAGCTTTTGGTGAGGTTTTGGATCCAAATATTTGCGTCCTCATTGACGCTGGAACACGTCCCGGACGCAGTAGTATTTATGACCTTTGGAAAGCCTTTGATCGAGAACCCATGTGTGCCGGCGCCTGTGGTGAGATCAAAGCTATGCTTGAACATGGCAAGAATCTCTACAACCCTCTTGTTGCGGCCCAGAATTTTGAATACAAGATCAGCAACATTCTCGACAAACCATTGGAGAGTGCTTTTGGTTTTATCACTGTGTTGCCCGGTGCTTTCTCGGCTTATCGCTTTGTTGCTTTACAGAACGACAAGACTGGACAAGGACCGTTGGAGAAGTATTTTGCTGGTGAGAAGATGCACGGTGCCAATGCTGGTATCTTCACGGCGAATATGTATCTTGCTGAAGATCGTATTCTCTGTTTCGAGCTCGTGAGCAAACGCAACTGCTCCTGGATCTTGCAGTACGTCAAATCTGCTACTGGTGAGACGGATGTTCCTACAGAAATGGCCGATTTCATCTTACAACGAAGACGTTGGTTGAACGGTTCTTTCTTCGCTGCTGTCTACGCTCTGGCCCATTTCTACCAAATTGGACGGTCTCATCATTCGGCAATTCGAAAGTTCATGTTCATTATCGAGTTCATCTACCATGCCATCAACATGCTCTTTGCTTGGTTTGCTATCGTAAGTACAAACTTCATTCCATGATTGAAAGCGTCAAAGACTGACATGACTGTTATAGGGTAACTTCTTCCTCGTGTTCAGAATCCTCACAACGTCACTTTCGGACAAAGCCTTGCTTGGTACCGCTGGTCTGGTTCTCTCTGTCATCTTCGAATGGCTTTACCTCGCAACTCTCGTTACATGCTTCGTCCTTGCTCTTGGAAACAGACCACAAGGTAGCAATAAGTTTTACATGACACAGGTGGTCTTCTGGGCTGTCCTGATGTGTTACTTGCTCTTTGCCTCTGTTTTCATCACAGTAAAAGCCGTTCAAGAACAGGTCAAGACTATCGGACATTTCAGTGTCACGGTTCTTTTCACCAATCACCTGTTCTTCACGCTCATTGTTTCAATGGCTTCGACCTGGCTCATGTACTTGGTGGCCAGTATCTTGTTCTTTGACCCTTGGCACATGATTACCTCGTTCATCCAATACCTCCTTCTCACGCCAACATATATCAACATTCTCAACGTGTATGCATTTTGCAACACGCACGATATTACATGGGGTACAAAGGGAGATGACAAGCCCGAGAAGCTCCCAGCTGCCAATTTGAAACCCGGTGGCAAAGTCGACGTTGCTATTCCCAGCGACGATGCCGATCTCAACACGCAATACGAAACCGAACTTGCGGCATTTGCAACAAAGTACAAGCCGCCGGCCAAGGTCGTCAGTGATTCTCAAAAGCATGAGGATTATTACAAGGGCTTCCGATCTGCCGTCGTGTTGGCTTGGATGTTCTGCAATCTAGCTTTGGCAGCCGTTGTCCTCAACGCTGGAGGTGTCCAGAGAATCCTAAACACCAATGAAGACGCCGACGTGGCAGAGTCCAACCGCACCTCGATTTACCTGGGTGTAGTATTATACTCTGTTGCCGTGCTAGCGGCCATCCGCTTCATCGGTGCAATGTGGTTCTTGGTCGTGCGCATGTTCCGAGGCGTTTAGAGATTACACAAAACAAAAAATTTGAAGCGTGCATGAGGATGATGCGATTTGGCGTTTCGGGCGTAAAGCGTATGAAGGAAACGACATATGATACCAATATGAGGAATTCGAATGAAAGGGTGGTTTGTAGGTAAAAATGAAATCATCTGACACTTTTTTGTCATTACATGTCTTTACATGTCTCTTCTATTCAGAATCTTGACGTGTCTCTTTTCAGAACTTTTGTATCAGTCCTTGGTTCGAGATGTGGCGCTTGTTGTCTTTTGCTTGGTTTACGAAGGGGGGTGTTTGGACGGTGGGTGGTGCCCCCTTTTTGGCTCGCGTTTGTTCGATTACCTTCCTCCTTTGAAAATAATTCAAGCTCATGAATTGGGAGACTTGCTTATCAAATAAACCTCGCAGATAATTAATCCTCGCAGAGAAGTAAATCTCACTGGGAAGTGAACGCAGAGTACCAAAACTCCCAGGGACCTAAAGTCTCTCGCTCCTTCTCTCTCAGTACTGCAAACGAGCGCGACTTGGTCCGAGCCACGACGCTCTCGCACAAAAGGACTTCTTCCTTCTCCCGAATTCTCGCCTTTTTTTCTGGCTTGTTGAAAATACCCTTTTCACTTCGGTGGTTATCTTAGGTGCGTATTACGACCTTTTCGTGTCCTTTCATTTAGACGATATTGCATCTATTCGCTTGCTTGTTCAGTCGTGCTCTCGTTCACGCTCGTTCGGTTGCTTCATTTCTGCCGCTTTGCCTCATTTGCTGTCACTTCTGTCGTTTTTCCTCAGTCGTTTTTCCTCAGTCGCTTTCCCTCATTCGCTTCCCCTTCAGTTACTCATCGCTGACACTGAACAGTACTCAAGCCTCTCACTATGTCGTGGGAACATACCGATCAGGGGGATGGAGGCTGGAAGCACGACAGCAACATGAGCACCGAAGCTCCTACTTGGACCGGTGACGGCCCTGCTACCAACGACGATAGATGGAACGGCGACTCTGGTAACAACATCTCTCAGCACGCCAACGCTCCTTTCGACGTCGCTCACGATGGCGGATGTCGCAACTGTCATGACCCTGGTCACTTCGCTCGCGATTGCCCACACCCACGCCAGGAGAACGGTGGCGGATGCTTCAATTGTGGCGAAGAAGGCCATATGAAGAGCGACTGCCCAAACCCACGAGTCCCTCGTGAATTCACTGGCGAGTGCCATATCTGCGCTCAACCTGGCCACCGCGCTTCAGAGTGTCCATCAAAGGCCCCCGGTGTCTGCCAGATTTGCAAATCTGATGCTCACTCTGCCGCCGAGTGCGATGCTAACAGGATGGTGTTGATGATCGAAGAGCTCAGAATTGACAAGAAAAGTGCTGAAGAAGCTTGGGCTGCTCTCGTAAAAGCCGACAAGGCCAAAGACATTGATGACATTAAGACAGCCATCTTGGCCTATGTCCAAGCCTATCCGCAAATCACCATCAACGAACTTGAGCAATGCTTCCGTGGTGCTGAACCTCAGATGAACACTTTCATCATTGCCAAGCGTCAAGAGATTGCAATCACGCAGACCATTGTCAACTTCCAGGGTGAACGTGACCAGGAGTATGTCATCTCTCTGCAGTTCAGCAACAAACCTCGTCGTGCCAAGTTCGCCGAAGGCTGGCCGGAGAATGATGAGGAGAACATGGAGCGTCTTGCTAAAGCTGGCTTTGTGGTTGACCGTATGGTTACCAAGTGCTCCAATTGTGATCAGCTCGGTCACAACGCTCGCCAATGCACCGAGGACCGTGTCGAGCGTGAGAAACCTGTCGTCACCTGCTACAATTGCTCTGGCGAAGGTCATCGTGCTCGTGACTGCCCAGAACCTCGTAAGGCCAACGGCAAGGAGTGCCGCAATTGCGGTGAGACTGGTCACATTTCGAAGGATTGTCCTTCCAAGGAGCCAGAAATTTGCCGCAATTGCCAACAGGAAGGTCATCGTGCCAAGGATTGCGACCAGGAGCGTGTCATTGTTTGCCGCAACTGTGATGCCCGTACGTGATTCTTCATCCATTCCTTCGAATCTTACTAACAAGCTTTTAGATGGTCATGCCGCTCGTGATTGCCCTGAAGAGAAGGACATGAGTCGCGTCATTTGCCGCAATTGCGACGAGAAGGGACAGTAAGTGGCAAACCATGTACTTTGTTGACGGACACTATTAACCTTTTGAGCAGCCAGAGCCGCCAGTGCCCAAAGCCTACCGATTGGTCCCGTGTTGAGTGCTCGACTTGCCACGAAAAGGGACAGTAAGTCAGCCACCTCCTCAAACGATTATGACGTTCTAACTATTATAGTTCCTACAAGAGATGCCCGAACGAGGGTACCGTCAACCAGACCGATGGTAGAGATGATTGGGGAAATGGTGCTGCTGCCGCTACTACTACTACCAATAGTGGAAGAGATTGGCAAAACTCTAGTGCTGGCAATGCTGCTGGTGATGATTCTGGCGCCGGTTGGAGTGCTGCTACTTCTACTACCAATGGTTGGTAGACTTTACGCCGGACCACCACGAGCAACCATTTCTTCATTGAAGCGTCGTCGCAAACTTGATCTGAAGAGAAGTATGGAAATTCCGAGTCAGAAAGACTATGTTTACTGCCTACTGCAGTGGTCTCTTCTCATGTACTTGAGATAGTTATAGTTGAAGGATCTCAGATGCTCACAAAGCTGTAAAATAGTTCATCGGCAGGTTTACTCTTTAGCTTGCCTTTGATTGCTTTTTAATTGCTGTTTGATTGCTCTCTCATTGCTATCATTGCTCTCTCATTACTCTGTCCTTGCCCTCTCACTACCCTCTTTTTACCCTTTTGTTACTCTCTCACTCTGTTTTATTGTTTGGCGCTGCTTTCTCACTCTCTCTTATAACTCACTCCTTGCTCTCTAATAACTCTCTCATTACTTTCTCATTATTGTCTTAGTACTCTCTCCCTACTATTTTATAGCTCTCTCATAGCTCTTGTATAACTCTCCGTGCTCTCTCCGTGCTTTTTCGCTACTATTACATTACTCTCTCATTACCCTCTTGAGTCTCTTAATCTTAATGCTCTGCTGTGCTTTCTCACACTAATTTATTATTCTGTCGTTACTCTCTCGCTACTATTTCATAACTTTCTTATCGTATTCTCTTTGCTCTGGTGCTCTTTAGTGCTCGCTTACTACTCTTTAATCACTTTTTCATTAATCTCTCGATATTCTTTATTGACCTACTCGTCGCTCTCTCTTTTCTGTTCCATTGCGTTCTCATTCAGAATATACAATACTCTCTATCATCACACCTAACAACTAAACATCTAAGCATCAGCCTCCGCCAAATCCCGCTTATACCTCTCCTTCGCCCTGCGCGCAGTCTCGGCAAAGTCCACATGCGGACGAGGATATCCCAAAGCCTCAAACTCTTCCCTGGACAACCTCTCATGCGGGGCAAAAACTGCTTTCCCCTGTACATCCTTCAACTCCGGAACCCACTTCCTGATGAACTGACCAGTGGGATCACACTTTTCCGCTTGGACAACTGGGTTAAAAACCGTATAGGACGGCTCCCAACCTTGCGTGTTGTTCGATAGGTCCCAGTCGATTAGATGTTCGGCAAAGTACCGTTCGCCTTTGCGGTAGTCGATCAGGAGGTTAGCGCGCAGGTAGCTGGATGTGTTCATGCGTAGACGGTTGTGCATGTAGGCTTCTGTGTTTAGTTGGCGCATTCCTGCGTCGATGAAGGGGACGCCGGTGAGGCCCTTGCACCATTTTTCCCAGCCGGAGGGGTCTTGTTCCCATTCGACGAAATCGAATTTTAGGTTTTGAGGGAGGTTCTAGAGGTTGTTAGAGAGGAGGTTTAAAGGGGGGGGAAGCGTGGCGTACCATGTTTGTATGAGGCGTAGTAACGGAGACTTGACGATAGAATTCCCGAAAGACAATCTCGCGCACCCACGCCGCGATGCCGACGTCGCCTTCATCAAAACTTTCGCCGTGGTTGTGTTTATTCACTTCTTGCAGTGCTTCACGCACGCTGACGATACCAGCGGAGAAGTAAGCCGACATACGACTCGATGGATCGCCAGCCGGTTCAGAGCGGCGGGCAGCATAGTTGGCGACTTTCTCAGTGAGGAAACGGCGCAATCGCTTCATTCCTGCATCATGGCCTGCAGGCCAGAGTTTGCGAATACGGTCTTGCTCCTTTTTGGATGCGAATTGTTTCGTTTCCGGCAACGTGGGGATTTCCGCTTCGAATAAGTGGGAGAAATGCTTCGTGGCGGATTTGTCGTTTGCTTCTGGAGGCGGCACGAGGTCGTAGAGATGTGGGTTTTGTTTCGTTTCTGCTAGCCAGGTTTTGTGATATGGCGTGAAGACTTTGTGTGGCCCTCCTCCTCCCGTTTTGAGCGCGCCGGGTACGACTACCGTCTGGTCGTGAAGCACGTCAAATACCACACCTTCATTCTGACACTCCTCTCCAAACTCAATGTCACGTCTCAGCTCGTCGACTTCGTACTCCATATTCGCATAAACGTGGGAAACGTCATTTTCCTTGACGAATTCGAACACTTTCTCCGTCTTTTGCGCTCGTTCTTCGGCAGTGATGATGGCCAGCGGAATATTCTTCTTCGCGAGCTGATCTTTCACAATCCTCAAACTCTCGAAAATAAAATCACTTCTCGCGGCGCTGGTACCATGCCACTCCAGATCCTTGGGTGAGTGGAGGTACAACGTGATTAAACTGACCCCTCCCTCTTTCGCCTTCTGCGAAGCGGCATGCAAGCCCTTGTTATCTTCCTGACGAAGATCCTTGGAGCGGAACCAGTGCAGCACAGTACGTGGTTTAGAATCTTCCTGGCGGGTTTTCTCTAATAGGGCTGTGAGGGTTTGAAAGGGGGGATGTTGGTCGATTTCCTTGGCGCGTTTGGTGGGTGGGTGGGATAATGCGGCGTCGGCGTCGATGTAGCCATCGCTGCTGGCTGCGCGGGCGTGTTTCTTTGGAGGCATAGCTATGCAAGTTGAATGGGAAATAGATCTCTTAATGCAATGGTGTTCGATCTGGGAGACTACAAGACGTGAAGAGGGAACGATCACGACGGATAGAAAGAGAGGGCAACGCATGTAAGAAAGTGCATGAAGATGCGAGAGAAAGAAGGAAAGAAAGAAAGACAAAATCATCGACCTCGCCGATCCATCTACTTACTGTACATGAAATGTAACTACGATGCGATGATGATCCGATGACATGGACATCCAATGTTTGTAGGTGAAGTCGATGACGATATCCAATGCACCCCTGACAGAAATCGCACTCCAATGAGATCTTAGCGTCAATCGCATATACCGTATACATCACTCACATTGATCGGGTTCAGTCTTCTCGCATTGACAATGAAAACATGGCAGCATGTGGAAGGAGAAACAGTTCAACCTTAACTTCACTCTTCATATTACACGTGGTCTGCTCATCACTATCATGCGAACAAGAATCAAAACGAACCCTGTTCATCTGTTGGTTCGTGTGCAAGCCACCGCGAACAAACCTGCACATATTTCAATACCAGACATGCTCTATGCTTTTTCTTCTCTCTCTATGCAATTCACAATGCAAACGCATGCACAGTAATTAAATTATATGCTATGGTTTCGGATCGTTTTTGAGCCCTTGAATCTCCTTGACCCCTAGTCAAAAGAACCTGTGGTTCGTTTGCCGAGAACTCCTCCGGCCGGCCTCGTTTGGGCTTGTGCCTCCATGGCTCGTACGCGTGCGAGCACGCCAGACGGCCTTCTTTCAGCCTTGGTGGATAACGCATCAAATGAAGCTTTTGACCTCAATGGTGGTGTCAGTCCCCCTGACGCCCGAGATGTTATAACCGGTGGCGATTTCGCTTTTGGAATGGATGTTGCTGTTGATTCCGCAACTGATTTGTTTGCCGTATCTATTGAACGGGCTGCTGAGACGTTTTCTGGCTTCGGGCTTGATGAAAGTTCACGAATCTCTGACTGGGCGTCTTCAAAAGGCGTCGGTGCGTCTTCCAGACTTGCTGTAAATTCGTCTTCATCTGAGGTCGTCTTGCTGGTATGGTCAACTGGCTTTGCGTCCTCTGAGCTGCTAGGTGATTCTTTATCTTCTTCGGTTGAACTCTGCTGAGACGTCGATTGCTTTTCTGGCGAAGACAAATTTATTGAAGGTCCCAAGGCCGTCAGCCTGTGTGACGAATAATCTCGAGAGCTTCGCATATTAGGTTTTGGTGCAGATACAATCACCACACTCGAGGGTCGTTCCTGATCCGATTCACTCTCCTGTGAGCTATCGTTCCGTGCATCTTCCGAATCTTCGGCTCCACCAGGAGAAGGTGTTTTAAGAGCAGGTCTCTTCAAATTTGTCATTTTCGCTTCAGGTGAGGCCTCAGGAACACTCTCTAAGCTCGGTCTAGCGCTTTTCATTGCTGCAGTGGAAGGAGTCTCGGTTATTTCTCTTCGTTGGGGTTGATGGACAGGAACAACACCACCTCCAAGGCGCGCCCAGAACATACGTTCCCGCAGTCGCACGCTCTCTTCCCACGCACTTTTCTGCTCCTCTGCGCTTTCAGCCTTCCAGTGTCCGTCTCGGATCATTCTTAGGAAGCCAACAAAGTCGCCAGAAGCACGCACACGGTTGAGACAATAGTCGCAAAGTGGGTATCGCTGTGCACTGTCTTCCTCTGATGTACGGAATCGATGTTTCCGAAGATATGGCTCATTCTTTCTACTTTCACCGCACAAAGCACATGAAAATATTGGGCCGTACACTTTGGTCGACGGTAAGAATGGCTCCACGACCAATCCACCTTGAAGTAGAGCAGACAGCACTGTTCGTCTACTGAAAAGATTCAATCCTGGGGCCAGATCCAGTCTGAGAGTAGGCTCAAGATCCTCGATTAACACTCGTTTATAGAACTTGCTCTCTTTCAGAGGAGGTCCTGACTGTGGAAAGTTGACGGATTGGGGGCTGGAATTGGCAGAGAATGAGAAGGCTCCAGGGACATTTGGCGATGAAGCGATGATTCCCGCGTTCAAATTTGTTTGACTCGAAGAGGCGATGTTGTGGTTGTTGCTTGTACTTCGAGAATGCGGCACCGGAGTGATACGCCCACCAATTGTGATTAGTTCTTGGAATTCGCCATATGCAGCAACATCCTGGCGTAGAATTGGTGCAAGCAGGTGTGAGAAGTGAAGAGGATGCTCGGGTGGGATATCCGTAGCACTGCCTGCACTGGGTGAGAGGTTCAATGCGTCAAAGTTCGCCGTGATGGGAGTTGAGGGTATGCTCGCGCTCTCTCGCTGTCCGGTTGATTCATACTCGCTGCTTCGCTCCATCCGTTCCATGGTATCTTTGAGGTCTCGTAGTTGTTCTTGCTGACTCGCAAGTAGCAGCTCCGTATCGTTCAGCTGGCTCCTGAGCTGTGAATTTCTCCTTTCTACCGCTTCGGTGTCCTTTCTTGCGCTGGCGACCATGGTATTTGCCTCCTGGAATAGAGCAGTCGTCAGGTTTTCGAGTTCACCTTCGGTTTCCTTTTTAGCTTTATCGGCGGCTTCTCTCGCCGTCCGTTCCATAATCACATCCGCTCGTAATTGTGCCATGGTCCTGTCAATGGAGCTTTTCTGTATTAACGCACCGCTGGCCACCTGGTCGTCCAGCTCTTTTTTCTCCGCTTGTACACGGGCTAATTCCTTTCTCGCTTGCTCAAGCTCATGGCGTGCTTGCTGGAGAGAGTCGTCCAGATTAGTCTGATAGTTAATGGCATTCACCAGCTTGGTGGAAAGCATGGCAACCTCGGCGCTGAGGTCCGGCTTGTATTTGTCGGAGCCCTCCTCGGGGGTGCTCGTCCGGCCGACGGGCGATGGTGTGCGAGTGTCCATGACGTTCTCGTTGCGCATAGCGATTGTGGTGGCCATGTCGGGTGGTTCCTTGATTTGCGGCGGGGTCGAGCTGGATCGCATGAAACTGGGGGCGTTCGCAAACAGCCTCGAGCGTGGTGTAGGCGCTGCCGAGTGCTGAGCAGTCGTGGATCGTGTGAGAATGGATGGGCGCGGAGCCCTAGTCAGCGAGGCGGCGCCATTGGCCCAATTGCCCACGATCAGGAAGCTGTTGAGCAGGAGAAGACGTCTTAGCAGGAGTCTGGCGGCGGCGGGACGTGTCTGGAGCTGGGCGGTGCAGGACGAATGGCGAGTCGGGGACGAGGACAGGAAGATGCAATACTCACTCCGCCAGTTTGGTCGCCTCACGGGGATGTTTGTCTAGAAGCGTGGCTTGGCTTTCAAAGTGGTTCGCTGGCCCAACGCGCGGTAAGCAGACAGGCCCCACTCACTCAGTCACTTACTCCCTCAGCCAGCGATTCGAGTGGGAACCAGGCGACGGCGACGACGACAACGACGACGATGATAAGGATGACCAGGGGAAAAGCAGACGGACAAATGACGCGGTGACGTGAGTCGTCGTTATTGCAGACGAGGATATATTTGGGCGCGACAGAAGGTTTGGCTTAAGCTACAGGCCCGCGGCCGGTAAACTGCCCCTGGGACCATCTACGGAAGGGCACGGGACGTCAAACGCCTCGTACAGAGCCCAGAAGAGGGACGGCCCTTGCAAGTGGAACGGTTGTCCGTTATCTCGTACCGTTCGTTCGCTCGTTCGTTCAAGTCTCGCACACAGACAAGTCACCCTGTCAACGGTCATAGCGTGCCCAGCTCAGGAAGATATATTTATACTGTATGTCAAGATATCCTGGCTCCGAAAACAGCCATATTTCTGCAGCCCTGTTCCTTTCTGCAGCAAGTCTCGAATGCAGCGCCTGAGGCTGCGTGCTGTCTTGTTCCCTTCCTCGTGATGTTCATCGTCACTACACGCCCTAGGCCAACGAAGACGGCGTAGACGCAGCTAAGTCCAAGCCAACGAAACTCTTCTCCACGACACCTCATTTGCGCACATCTGCAACGTCTTCTGTCGTTTATCGACCAATTGTGCTGCGCAACGCAGATTCGGGAAATATCTGCGAGTTGAGTGCCCAAGATCCCAAATGTAAATGTATGGTTCGTGTTCTGTAATAGCTTCTCACAGCACAGCGGCATGATCCCTCGCATCTGCAGTCGAATACTCGCCGTTGTCGCAATCTTCGTAGGTCACGAAGTAGTGGCGATGGTGGCTCGGGCGTGACGCCCGGCGTTGAGAGCTCGCTGTCACTTGCATCGTAGCTTCGCTCCATGTCTTCGGTCATAGTTGTGTCCTTGGCGGCAGCGCTCGAAGTTGCTGTAGACGGTGCTTCGGTCCTTGTACTCGTCGCTGTCTCGGCAGAATGTAGTTGGTCCGTCGTTTGTTCGCCATCGTTGACCTCGCTCGTCAGATCGGGACTGATAGGCTTGGACATTGCTGATGAAAATGAAGTGGTTTTTCGCTTGGTATGAACTGTAGAAAGGGCGTCCGGCAGGGTGTGGAATATAAATCCAGGAGTTCTGTTTTCAAGATGCTGAGTTGGTGATCGGCCATGGAAACATTTGCAACATGGTGAAGGTGCGTTTGTTGAGATTGACTGAGCCTACCACCATTGTTCCGCATGGTGAAGTGAACTAGAATCCTGTCGTCCCATATCGCAGGTGAATCCAAGACTTCTCTGAATCTTCATCGCAAGACAAGTCCCAACTTTCCAGCCAAGGACGTCAATTGCTCGTCCCATTTCTTGAGGGCCGGGTGTGCCGTAGCAACATGCTCAAATGTAGTCTCGCTCTCGTCCTCTTGTCCAGGCACATCGTACGTCCATATGCCATCTGCGCCGAAGTATTCTTTCCCAAACAGAGCCTGGACACTCAATTCCTTCTCTGCATCGGCCAACATCTTCGCTATAGCTTCACCTCCAAGCTCGGAAACAATCTCATGCTCTTCATGTGTCACAGAGGCCTTTGATTTCGCTTGTTCACTTGCAACAACAGCATGCCATATCCCCTCCAATTGCCCTAAAACTCTTCCGGCTTTCAGTCCCAGTTGGGCACCCAGACTGTATCCCTCGTCAAAGCCCGCTTGGATGTGCTGCTCTTTGCTCGCTGCGATACCTTCCCGATAGCCGTTGGTGACATGCGTGGTCCTCAGTTTTGGAACGTCCGAGAACTCAGTCCGGACGTATCTTGTACCGTCGTCCTTTGTAGAATCATCTACATCTGTGTTGGAAGGCCGCAGGACTGGGGAGTTGGGTGCTGAGCCAAAGACGTCGTCGAGAGGATCCACATGGGTATTTCCACCTTCTACTGTGCTGTTTGGGCCATCCATGAAGATCGCGTCGTGATCTGCACCCCGATGAGAAAAACCAACGTCGCGAAAAATCATAATTTGAGATTATTCAACAGACTCATTGATATGTAGTGTAGGTTGCGTCCAAGCTATTTTTCGACTTTGAGTGGGGTAAAATCACTGGCACTATGAAATGAGCTTCAAGCGTCAAGTTACACAGACTGTGATAATACATAGACTAAAAAGTACAGGCTATCAAGAGCTATTTACTTTCGTTTATTGTCGTGCATCTTTCATTCTTTTTGAGCCGAAAAAAATTCCTCGAATCGATCGTCTAGTGTCATCAATTTTGAGAGCGACTCATCTACAACCTCATAGGCTGGAAGCCAAACCGACTGTCCAGACCAGCACCAACCACCAGGTTGGCCATGCCTCCTCCGCGCTGTGGCGAGCTGAATCCTCCGAATCGCAAATTTCCCACTGTGAATCTATCCGTCACAGGTTGATATCTTGGATCCCGGCCAATGCGTGCTGGCGGCTGTACCCACGATTTGTCGTAGAATGACTGATTACCGTTGGGACTGCGATCGATGCACCACTCGGCTGGCCTCAACCATTGCGAGAAGTAATCTCGACGCTTTTCCACTGGACCTTGAACGTAAGATGACAGATTCTCAAGCACTGGAACCAGCAGGCGAGTCATGTTCACGGGATGCAGGTCGTTGGGTGTTGCCCGAGAATTGGTTCCACTTGCGACTGTCATCCTCAGTTGAGAAGCAGCCGGAGGTCGATTTGGCGTAACGTATGTGCCACGTAACCAAGCGTCCTCGACTCTTCTCGAGAACTCTTCTTGCCTTGAAAATCTGTTCCCCGAATTCCACCATTCGCTGAGCTCCTGTTGTCGAGGCTTCCTCTTCGTATCGACTCCCTGTACATCGTCCGCGGAGAAGAGTGGAGCAACAAGCGTCTGCGGAGTTGCCTTTTGCGTTGATAGTAGACTTCCTTCCAGTGTCACGAGAGAAGCGGAGTTGCCGAGGATCTGGTGCTCCAGCGTATTTGCTCCAGGTCTGCCTCGCGTCAAAGGCAGCGCTGGAACAATTGGAGCGGTGGATTTATTCAAGCCGGTAGCTGTACGAGAGGAGATTTGCAGGTCTGCGGAGTCTACTCTCTTTGGATGTTCCAAAGCCGGTGAGTTGAATGTTGAATTAGCCGCTTCGCTGGTAGTCTTCGAAGGTGTAAATTCCTCGTTTCGAAGAGGGTCAAACATGACTGTGCGAAAGCTAGACTGGCTAATACTTCGTTCCTTTGCCTGGTCACCGAGCTTAATCAGCTGGTTGCGCATTGCTGTGCGATTCACACTGGTGAGGGGCGTCACAGCTTTCTGCTGTGGTGGTGCCGGAGTAGCATTGATTGATATGCCATTGCCAGATTTTCTTAGCGCTTCGGGTGACCTTTGGGTGGTTTTGAAATTCGTTATTGGATTGAGAGGTTGCGAATAATCATCATTGGCAACAGGTGCCCCAAAACTGTTGTAAGTCACGCCTCCTGGTTTTGATGCTGGAGGTACGACTGGAGGAGTTTCGTGTGCCTTGTAAGCCGCGTTTGAAGAGTAGAAAGGATCTTCGAAACGTTTCTGGGTCGGTGGAATAAATCCGTTTCCGGCGTATTGTCTATCGTTCAGAATAGGGTTTTGAGACATGTGTTGATTGCAAGAATATGTCGCTCCGCGTACTTGCACAGATGGATCATAGGTTGAGTGGCCTGTAGATCCGAATCTGAAAGCTGGTGCTGACGGCTGCAATGTTCGAGATTGATTCAACCCCACTGGAACCGATGTGATGGGCTGAGACATGTTTTTAGTTTCCTGAGATAGGGCGGGTTGAGGCTCAGTGCTCATCGCGCGCATGCTCTTGGGGGCAGTCGACACCTCTGGCACGAGACGTATGTCAGGCATGAGCGCTTGAATCTCTTTTGTTCCGAAAGTGATGCCCATGACGGCGGCCTCACGCTGCTTTGCAATGGTGCGAAAGTATGCCATTGTATTGCGTTGCACGGTTTGATACGCTGTCTCCCCTTTCAACCTATCAGCTGCCAGTTGGCCCTCCACTTTCTTGCGAATATTGGAGAATTGGCCTATATTTTCCCACATGTAGCGAGGAGAAGACCATTGGTGGGCTGAGACATCACCGTTCGGATGTTGAGCGAATTGAAGTTGCCCATTCTTGTATCCAACGTTTTGCTCAATAAAATCTGGACCTGGCAAAGCGTTGCCGAAGACTTCATAGATCTCCCGCTTGTCAAATGTCGCTTCCACTGTGGATTGTTTCTCTGCAGGTTTTCCTTCGTACACGCCCAGGTGCTCTACCGTACGCCGGCTCTTGCGAGTATACAGCTGAAACCCAGCATCAAGTGCATCTTGACGCTCAGATTCAGAACCTGCGGTGTTCGTTGTATGCTGAGAAAGACTAGAGTGTGAGCGATTCAAAGAGCTTGCTCGCGATGAGCCGTGGAATGGATTCAAGCGCAGCATGTCGAGGCCTTCAGGAGGTGTAGCTGATGCAGAGCCAGTCGTGTAGTTGAATGGTTTCCATTTTCCTTTTCTGGATAGCGGTCGCTCCCTCTCTATCGGTATTGGAGCAGTGAGAGCTGCTTCAGCTTCTCGAATACGTTTATTTTGCCGCTCAAGCTTCGCTTCTGCTATTGACATCATGCGCTCGTCGTCAGGGGGCTGCGATTCTTCGGCGAAAGTTGCTATTTTGTTGAATGTCGCGCTCACAGTGGCTGAATTTATGTTTTCTTTTTGAGAATTAAATGATGATGCTGTATCATGCGTCACTGCTGACGTCTGACTTGTGCGGCTGTTAGGTTGAGCAGCGCGATTGTGAGGTAAGAGGTTCTGATGTACTCCAAGTGGCAAACGACTAGATGCCAATGTAGCAGCCGTATCTGCCGAACCACGGATTTTCGTGTTTTTCATGTGGACTTAGTTGTTTCGTTCCGTTTCGGAGAGCGAAGGTTGGCGATGGCGGGCTGGAGGAGTGTGACCAGTGTGGGAACGGGGATGATAGTAGGGCAGTTTTAGCCACGGAACCGTCGTCGTCAATGTTGCATTGCGGTCAAAGTGTGATGCAAGACACAAAAAGAGTGTTGATGTGTTGCGCAATTGAGGAAAACGGATGACGAAGTTTACGGAGGCGAAAAAGTTCACGCTGATGTTCGTGGAAGGAGCGTCCCAGTGAGTAACACTTACTTGCTGAGCACCAACGCTCCGTCGTCATTCACATATCAACTAGCGTCTTTCAAACCACTTCGTCTTTCCTCTTTCGCGGGTCCAGAGCCCTTCTCACCCTTGATTCACATATCATTCATCCTTTCGTTTTCCACTTCTTGCCTATCGAGTTGTCCACGCCTCATCGAGCTATGATCTTTGCACCATTCAGGGCCTTTTTGACCAGAAGTGGGCTCTTTCACGTATAAATCCGGTTGTGCTTTTTCATCGTGTTGGATTTCTTCGCCAAATTCTATGAACTTGAGCTTCTTCCTCGCCATACCCGGTTTTTGGAAGCAATGAGCACACCGGAAACCTTCAGAAAATCGGTTGCAGATTGGACTCGGTGATCACATCTGACAATCCTCTGGAATATGAACAATAATCGGGCTCGAATACGTTACAATAACCTGTTGATGATTCAAGTCCGTATGGATCCGTAGCTATGGGCGGATGAAAGACTGATCCGCCGATTACTTCCATTTGCGCACTCATGTGGCAGGTCCTACGAATTTTACGGCCCAGTAAAATATGAAGGTCTCGAAATAATAGCTGAATGCTGTGATATGTGCTCGCTGTATGGCCTGCCAAGTCTGTTTCTAGTGAAAAAGGGAGCTGTGGGAGCTGGACGACAGGAATCGACGCCCAGGTGGCAATAAACTCTGGACGAAAATATTCAGAAACAAGATGGGCGAGGGCCAGGTCGCATCGATAATCTTTTCATAGGACATGAAAAAGACAATTGGTGCGAATCATTGCTTCATTCTTCTTCGTCAAATTGGGTACCGTGATAGTATCCTCGTTGGAGAGACCGTGCTGAGCAACAAGATCACCGCAAATGCACCATTAGGCATAGTCCCAATGGTAAGTCTAGCAGGCTAGCTTGCTGTTAATCTGACTGAGTTAATTTCCAAGATTCCGTTTGACACAAGTCTGTAAGGATCTGCTGGTACAGTAGCGTGAGTATCTGGCTTCCCGATCATCGTTTCGACCTACCGTCATGTCCGACACTATTCCAATTTTCCATCGTGGGATTCATATCTTCTCTCGGTCAGCAAGATTTAGAAAATTGCCTGAAGGAACGATGAGTTAACAGAAAAGCAGGAATCCGTTATCAGAGGATTGCGCTTTATAACATGAGGCTGTCCGATAATGATCTGTGGCATGGCCAAGTAAGCCACATCTCCTTGCCTCCTGGTCTGGGACACAGCCTTCAGAAGCATCAAAACCATGACCAAATGATTTGCGAATTTCTGCTAACCAAGTCGACGGTAAAATTTCATCATGGTTGTTAACAAGGATAGTTGCAAACGCGCGAAATGCGAGATATATATTGTTCACAGTCCACCATGCCTGCACGTTTCCTCGGCTAGCCGTTTGAGCGGGTGGGGCAAGGAGCGGCAAGGTCAAATGTGCACTCCCATTAATCCTCTTACTTCTTTCTATCCCAATGCTTCTTGCAATTATCGCAGCGTATTGTATTTCAAGCGATTTTTATAGCCATGGCCCCAAAAATCTCCGTCGTTGACATCACCAAACATTCAACGCCGGAAGACTGCTGGCTAGTGATCAACGACCAAGTCTATGACCTCTCATCCTTCGCACCAACGCATCCGGGTGGCGCAGACAGTGTGTAATAAATATTGTCGCGGGTCTAATATTTATCGGCTAACCTCTGTGAAGTTATCTATAAGTTCGCTGGCAAAGATGGCAGCAAGACTTACAACTCCGTTCATGCTCCAAATCTGATCGAAAAGGAGCTGAGTTTATCGAACAAGAAAGGCGCCTTCGACTTATCTACGGTCACACAGATTTGGATCGATTCAAACAAGGAAGAAGAATCCATCAGTACAACCCTGGGTCCAAATGAGCGGCCGCCATTGTCCACATTGATCAATTTGGACGATTTCGAGAAAGTGCATGCATCTCATGGCCCACGTAAAGCCAATGCATATGTTGAAGGTGCATCTAACGATTGTCTAACCCTCGCCGCAAATAAGTCTTTGTGGCAAAAATTATGGTTCCGACCTAGAATCATGCGTAACGTCTCCAAGGTCAACACAAAGATGACGATGCTTGGCGTCAAAACTACCATGCCTGTATTCATATGCCCGATGGGCATCGCGAAGACATCTGGCCCGCAAGGGGAGGCTGCGTTAGGCGCAGGTGCTGCTGCAAGTGGCATCATTCATTGTGTTTCCACTACGGCGTCTTTAAGTTTGGAGGATGTTCTGGCCTCGGCTCCTCAACATCCGTTCTTCTTCCAGTTGTATGTCGACAAACAGCGTCACAAGACTGAAGCTACGTTGAAAAAAATTGAAAAAATGGAGCAAATTAGGGCTATTTTTGTCACTGTAGATCTAGCTGTTGTTTCCAAGCGCGAAGCCGACGAACGTATGCGTAAGCAAGAGGCAACTTCGGTCTATTCCTCACGCCAAAAGAATGTTATTGATAAGAAAGGAGCTGGCCTTGCACGAACGACAGGCAATTTCATTGACTGGAGTCTATCTTGGGAAGATCTGGCATGGCTTCGTAAACACACCACAAAGCCAATTCTCTTGAAGGGGATTCAATCTGCCGCCGATGCTAAGATGGCTTTACAAATGGGCTGCGCTGGTATCGTTGTGTCTAATCACGGAGGAAGAGCATTAGACAACGCACCAGCGACAATCTTGATTCTTCTGGAGCTGCGTCGAGATTGTCCAGAAATATTTGACAAGATGGAAGTCTACATTGACGGCGGAGTACGTCGTGGATCTGACATTCTCAAGGCCGTATGCTTGGGTGCGCGAGGCGTAGGCGTTGGACGACCATTCCAATGCTCTGTGATGTACGACCAAGAAGGCGTGGAAAGTATTGCATGGAGTATGTCTCGTTCCTTTTGAAAAACGATTCTGAATGCTAATTTGATTGTGCTTAGTTTTGCAGGACGAGCTCGAGACTTCCATGCGTCTCTGTGGAATCACTGATCTCGACAAAGTCCGTGGCGACATCTCATATCTCAACACGTCGGAAATACAGCAATTCTTACCTCCACCGCTTAAGAAGACTTCATTTTTCGGCTTTAGTCGTGCAAAGCTATAATGGCTAGGAAGGGCAAGAAAACAAATGCCTGCGTAGATCATTTATATGATTATATATTCTTTCATGTATGCTTTGCTCTCAGGCTCAAAGACTTCGCCTTGCATAAGGCCATGCACGTATAATTCCGCAACCAGCTTGTACAAATCGCTAGTTCCCCTCACACGTCGTAATAGAAATGGCGTCTTTGCTCCGTGGAAGATCACAACTTCGTCACCCGCTTGAATGGATCCACTCGCTCGTCCAATGCGTCCTCCCGTCGTAGCGAAGAATACATATTCGAGGGTCGTCCCTAGATCTTCAAAATACGCATGTCGGTCGTCTCGTAATTGTCGAATTCGTCCGATGTCGGTACGGAAGGCTTCACGAACACCCAGATAGCTCGGTCTGCGTTCATCTTCAAAGAATACATCTGTTGAATGACTGGATTGCTTGGCCAGGTTCCGCTTGTTTATCACCATTGTCCTCCAGAATGCATCAGACAACCCTTCATCGCCCAGAGTGTGTTTACTAAGGTTCTCGCACTCGTCCAGCCAGCGTAATGCATCGCGTACATCTGATTTATTAGGTTTGTCTTCAAGAAAGCCACGCCAGCTGACGTATGGAAACGTGGTTGGTGCTACAACGTTGCTGACTGTGTCGGCGAATATTGCACTAACTCGGAGACTCCCTTTATGGCCGAACTCAACTGAACGACCTCGCCAGAAAGGGATGTCTCTCAACTTCAGAGGCAATGGCGGTCTCGCTTGGGTTATCATGCTAACGGTTTTACGTGGAGATTGCGTCTGAAATTGACGCTGCTTTCCTAGACCTGCACCATAAGAGCTGTCTGAATCAATGCCTGAAAACACAATAGGGTAGTTCTCCATGAACGAGAAGTCCAGACACCAGGAAGGCAGCCAAAGTCGAGAGATTTTGTCGACATGGTCTGAATGTATCCAGTGTAAGAAGCTCAGCTCAGGATCATTCAGCCACCAGTGTCTTGCGGCAATCAAATAAGTATCTCGCACAGAACGCAACAGGTCGACCGTGATCCCAGCTTTCAAAGTTGGTTTCATAACACCAATCATGGCATAGAGACGATCTTCCTCCAAGGTGCATTCTCGGCCACGGAATGCACGATACATGTAATGCGTGAAGATTGCAGAGGAGCTGTCCTTGAGTGCTCTCAAATTGGCAAGATCCGAGAATGCACTCAAAAGGTCCGCAAAATGTTTTTGAACAAGACTGATTAGTTTTCTGGGTCTCGCTCGTTGAATTTGTTCGAGGTCGTAATTATAACGAAGGGCTAGACGTTTTGAAAGCGATTTTTGAGCATCGCGACTCGGCTTCCATGTCTTTATTCGAAAGAGTGGTGTGACACCATCACTTCTGGTGGCACGAAATGCATTTACTACGTCAGATAAGTCTTGGAAAGATATGGAGGTCGAGTCTCCAAGAATAAGAGTCATCGAAGTATGTGTACAAGCTTCTTGTACAACCCAAGTACGATTACTATACGATGATTAGGACAGGTCTCGAAAAAAACCAATGTCTTGCAACTTACAACCATGGTTTTGCGATAATCTCCATGAAAGCATGCCAGAAGTCAAGTTCGTCTGGGGTTGGAAAAATGTTTGGTAGCATAGAAAGTGCCTGGAACCATGTCACCTGTGACTTCATTTGTATAAGTGATTGAATGGCTTTTGCGAGACTAGACATTCGCTCAAGTGCCTTTTCCTCTAGAATGGTACCGACTCCGAGCCAGACGATCACATGGTCAGCTTTGTCGAAAATTTGATCCATGAGTGGTATTTGGGTAGCTTTGTCGACAGGATCGTGTTGATTGATGCAAAGAGCATCGACCCAGACCCATGAAATGTTGTTCATACGAAGATCTGTCTGACACCGCAGCAATGCCGTGTAAAGATTTTTTCGAACGAAGACTCGTTGTCCGCCTGGAAGGCAAAGCACCGGCCCAAACGTCTCTGCATTGTCACCCCATGTATATGATAGAGCCACATACAGAGGTGCATCCTCGAAAGAAAATGTCTCGAGTCGAATGATAGGATCGGCCAGGAGAGGTGCTGGTGATATCTTCAGAAGGCGGAATTGACCTCTAGTCAGAGGAAGATACGACGCAGGATCCATTGGTACCACACGCCATTCTGAAATGTGCGCAATTGAAGCTACTCATCAGTCGGTAGAATATTGGTCGTTCCTAACAGCCATACAATTCAGTCGTTTCGCAGATAAGGTCCTCTCCTAACAGTAGAACGAGGGTATCTTTCTTTGCTCGCAAACATTGCGAAGGAGGGAGCAGATCTCGAAAGAGTTGTTTTCATACGTGTTCTGGCCCAATAATCTCGTCAACTAAGCAAAACGGCGTACCGCCCATAGAACCCCACAGCAATTGGATGTTTCGGCGCTAGCTCGCGTCATTGGCATTTGCTCCTACCATTCTGACGACCTGCATATCTCCCCTCGGATCTATCTTGATCGCATCTTACAATGGCTCAAACAACGCCGAAGTTTTTGCGTCTGGCCGACATAGTCGGTGTCTGCCGCAACTGTGCTAGCCTTTCTGCGCGCCGAACCATCACATCAGCAGCGATTGCACGGCCGACAATAATCGAGACCCAGTCCAGGGCATCTGCTTCTATCTTCAAAAACGGTCGTGTGCCATCGACGCTACCCAAGAGGAACTTCTCATCGACCGGCGTCAGGTCATACAAGACCGTGGAAGAAGCCAAATCGAAGTACAGGCTGGGGGTAAGGATATGCTCCAGATTGGACACAAAGCTCTATGGGACTAACAAGATGATAGCCTTTCTCATGGCAAGCTGGCCTACTCTTCCTTGTTGCTGGAGCCGGTCTCACAGTATATTTCCGCTATGAAAAAGCACGAATGGCGCGAGCCCGCATTGCCGAAGCGAACAAAGGCATTGGCAAGCCTTTGGTTGGAGGACCCTTCCACTTGCACGACCACGACGGTAAAGAGTTTACGGAACAAAATCTGAAAGGCAAATACAGTCTGGTATATTTCGGCTTCACACACTGTCCAGATATTTGCCCAGAGGAGTTGGACAAAATGGCCGGCATGATTGATCAGGTGAAGGAGAAGCACGGCAATGTCATGTTGCCGGTATTCATCTCATGCGATCCTGCAAGAGATACATCAGAAGTCATCAAGAGATACCTGGCTGAATTCCATCCCGATATCATCGGCATGACTGGTACGTGGCAAGAGGTGAAAGATGTCTGCAAGGCTTACAGAGTGTACTTCTCCACACCGCCTGACGTCAAGCCTGGACAAGACTATCTCGTGGATCACAGCATTTATTTCTATTTGATGGATCCAGAGGGTGACTTTGTTGAGGCAATTGGGAGGAACTTCACAGTCGATGCGGCTGCCAAAGTCATCAACGACCACATCGCAGATTGGCGTGGGCCGATCAAGAAAGATTGAGCTACTGTTATAAGATGATTTGAAGCCATAGCTGTGAAAGGCCACTAGCAAAAGAAAGTGGCTCTTCGCTGCCTTGAGTAATGTAAAATAGAATAGCAGCCGCAGTTACGTAGAAACAATCGACGAAGGCTCTCGTTAACCGCTGATGGGACGATATGTAGAGTATACCAAATAAGACCATATCCCTCTCATTTCAATCTTAGCATTATCTGTCCAGGTGGCTGGTTCCTTTTTCCCCACTGAACGGGCGGTGTGTGGTGAAGTGAAATATTTCAATGACCTCGCCGGAAGTTCTGCCTGGATATTCAGGCATCAATTGAATCTTGGCCTTCTTGTGGTGGTCCAAGCTCACGCACTTGACGCTAGCAATTTGACATTTGATTTCACGCCAGACTTGCAGCGCACTTCAACATTGCGACTTTTACGACACAACCGCAAAAATGGGTAGAGGACCAGGAAAGCACCAAAAGCGTCTCTCAGCGCCATCGCACTGGCTGCTTGACAAGCTCAGCGGTGCCTATGCACCAAAGGCCAGCCCTGGTCCACACAAGTTGAGGGATTGCATGCCCTTGATTGTGTTCATCAGGAACCGGTATGCATGCGACATGCTCGATTTGAATTACACACTCGCAAAAACTGACTGAAAATTTGTGAACAGCCTGAAGTATGCCCTCAACGCTCGCGAGACCAAGGCCATTGTCATGCAGCGCCTGATCAAGGTCGATGGCAAGGTCCGCACCGACCCAACCTACCCAGCCGGCTTCATGGATGTCATCACCATCGAGAAGACTGGCGAGAACTTCCGCCTCGTCTACGACACCAAGGGTCGCTTCACCGTCCACCGTATCACTGAGGAGGAGTCTAAGTACAAGCTTGGCAAGGTCAAGAGAGTTCAGCTCGGCAAGGGTGGCATTCCATACTTGGTTACGCATGATGCTCGCACGTAAGTTTTTACCAGCGAGACGTCTTTCAGACGTTGGACCAAGATTTGGAGAAAAATATATACTGAGTGGACATACAGCATCCGTTACCCCGATCCAGCCATCAAGGTCAACGACACCGTCAAGATTAACCTCGAGACTGGTAAGCGCACACTCGGCTGAACCCTTACGGTTGAACAGGATATTAATACATCACTCACAGGCAAGATCGAGGACTTCATCAAGTTCGACACTGGCGCCATTGCCATTGCCACCGGTGGTCGTAACATGGGTCGTGTTGGTGTCATCACCCACCGTGAGCGCCACGACGGTGGTTTCGCCATTGTCCACATCAAGGATGCCATTGACAACGAGTTCGCCACCCGTGAATCGAACGTCTTCGTCATTGGCAGCGAAAAGCCATGGATCTCTCTGCCAAAGGGCAAGGGTGTGAAGCTCACCATCGCCGAGGAGAGAGACCGCAGACGTGCCTTCGCCGCCTCGCACTAAATGCATTAACGCATGTGTGGGCGTATGAGATTTAATGTTGGAGCAGGATCTCGAGAGGTTCGGCGTGCCGTTGCCATGAAGCAACAATAAGCAGCCGCAATCCGCAAAAAGATGATTCTTTCCGAGCTCGGCGTTTTGGCTCAGCCTACAGTTAAGGCAGGAACGTAGCGATGGAAATTTCAACGAGTAACACTTCAAAACAAAGTCCCCTGTCCTCATTTCCCGCGGTTTTGTATCCATCGTCCTGTATTCTACTTTCTCGTCCACCCCATGCAAAGTTAATGTCTTCCATTCATACTTCGCTGCCGTCAACTCAAAGCACCCTATTCGCTGATATCACGTCGAAACTGTATCACATAAACACACGCCCTCACTAGTCTCTCCTCACACAATCACTTGAACGATGGCCACTGTTCACTTCGCAGAGCCATTAGTGCAGGCTCAAACACCAGTCATACGACCCATTACAGCACATGGCGCTCACTCGCCCGAAAGACTGGATCTGGGATTGGCCGCTCGCACTGTCAGAGAATCTGACTTAGGCTTACGATCGATTCACACGGCTCCGGCTTCCCGCTCACATTCACCAGAGGAGGATTTGAGACGAGTCAAGTCAGCATCACCTGGCCTCTTGCCAGACTACTTGGCTTCACAAACTCAGAAATCAAATCAGTCGGTTTCTCCGAGCCACGCGACCACACATGATGCCGGTTCGAGCTCCAAACTATCGAACTCACCATTTGCGCTTGGCACTTCGCTGTCTCGTACTTCTCTTCCTCCACAGGCGCAAGGTCACGATGGTGGCAGATCGGCTTTGAACGTGTACCATCAACTGAACTCCTCAGCCGCAAGGACAAACCAAGCGGCAGACTCGCTCGGCCTTGACCCATATGAGCCGCTCGTAAGACACGAAACCACCGTGGGCCACACTACCCCCCAGAGGATTGGGAGTCTTTCTCAGAACGACCACAACGTTTTCAACCCCCAAATGGTTGGGCGTAGTTTTCAGAACGACTACGATATGGTCCGAGGATACATTATCGCTAATGGCAGGGCCGAGGATATGCTTCGAAGAATCGACAATGAAATATCCGCTGAAGAGCAGATACTCGATGATCTAGAGACAAAAGACCTTGACGACGCCAGCCGCCATGAGCGACTTATGGCTCAAGGTATTGGTCCCAATGCGAGCGATTCTACGTGCGAGGTGTTCGTGGAGCACCAGGCAAGACTCCGAGAATTGAAAAGAAAGAAAGAATCAAGGTCTGAGGTTCAGGGCGACGAATGCCGAAACAGCCTTAACATATTTCGCTCCGCCCGCAACGCAAAGTGAAGAACGGGAGAGAGAAATAGCTCAAATTGAAGACGAAAAGCGTGAAGTAGAGCTGGAGCTAGAGCATCAAAGGGGGCGCGGTGGAAGAAGAAACGAAAGCATGGCGAGAATAACCGGTCGCATAATTAATGGCTGTTGGCGCGCAACGAAAAGACTGTTCCAGAGATAAACCACCTGCTGGCATGAGACATTCATTTCGGGGGGAACATAGGATAGCTGTTTACAACAACGCGTTTGGACTGAAGTCAGTGGTGAATAGAAAGGTGGCTCGGTCGCTGACGTATGAGAGCCGCCAAGGCCGGAAGTCGCAAGCTGGCGGGCAATGATCAGCCACCGAGCTGCCGACGTGCGTCTATCGTCGGTCGTTAACGATACAAAGTCAAGTGAACTCAATCTACTTTTATTCTGTTGCCTGCTCTCTTCGTGGCTACAAGTCGTCGTCGCAATCTTCGTCCTCTAATCGCTGTTGCTCCCACCACTGGGCCATTGCCGCCCTGCAACAGCTGAGTGCCGCTGACAATGTCCATGTACCAGGCAACACGCAATGTCGACTTGAGCAAGTCCGAAACGGAGCTCGCCACAAACATTCGCAAAGCCACATCGATTGAGGAAACTGCGCCTAAGCGCAAGCATGTCCGAGCATGCATTGTCTACACGTGGGACCACAAGAACAGCCAGAGCTTCTGGAACGGCATCAAAGTCCAACCGATCCAGGCTGATGAGGTGCAAACTTTCAAGGCCTTGATCACAGTTCACAAGGTTCTTCAGGAGGGCCACCCAATTGCGCTGAAAGAGGCTCAGGCCCATGTACAGTGGCTGGAGAGTTTGTCACGAGGAATGATTGGAGGAGGAGTTGATGGGATGCGAGGATACTCCAGTCTGATCCAGGAGTACATCTTTTTCCTCGTCGCCAAGCTCAACTTCCACCGCAATCACCCAGAATTCAATGGCACCTTTGAGTACGAGGAATATATCAGCTTGAAATCTATCAATGACCCGAATGAAGGCTATGAGACCATCTCAGATCTCATGAACCTGCAAGACATGATCGACAGTTTCCAAAAGCTCATCTTTTCCCACTTCCGAACTGGCACCAACAATGAATGTCGAATCAGCGCTCTTGTCCCTCTTGTGCAAGAGAGCTATGGCATTTACAAATTCGCTACTAGCATGCTCCGCGCGATGCACACTACTCTCGGTGACGATGAGGCATTAAGTCCATTGCGAGGAAGATATGATGCTCAGCACTATCGTCTGGTCCGATTCTACTACGAGTGCTCCAACTTGCGCTACCTAACATCTCTCATTACTGTTCCAAAGCTTCCGCAAGATCCTCCAAACCTCCTTTCTGAAGATGAAGCTGCGCCTGCCTTACCTTCCCGACCAAAGAATGAGCCAGCTACCAAACCTAGGGATACCCCACCACCGAAAGCATCGACGGATCCAGAGCCGATCAACGAGTTCTGGAAGAACGAACAAGCCCGTCAACAAGAGGAGTATACTGCAGAGCAGGCTAGACTGCAAGCACAGTGGGAGGCAGCACAAAGAGCACAACAAGAGCAGCAACTACAGGCCCAGAGAGACTTCGAGGAACAGCAGCGCTTGCAGGCAGAGCAGCAAAGATTACAGCTCGAGCAATTGCAGCGAGAACAATATTCACAACAAACTCAGGGCAGGATGGCAGAACTGGAACGCGAGAATTTGAATGCACGAGCACAGTATGAGCGAGATCAGCTGATGCTAGAGCAATATGATCGTAGGATGAAGGCTCTGGAAGGTGAACTTGCGCAGCTCAATGCCAACTTCCAACAACAAGCACAAAGCAAGGACGACCAAATCAGAGCTCTGCAGGAACAAGTGAATACATGGCGAACAAAATATGAAGCACTTGCGAAATTATATAGTCAGTTGCGACACGAGCATCTTGAGCTTTTGCAAAAGTTCAAGGGTGTCCAACTCAAGGCAGCGTCAGCGCAAGAAGCCATCGACAAGCGTGAGAAGCTCGAACGTGAACTCAAGACAAAGAATCTGGAGCTTGCAGATATGATTCGCGAGAGAGATCGTGCACTACATGACAAGGACCGTACGTTCGGCGGCCACAAGGACGAGGTCGAGAAACTCAAGCGCGAGCTGCGCATCGCTCTGGACCGCGCGGACAACATGGAGCGTAGCAAGGGTAGCGAGCTTTCGAGCATGCTGTCAAGGCACAACCGTGAGATTGCTGATCTCGAAGAGGCGCTTCGTGGCAAGACGCGCGCTTTAGACGACGTGCACATGAAGCTTGGCGAGGGTAGCTCAGATCTCGAGCGCCAGCTACGCGAGAAAGAAGAAGAGCTCGAAATCTACAAGTCTGGCATGGACCAGACTTTGCTTGAGCTGAACGAGCTCCGCAACGGCAACGGCGTCAATGACAAAGCTATGGACGAGCAAATCGATATCATGTTGCTCGAGAACATCCGCAAGATCAATGATATTGTTGACTCTGTTCTTCAGTCCGGTGTGCAGCGAGTCGACGATGCTTTGTATGAGTTAGACAGCTCCATGCAAGCTGGTAACCAAAATGCCTCTGGCCCATACGTGCTCTCACAGATTGAAAAGGCTCAGAGTAGCGCCATGGAGTTCAGCACGGCATTTAACGCTTTTATTGCAGATGGACCTAACAGCACCCATGCTGAAGTCATCCGCACTGTGCACACTTTCTCCAATGCCATTGCTGATGTCCTTTCCAACACCAAGGGTTTGACACGTTTCGCGAGCGATGACAAGAAAGCCGACCAGCTGATGGCATCTACACGCCGCTCGGCTACCAGCACTATCGACTTCTTCCGTGGCATCATGTCATACAGACTTGAGGGAATTGACGATCTTCAGAAGACTGACGTAGTCATCAACAAGAATAATGATGTTCAAGTTGCTCTCAATAACCTCTCCAAGCTTGCGGATGCATTCGCCCCGAACACCAAACTTACCTCACAGTCTGGCGATCTTGGCGAATTAGTCGACAGGGAAATGACAGCTGCTGCGAAGGCCATCGATGCTGCCGCCGAGCGTCTGGCTAAATTGATGAACAAACCGAGAGATCAATATTCCACATACGAGCTCAAAATACACGACTCGATTCTGGAGGCTGCCATTGCTGTTACAAATGCTATTGCTCAGCTCATCAAGGCCGCGACAGCTTCTCAACAGGAAATTGTCAAGGAAGGACGTGGTAGCGGCATGAGTAAGACACAGTTCTACAAGAAGAACAATCGATGGACCGAGGGCCTCATTTCTGCTGCCAAGGCAGTTGCACGGAGCACAAACATGCTTATTGAGACTGCCGACGGTGTTATCAGTGGTCGCAACTCTCCCGAACAGCTCATCGTCGCCTCAAATGACGTCGCTGCATCGACTGCACAGCTCGTGGCTGCCTCTCGTGTCAAGGCATCCTTTATGTCCAAGACCCAAGAGAAGCTTGAGAACAGCAGCAAAGCCGTCACCAATGCTTGCAGATCCTTAGTCAACCAAGTCAAAGCCATCATCGAGAACAGACAACGTGACGCAGATGAGAACGTCGACTACAGCAAACTTTCTGGCCATGACTTCAAGGTCGCACAGATGGAGCAGCAGGTAAGCTTCCAGTGCGATCTTTTGCATGTTTATCAAAAGCTAATTCGGATTCTTAGGTCGAAATTCTACAATTGGAGAACTCACTCAGCGCTGCACGCCATCGTTTGGGCGAGATGCGCAAGATTTCATATCAAGATGAAGACTAAGACGTCGGGTGTGCAAATTCAACATGCGTTGTACATGGGTCGAAATACTTTCGGTTTCAGCTGTTTAGCGTCACAATCTACTATTTGCCGTCATGGCTTGTCAACTAGACTCTACATTCCATCATGATCGCATTCTCTTCGTCTTAATTAAATTCCTTTGGCCTGGAATCGGATCTCATGCACTGGGTGCAGTAGCCAAAATGTCGTCTACGGCGGCTTGATTGTAACCGAGAACATGCATAACATCTAAAAGGCTCTTGCTGTTCACTCTAGCTGGTGCGGCATCCTGGACCTTAGGTTTGGCATTGAAGGCGACTCCAAGGCCAGCCGCGCCCATCATTGGTAGGTCGTTACTTCCATCTCCAACAGCAATGACTTGCGCTACTGGTATTTTGTTCTCGTTCGCCAGTTGAAGCAGCAACTCTCGTTTCTTCTCGCCGTGGACGATAGGGGCATCGGCTACTAACTCGCCGGTCAAAACGTGCTTGCTGTTGTCGGCCACGAGTTGGTTGGCGAAAGCGTAATCAAGGCCTAACGTGTCCTTCACCCAATATGCCAATGGCGTGAAGCCTCCACTGAGGACTGCCGTCTTCCAACCGAGAGCTTTCAGCACACGGATCAACTCTGGCGCACCAGGCGCGAAGGTGATGATTCCCTGCTTGAGCTGTTCCCAGATTGATGTAGGCACGCCATTGAGCAATGCCACACGCGCTCGCAGCGAGACTTCAAAATCGGTGTATGGCGCCTCGCCTCTCATAGCTGCTTCGGTGATGGCGGCGACTTTGTCGTAGAAACCAACGGCTCGTGCGAGCTCGTCTATGACTTCCTGCTGGATGAGGGTGCTGTCCATGTCAAAAACTGCAAGTCCGGGTGTTTTGTGCGCCGCGTAGAGCGCGCTGGGTTGAATGACGAGTTCGACGCCATTGGATGCTTGGAGCGACTTGATATCCGGCTCATTGGTCCATCGCGTGCACTCTGAAAGACTGACAGATGTGTTTCCGGTAGAAAGTCGCTGTTCCACTACTGTTCGTGTTGACATTCGTTGCAAATACTGTGGCTCACATGAGAAGTCCTGGCCAGCGGCGCTCCATGGTGATTTTTTCACAAGTGACCCCAAAATGTCTTTCCACGTTTTCGAGTCCAAATCCGAATTTGAGAAGCCAAGAATCACGACCTCGTTCTGGGATGAGCTCGCCATTGCGTCCTGATGTTATCCACTCGCTACACGCAAGAATAGAGCCAATAGGTCAGTTGTAATTATGACGGGTAACTTTCACGGAGGGTTTTGTTGAGGTTACCCAAACCCTAAAAGTGCTCCGACGCCGGCGGGACGAACCCACGGAGATCTCAGTTATTTCGAGGTTCGATGCTGACCGCTTTAAAACTAACGAGGTAATCTTGTATCGATTCAGCCGTGAGTGTCACGGGGTTCCTAGTACTACATATTTCCGGCGCTGGTGTTAGTCGGGAGGACTCGATCCATGTGTCAAATATTGGCTGCAGAGCCGTTGCCAGGTAACGCGTAGTCTGAATGACGAGGAGAAGCGCGTAAAGTGCTCGCATGAGGTTGTCGACTCTCAAAGCTAGGTATTCATCAGTCCATCTCCTCGAAAATGGCAGACGGCGGGTAGGCGTCCCTAATATTACAGTTCGAACCAAGCCATGGCAGAAATGCACATTCGGCTCTGTGAAGAGATCGATCGCATCGTCCACAGCCCATACCCAACCCAGCTGAAGGTGAGCGAGACGAGCGTATGCATGACGGGCAGTTTAACTAATAGTCTCAGGGACTTCGAGACATCATATGTCACAAGCATTGTTCAGAAACCAATATCAGGAGAAGTATTGCTCTTAAGCAATGCACGCTTAAACGGCTCGTGGAATGCGTAATCGATGGACTTCGGCAGTGGCCCTATGTTCTAGACATTATCTCGCGTCTTGCTTGCGACGTTACGGCAAGAGATGCCATTATCCGCCAGGATCCTGTTCTGTTTTCCGATGTTGTAGCGCAGGCAACGAAGCTCGACTATGTTGACTCGAAATATGCCACCGTCGCCGTATCTCTCCTTTCGCATCCTCTCCCATCAGAATACGCGCTTCCGTCCGAGGTACAGACTCTGTTTATCCGTCTGCTGGAACATGCAGGCCAAAATCCTTCTAGTGCGCGCATAAGAGCGCTATATAAAGTCCTCAAAGGAACATCGAGCCTTTTGCTTGGATTGCTATCATCCGAGGTTCTCTCGGACTTTGAAAAAAAGCTCATGGGCATACTCAGAAATAGTACAGTACGTCAGGCGCACGATCCCGAAGACCAGTCACTTACGCTATACTGTCTGGCAATCATGAAAACGGTCGGCATGGCAGCCGAAGAAGAGCTGGTGCTCGTGAACAGTGCGAGCTCTTGGAATACTCAAGATCTCCTATCAAGCACTCCCCCGAACAACTCAGCCAAATGGAGCTCCGATGCATTCCTGGACTTTTTCATCAACAGAGGAAAAGCCATGAAGACTCTGCAGCTACTCGTTTTAAAAGTCATGGATACTCTAAGAGGAACCAACTCCAGTCATTCCAGCGAGCTTTTAGAAATTCTCGACCTTTCTAATAACCTCATATCTGCCATTCCAATTGATATCAGAAATTCTTGGTGTGATAATAATACTGCTGCTGTACAGAGACTTCAGCAAAGAGTTATCATGCAAGAGACTGACACTCATTTGCGATTTGCTGCCTTTGAATTTTTAGTGCAGCTGTGCAAAGCAGATTGTCTTCTCCCATCAGTCGTGGAATTTGGTAGGAACGTCCTCACGCAACCGAAGACGACTACTGAAATGTTCAACACGGAAACTTTGGCTACCATAATTGAAGCAAGATGTGTAGCCGACACTATTATGGACGCAAACACGACCTCGCTCATGATTGGAGCCCTCGTCGATCATTTGACACAAGCGAATTCAACGGAGCTCGTCGAATCTTTAAGCAATCTGAAGCAAATAATGCAAAGCTTGAGTCTCGTTGCAGCAACGCATGATAAGATCTCGCACGCCATCATGGCAATGGTATCTGGACCTTCATTTTGTACGAACCTTGGAATTCTTCAAAATTCAATCCAGTTTCCAGTTCCGTATATAGATGCGCCTCACGTGTGTGAGACGATGGTGAAAAACGCTCGCAGGGAGGTCTGCTATGAACTCTCAAAAGTTTTGATCAAATTTTCGCTACTTCACTCGAACTCGCAATACACTATCCCGCAAAACACTGCGGATGCGCTTCTCGAGCTACATGGCATTTCCGCACGAGGATCGACACCTTGCAATCACACCAAAATGCTGCGTGGACCAGGTATTGCGACATATACGTTCGTTGAGGAAACTGCCACGCCTCAGAATTCACGACTAGACTGGAGAGCCGAGCTTCGATCCCATCTGGAATCGAAAGTTCTCTCAGAGCATATAGCGGTTATGAAGATATTCTCTAACGCCTGCGAGGACCTTGAAGCTCGCTGCGAGAACGTAGAGCAACCCCTTCGAGACGAACGAGCCAAATGTGTTCAGCTTCAAAGTCAGTATGATGAACTAAATGCTGTCTATTCTATGCTAGAAGCGCAGGGAATGGACATGAAGTTTCGTTTGGACGGCGTTGAGACCGAAAAAGAAGAGCACCTACAGCAAATTCACGCAATCCAACAGAGGTCTGACGAGCAGCTTGACAAGATTGCGGAACTTGAGGCTGCGATCATGGACTCTAGGAAAGGTGCCGAGAAGACACTGGCAGAGATGCGGGCGGAGAAGGAGCACGCCGATCTCAAGAATGCAACGATTCTCGCAAAGAAAGAAGAAGAAATTGAAATGGCAGATGAAATGCTTCAAAATGCAAAATCAGACCTGGAGGAGCGAAATGCCCAACTTGATGCCTTGAAGAAAGTCCTCGATGAATCTCAGGTGCGACTGGTTACGCTACAGCAAGACAAGGAACAGACGGTTGGTACTATCCGTGAGCGAGATGAGAAGCTTCATACGCTGGAGCAAAACTGTAATGATATGCGGAGTACAAACGCTGACTTGTATTCCCAACTTACGAATACCATTAACAAATGGAATGAAGCACGACAAAGATACGAACACGAGCTTCAGCAGCTGAGGGATCAAGCGGAAAAGAGTACAGAAGAGGTGAATTCTTCGCATAAGCAAACCATGGACCGCCTGGCTAGCCTCCACGACGAAGAAGTTGCAAAAATGCAATGTAAAATTTCCGAACTTGAACAAAACATCGATCGTTCAGCAGAAGAACATAGTGCAGAAATAACAAGACGGGACGAAGCTTATGGCAGCTTGAAGCAACAGGTAATGCCTCTTACATGTTCTTTTGGCAAAAGGACGTGGCTAACGAAATCTAGATCGAACGTTTGAGTCGCAAGTGTATTCAGAAAGATCAGCAGATTGCAGAAGCAAACGCCATGCGCAGCAATCTTATGGCCGCAATGGGTCTTAGTGGTGCGCAAGCGCTTCAAACGCAATCGCATTTGGCTCTACCCCAGCGGTCGAGACAAGATTCTACTGAGACCCATAGCCAGCCCACGCCACCGACTCCAGCATCTGCTAATGGGGCTCTTGAGATGAAAGAGCAGGACTCGTTTTTTGCGTCAAGCGTATCTGGTTCGACTCCAAAACGTCCCCGGACAAGAAAGTCGGTAAAAGTTTACTCTCCTGCAAAACCGCGCAAAAGCACTGGGATGAGAATGAGCTTGGCGGGTAGAAGTTCAGTGCAGAGACAACCTTTACAGAGTCTTAGTGTCAATCGCTCGCCACGTAAGTCGATCACAAGATCGCAGGCAAAGCACATGGTCATGAATGACGAATTTGATTACGAAGAAGGGTCGACCTTTGACCAAAGCGGGATGCTACAGGACATGCCGAAAGTCAACTTGGAAGGACTGTTGGATGCGGGTTCTGATATGGAGATATGATTGGATCCCAGCAGACATAGTCGCACAATGAGGCTCTTAGCCAGAAGAACAGGGGTGCGAGGAAGATTATCACAAGCGAACGAAGTCACGAACCCGAGCTGTTCAATGTCAGTGAATAATTGCACCTTTCTTTTAGTTTCTTGCCCGCTCGATTCTTGTGTGCCTCGAAGACTGCCCAAACTTCACAAATTGCTCCAGCTACTTTCCGGCCGAAATATTGAAAGAACCACACCAAGCGAGGTACAACGAAGTTACCAGTGCTACCTTTCAGTGCGAACAATTCAAGACGTATGAAAGGGATTCTACTCTATTGTATTCAGAGAAAACTGGCGCTCTGTTGCCTTGGGTGTGCAGGCGGAATCCCGCAATCCCGCCTGCTGTAAAATTGCCTGCCGACCTCGCAAACGACCTCACAACATTGTTGCTTATCGCCTTCGCATGCGCACTGCCAACCTACTCAAATTCGCAAAAGTATGTCTTTCCAAGCAATAAGGTATCATTATCTTGATACCCGATTGACTCAGATCTGAGTACCTTGGCTAGTCAATTACAGCAATTCTAGTACTGTATGCCCTGGGTCCGCTTAACACTAATCGCCATAGGCCTATGCATCTCCTGTGAGTTCTATAGACACCGCAGAAAAAATGGAAAACAGTCGAAGCGAAAACCTGCTGGACGAGTTGAAGATTAACCTCGAAGGAGTACCCCATGGATGCGAGGAAGGGGATATCCGCGACATATTTCGCGAGGTCGGCCGCCCTGCCAAAGTTGTGCTTTTCAAGCGACGGCCAGATGGCAAAAGAGACGGGTACGTGATACTTAGTCCACGACCAAACAAGGAGCCTTACATGCTTCGAACCGAACTGAGAATCCAAAATGCTCAAGGAAAGATTTGTGTCATACGTTGCACCAGAGGCATGACGACTACCCCAAAAGTAAGCCAAGTCCACACTCAACAGAACACAGACTCAATCGAAATCGACCTCAATCAAGTCGACATTGGCGTCATGAAGAGCGAGGATGAAATGATGGTTCTCCACTCGGCGAAGCCACTCGGAGACACACCCTTAAAATTAGTGATAAACACGAAGTTCAAATCCTGTGACATTCACTTTGACGTTGAGCTGCCTCATCTCGCCAAAGTTCCGGATGATCGTGAGCCAAGTGTTGGACGTGCTGGCAGTGGCCAACAGGGACACGGCCACAAAGTTTCCCCTGCCCAATATGCCCGAACAAATGCGAACATGGAGGATTCGCGAAGAACGTCGCACAATTTCAGCAGAGGCCGTGATTTTTCAGCCTTCCCAAACTCAAGGAAATTCTTCGAGCGGTCCACTCGTGAATTACTAAGTTGCAGCTACAGAGTTAGCATTAACTTTACCCAGTTGAGCCAGCTGTATCAAATGGGCGGACACGGAACTGAGAGCTCAGTCGTGATTCCTCTCACCTTGCCCCCTCTACTTTACGGCCAATTGAATGCAGAAGCCCGGCAAGAATATGGGCCAAGACATTCTCGATACAATTCGAAGTCTTGGATACGACTGACGGGAATTGATGCTTTGCCTAGCTTGGATCATACGGTCACCCAACTCAACCGACCCGAGGCGATTGTGGATATTGGCAGGTGGTTGACTTATCGTTTAGTGATTGGAAAAGTCGCCGCAGGTCATTCAATCTTCCAATTAATGATGAGAGAACTCTTCAAACACAATGTACAACTCCATACGAGATGCATCACTCGAATTGCGGGCATATCGAACCACTTCTCATTAGGACTGGACAAACCAACCAACCAACTGGGATCGGAACCTGGTTCGTCTCTATCTGATCTTGAGCAAATGGAGGCTTCCGTTCAGCTTGATTTTCATATTCGCTATGCTCTTGAAGTATGCTTGAGTCAAGGCGTTCTCCACGAATGCAACATCACTCCGGATTTCTTCAAAAAGCTCGCCCTCATGGAGCAAACTGAGTCTAAATGTGTGGCTCCGGGCTCGAATGCTCATTCCACGAAAGCCACGCGCCTTCTTGAAAAAGCGGCCGATCTTAACCAGCGCATTTACAATCCTATGAATCTATTCAATATCCAGAACAAGATCACGGAAAGGCGGAACAAGATGCCCCGTTATTGCGTAATGGTGCGATCAGTAACAATCACGCCTACAAGTATGTATCTCGCAAATCCTGTTTTGGAGACGTCAAATCGAGTATTACGTCACTTCATCCATCATCAGGATCGCTTTCTCCGAGTTCGATTTACAGACGAGAAGTACAAGGGGCGCATTCAGCCAATGGGTACGTCTGACAATAGGGAAGAGATATTCGACCGCGTGGCACGTACAATGTCCAATGGAATCAACATTGCTGGAAGACATTATGAATTTCTTGCTTTTGGAAATTCACAATTTCGCGAACATGGAGCATACTTCTTCGCACCGACCACTGGTATTTCAGCTCAAGACGTCCGCAATTGGATGGGTGATTTCAAGAGCATTCGTGTGATTGCAAAACATGCTTCTAGAATTGGACAGTGTTTCTCCACTACTAGGGCAACTTCTACAGGAGTTGTGATCGAGAAGATTCCAGACATCATGCGCAACGGATTCTGTTTCTCAGATGGTGTTGGAAAGATCTCGACTCTTCTGGCACATTTGATCGCTGCGGATTTGAAGTTACCGAACTCTGCTACAGATTATCCTTCCGTATTCCAGTTTCGACTTGGTGGCTGCAAAGGTGTGCTAGCTGTTGATCCAAGTATAAAAGGCCCCATCATCAAGATTCGCCCGAGCCAGGAGAAGTTCCCAGCAAAATACTATGGCCTTGAAGTTTGCCGGGTCTCTCAGTTTTCAACAGCATATCTCAACATGCAGATCATCTTAGTCCTTTCAACATTGGGCGTTGCAGATATTGCATTCCTTACAAAGTTGAGGACCGCGCTTGCTGATATTTTGCTCGCGATGACAGATGAAGACAAAGCTGTTGTTGAACTCACAAAAAACGTCGACTTCAATCAGACAACCATCACTCTCGCTTCCATGGTTCAAGATGGATTCATGTCCTCGAAAGAACCGTTCATGATGGCATGTTTACATCTTTGGCGATCATGGACAATCAAATATATTAAAGAAAAAGCCAAGATTCCTGTTAGCGACGGGGCTTTTGTTGTTGGCTGCGTCGATGAATATGGAGAGCTCAATGGTCATTACAACTCTGCTCAAACATTGTTCGAATTTGAAGAAAGTCTAGCCTCGACAGACGGGTCCTCTGAGAGAAAGGACATCGCAACACTTCCAGAAATCTTCTTACAAATCCCTGACCCAGAAGCAACGGGAAAATATGTGGTTGTTCAGGGCATTTGTACGCTTGCACGAAATCCGTCTCTGAGCGCCGGGGACATTCGTGTGGTACGAGCTGTCGACAGACCGAAGCTTCGACATCTCAAGAATTGTGTGGTACTTCCACAAAAAGGCGATCGAGATCTTGCAAACATGTGCTCGGGAGGCGATCTGGACGGCGACGATTACTTAGTCATGTGGGATGAAACACTGCTTCCTCAAGAATGGAATCATGAGGCAATGAACTACGAGGCGCCAGATCCAGTTCTCAGTGATGGCCCCGTCACTGTGGATGATATCTCTGCGTTCTTTGTTTCCCATATGAAAAATGACGAGCTTGGTCGCATTGCAGTGGCTCACCGTTACTGGGCTGATTTGAATCCGAATGGAGTCAAAAGTGAAGAATGCAAGGTACTAGCCAATCTTCACTCCAAAGCTGTTGACTACGCAAAGACGGGGGTACCAGCAACGATGCCACAGGATTTGAGGATCCACCGCTGGCCCCACTGGGCCGAACCTAAGAACAAAACGTCGTCTCAAATCTACCATTCGACAAAAATCCTGGGTCAACTTTATGACGATGTGCAACGAGTTCCATTCCAGCCTGCGTGGGATTCCCCTTTTGACGAACGTATACTCAATGCGTACGAACTCAGTAGAGAACTACTTGATGATGCTCGCGAAATTAAACTGCAGTATGACGAAGCTATCGGTCGAATCATGTTGCAAAGACAAATCGCCAGTGAGTTTGAAGTATGGTCAACCTTTGTGCTCGAACACAATCATGAAACCAGTGACTACAAGTTTGCAGAATTGATGGGCGAGCTTGTTGCTGCAGTGAAAGAAGATCATCGAGAAATCTGCTACGAAAAAGCCGGAACCAACTCAAAGGAACGTGACTGGGCCAAAATGGGCCCGTTCATTGCTGCAATGTATACAGCCACGGCGAATGATGTCGCCGAGGCTGTGAAGCAGGCGACAAGTGTCACAGGAGCCGGCCAAGAGGTCGTCATGAATTTTGCCAACATGCCACTCATGTCCTTTCCATGGATTTTCGCTCGCGAGCTAGGGCTTATCGCTACGAAGAAAGCTCATGCGGACGCTATCATGCCACGGCCCATTTTTAATAAAGCCAAGCCCACGAAGACTCTCGTTGATCTACTGTCTGATGACTTCGAGCTGGAAGACCTGCCTGAGATCACAATAGGGTCTGGTGTCGTTCGTGGTGGTGAAGAGTTGAATCTGATGCATCAGGATCTGGCGAACCTCGATGTTCAGGCTGATGATCGTACTGAGTAAACCCTGGCTGGAATTCCTCAATCTTCTGCGACTCATCTTGAGGCCTGCACCCCTCAACCAAACGGATCACCGAAGTAAAGGGACGAGTTGGCAAAGGCGAGTGAATAGTTAGGACAGAACGATAGCATCTCGATTGAAAACCTACGGGAGACATTGTGCAGTTGAATCTTGAACTTTCTGCTGTGCGTGAGCTCGAGGAGTCGCTGGATCTGTAAGTTCGAAATCCGGACGGCACGTTGCTTGATAGCTTCTTGTAAGATACGGCAAGGAAGATCATCCGAAATTGTTATATAAAATAGAGTATGATGAACATCGGACCTTTCCGGGTAGCTGGTGCTTAAATATGATATTTCATGTCCATGTCGAGACCGACCGTGACGTAGAAATAAAAGAATCGCATTCGTATTCATGACCTTGTCCGTTCCCGGTTACAGAAACAGTAAGTTCTCCTTTCCTCCGTATTATAAGGGGCTCGCGCCTCGGTGGATTGAAAGTCGTTCAACTAGGTGGCTGCCAGGGGTGAATGAAATCCGCGAAGCGTTTCGAGCACGTTGGGAGGTAGGTATCCTGCCGCTATCGAAAATTGTCAAAGTCCAGAAGCCGAGCTGGCATTTAAAGAGCAACACTCTTTTCGTGCGAATAGATATGTCGAACGTCTCCTGATGCTCAATCGAGTTCACTGGAAAGTTCGACAGCCCCATCCACGCCCTTTAGCGCTTTCGCCAATAGTGCAACAAAAACAGCACCGGCATCTTCGACTTTGATTCCTCGAACACCCTCTCTCTCCAACGATGTCGTCCCGAGTCCCTCCAGCCCACAAGCTACTATGCGGTCAAACCAGCCCAAATCCGTACTCACATTCAACCCAAGGCCGTGACTTGAAATGTTTCTTCGAAGATGGACACCTAGAGCGCAAATCTTCTCCTCCCTACCTGCCTTTCTACTTATCGTCCCGTCTAATCCAGTTTCGGAAGCTGGGATCCAGACTCCAGGATTCTCTGTTCTTGTAGCTTTGACGCCAAAAGCCGCACAAGTATCAATTGCGACTTGTTCTAACAGACTAACATGGCATCGGGGCGACAGAGCATGTCGTTTCAAATCCAATACTGTATATGCGGTCAATTGTCCGGGGCCATGGAAGGTCGTTTGGCCACCTCGTTTGGCTTCGTAGAATTCTGCTTTGCCCCAAGGAGTAGACGATGTCAATTTCTCGCGCTGAGCGGAGGAGACGGTTCCGATTTCGCGTCTGCCGCAAGTATATACGGGCGAGAATTGAGCTGTTATGACCGCTGGCAGCGGAGCAGCATTGGTCGCCGGGGAGGCTTTATGAGCCAGAAATGCAGCCACCAAACGGTCTTGAAGAGCCGCAGCGGATTCGTATGAGGTGATGCCTGGTAGATGGATATGACGCAGTTTCATTGTATTGCTGCGTGGTAGCCGCAGCTATAGTGACACATTATAATTGGAAAGAATCATATGATAGTTGTTGGGATGGAATACTCCCCGCGTTTTCGTGAAGCATTGACGCGTTTGACCTGTGGCTCGGTTCTCGTCATGCTCTTCATGTTGAGGATGATAACTGGCACTTTTCTGCTATGTACGTTTCATTGGCCCTACACTCTTTCTTGGACCAGAAGAGACGAGTCTAGAAGCTCTCATAGCGATCTCAAACATGGCTGGCGCACGTAAGGCTTCAAAATCCAGGCGCATGGAGAAACCGACCATCAAGAAATTACCTAAACTTCCGAATGGTATGCAATACCTTATGCCCGCTTGATTTGCTCACAAAGCTACAAAGAATCTGACGAGTAGTATCTTTTGTAGGCACTAGAGTCACCAAAAGACCACTTCACCGCCCAGCAATCCCATCACCTTATACAAATTCTGCGCAGCCAAAGGTTGTGTACGTCTCAGCCTCAACGCCCTTTCTTTCAGCGGTAAAACGAGTGGAAAAACTTTTACAGCGAGCGGATAAAAGACTGGTACAGGCAGCCACAACCAGGGCAAAACAGAATGACCCTCGAGGGCGAAAACGGAGAGGAGGAGATCACGATGAGGACGAGGTTCTAGGGATTGCTGAGGAAGTTGAGCGATTGAAGAACGACGGAAAGAGACAGAGGAGACAGGGAAAGAGTGGTCTAGGGGAGGAAGAAGCTAATGCTGCTGGAGAGGAGATTCTGATCAAAGGCACTGGAAAAGCAATTGCGAAAGTCTTGGACCTGGCAAGCTGGTTCCAACAGCGAGGCGATAGGTACACTGTGCGATTGCGAACAGGCTCTGTGGGAGCTGTGGATGATATCTCTGCAGGAGATCAAGCCGATGTTGCAGTGCCTTTGGCAGAAGATATGGATGTCGACCATGTTGCTAATGGACAAGAAAAAAAGTCCGCTGAGGGCTTGGAAGAGCAGAGAGAAAATGAGTCGCAGACCTTACCGGAGACGAGGATTCGGCAAACGAGTGTGCTTGAGGTGGCCATTGAATTGAAATGAATTACCAAAGCAATGAGACTATATTGTACGTACAGGATTTATCGGCGATCAAACGCGGCGAGAAGGGAGTTTGGGAAACGATCGCAACGACGCATATGTAATCAATGAAATGTAATTTTAGTTTTAACATTCTCATTCAATCTTCGCGCCAACTAATTACTCCAACACTTCGACCGAAAATGTTATCTTGTTCTTCTCAGCAACATTGACTGGGTCACCGGCATATGAGTGATTTTGTACGCGACAGCAACACCCCGCAAAACCGCAGATCGGCCTCCACTATCGCACCTGACCTTGTTTCTGTAACCCACGACATTCAAATCCATATCGAGGAACTTCCATAGCCGACCCGTCATTCTACACGATCCTGTACAGAAAATCGCGCCGTAAAACACTCAACACACAGAAGTGGGCCCCAAAGCTCAGCGTAACTCAGCCAGAAGAGAGCAGCTGCAAACCAGGCAGCATCGCCCGCTCACAGAATACCTTGCTACAAGATAGTGCCCGAGTGAGCGTCGGCAGAACAAATACAGAAAATGCAGCGCGTGGAACCGCGACCAATCGAGCCATCTCAGGGCCAAAAGGATCCAGGACAGGGTCAGCAATGGGGCATGCCGACCGGCTTCACTCCCACTGGCAGTCAGTCGCATACTCAGAGCTTTGACGAGATCTATGGCGTACCCGAGAACTTTTTGGAGATTGAGGTAAGACACATGCCGGTCTATTCGCTTTGACGTAGCACAAGCGACTAGTCACCACACGCTCGAAGCACATGTGTTCTTCTCCGGAACTGCCCACTGACAGTCCTGACAGGTGACGGATCCGCAAACCCATCAACCAACGGCTTCGCCAAACTCGCGCTATACAACATATCTCATTCGCCTGTCGACCAATATTCCCGCTTTCAAGCTTCGACGCTCCGAAGTTCGACGGCGCTACAGCGATTTCGAGGTCTTTAGAGACTTGCTCGAGCGAGAAAGTGCTCGAGTGAGCATCCCTCCACTTCCAGGCAAGGTCTACCTCAACAGATTCGATGATGCAGTCATCGAAGAGCGAAGGAAGGGCCTGGAGAGATTCTTGAGGATTGTCGTCGGACACCCTCTGCTTCAAACCGGCAGCCGCGTGTTGGGAGGCTTCGTGCAAGATCCCGGCTGGGACCGCAATGCGTGGTAAACCCGGTAACAGGGTAGAAGAATGCACATGGAGCTGAATAGGGAGGGGATCAAGGTTGAATTGTAGGCGGACATTGTCATTCAAGTTGCACTATGAGCGTTTTATACTGTTTTTGCCCCTTTACTGCCTGTTCACCTTTTGCAACAGATCAATGAATCATGACATGTTTTGTCTCGTGGACCAATCTCGACACAATCTCGCCAATTTACGGCAATGCAGTTCTAGTAGCAAGTATGAAACGTTGAAGGTGTTGTCTACTAGCCGTCGTGCTTGATATCAGATCACCCAGGCTCGAGCAGACACAGGTCTTTAAGGGGGCTGCACAGTGCCAGTTCATGATATCGACCCACGCTCTGCCCGTAAATGCAGTCTTTTCCCTACTTGTTCACTTTTGCTTCATGTGTGCTTTTCAGGGGCTCGAAAGTAGGAAAAACATGTTGCTCATGGGTCGAGAATCGAGCATTGCGCTGCAACTTCCCCTTTCACATGCGGAATACTCTGTAATCTCTGTGCAATGTTCTTGGCTCTAAAATCGGTAAAGTGAAGCAGTAAAGAAAATGACCGAACGGGTAACATGTGCAAGTTGGTTCGAAAGGTGCCGTGCTCGCCAGAGGTTGACGAGATGACTGCAATGCATCCCTCAATACTCGAATATAGAATTGCTGCTTTCCAATTAAGAGATATCGATTGCTGCAGTGTTGGTCGCACTTCCCTCGCGTCAGTTATGGCGAAAGGACAGCGTTCCTTCCTTGTGGATGTCGACTCCAGCACAGTGGTACCAGTCAATTTCCGACAGGCTCCACTCGAGAGACGATGGATTCATTGCCTTTTGCCCTTCGCTTGAATATCACAACAATCCCTTTGCCGGCAATACAATCTGGCATACGGCTCAGCTTCGGTTCGATGCTCTCCACAACCTCCTTTTCTCCTCGTGAAATTTGGTCGAGAATTGGAGGTTGCCGAGAAATAAACGCTGTGCATCAGTGAAGGCGAAATGGGCGTCCGAAAGCAGGATAGACCAAGGCTGCTGACTGGGCGGTGGGTGCTGGCAGCGGCCATAAAGAGCCGCCCTCCTCGCCCTCGTCCCCCTCATATTTTCTTCAACATTGCCAGCATCCATTGATTGCTCCCCTTGTCCGCTCGCTTCATCTTCATTCCAACATCCCAAGTCTCATCTCACTTTATCACCTTCGCTAGCAACATGAACAACCCACACTACCGTCCCATGAGCCCACCAGGCGCCCCCAAGAAGGTCGTGGGCAAGAGCCTCTTGATGAAGAATCCTGCTGTTCCAGTCAAGTCGCCATTCTCTTACTCTCACAAAGAGTGGAAGAAGGAACTCGAGCAGATGAACGCCGCCCTATCTGTCAAGTCCAAGGAGGTTGACAGCGGTGTCCTCGCGTGGGAGACGCCAACGCCACCACCAAGCTCCCCAATCAGGGGCCACATCCAGCAGCCGTTCCAGGTCCATGTCGATGACTACCACAAGGCCATCAGGAAATACCCAGCTCGCTTCTCCCTCTTCGTGGGAAAGTAAGTTGCCTCCTTCCACCCAATGCACTCACTGCACTCACCGCGCTCACCGTTCCACTCACTCATTTCTCTCATAGCACGAATTGTGCTCCATGGAGGTCAGTCACTGACCCCATCCACAGCCTTCCAGCTTCCTTCGACGACGCTACCCTCACCCAGATGGTTCACGACCAATTCGCCCAGTATGGCGTCTGTTTTGGCTACGTACGCCGCAGCGTCGCCATCGTCAGAGGTCGCTGTGTCGTCAAGCCGTGGATCGTCCTTCAGTACACGGTAAGTGCTTCGCTTCAAGTGCTCAATGCCGGGCCAGAACTCTGATCATGCGCAGAACCAGTACGACGCAAACGAGGCCCTCCATCAGACGCTCGCCGACGCCGACTCTCACGTCTTCGAAGGTCGCCGTGCCCGTGTCGAAGCCTCTTCCGTCAAGCGCAACGTCTACATCTATCGCATCGATGGTCGTCAGACGGGTGGAGCAATGCTTTGGGCTAGACTCACTCAGTTCGGACGTCTCGAGAGCTACGAAATGCCCAGCCCCGCTACCTGCTACGAGAGGCGCATTCCTCTTAACGGTTTGTACACTCAGTGGGAAACCTACGGTGGCTACTTGGCCGCCAAGGCTATGTTGAATGGTACCCACAGTGGTCCATACCGTTACATCTTCAGCAACTCTCAGTAGTTGGGTCTCAAGGTATCATCTGTCTATCAAGTTACCTGCAGTATTCACCACTAACACAATCAGGCTTGATCGGAATGAGTGGCAAACAGCTGACAGAATGGCCAGCACAATTTGTGCTTTCAGCCTCTTTCTGGTCAGATGCAATGATGAGACGCGAAAATGATGGTGGCTTTTTAATGTTATAATGTTTGATGAGATGGCTGGCGCAATTGGTCGTAATAGAGAATCATTGTTCTGCTTGTGCGATGATACCCGGGCCAGGAGGTCGAAATTATTCAGTGTAATTCGAAATCAATTCTTCGTTCAACGAACTTGCTTCCCTTCAAAGTGATCGAAATCGATTTGTCATTAGACAATGAGGCATCTCAGAGACATTGTAAGATTTTCATGTCATCTCTAAATCCCCAGGCTCGATAAGATGGCGCCGGTGATTTGAAGTGCCAATTCGCGGGCGTCTCTCGTAAATCCGTCTTCAGTCGCATGGATTATTGGCGAAGTCATTACTGTGAAATCTTTTGTGCAACAAATTGTTGACGTTCTTCAGAGAAGGTTCAAATACAACCATCTCACCGTACCGCTGAATCTGCGCGTAGGAGACTGTCTCGTGCATTTGACAACACATCGCCCGTTCTCCGTGAGGCTCGCCACCGAAGGGCCACTCCGCTGCCATCAACAACAGCCCATCCACCACCACGACGATTCGATTTCTTGGTCATGCTCAGGCCAAATAAGAGTAACAGCATCGTGTTGATACAAAATGGATCTCGTTATATCATTTTGCAGTTTGGCGGTCGGAAGTGACCAGACAATGCCGGCGCTGGCGCCCTGTCGAGCCTCTATGTAGAGCCGACTTCGTGTGCAGAAGAGCATGGCAGCCAGGGAATGAGAAGCAGCAGGGTAACAGCATTGTCTTCATGAAGTATCCTCTTACTCCTTCGGATAAATGGCTTAGATCGACGAAGCTGACAACTTTGCCATACGCACCAAGCCATCAGGTACCTGGGACTGTATCGCTGCTTTGGACATCAAATCAGATGCCACACTATCTTTTCGCAGTGCTTCAGCCTGCTGGTGCACACTTGCGGTAACCTCCTCCTTAAAAACAAACCAGGCGGCATTTCATGGAACTCCAGTAAAACAGCCTGGAAGCTCCATTGTATTATCATTTAGAGCACCTGCTAACCTTGGATCCAAATCTCCGGAGCACATCTTGATATATTCCAGTTCCATTCATCGGTGGGAAATAATTGAAAGAAAATAGAAACGGGGAAAGGGAAGAAAAACGTCATCTGAAGTAGAACAAACAGACAAAAGAAATACGAGATTGTTTTCCTACACGGAGAGAAAATAAACAAATTATCTTACCTTGCTGCAGCAGTGCGATCAGCCAGCATCGAGCTTCCAGCAAACAATTCTGGAGGCTTGATTCGACAAAGGAGCACTAGATGGGAGCTTCATGATGAGAACTCGATATCGCTTACCAGTCTTCCATTTGGCACCAATCCGGACCTGGAGGCAAATGTGAGCAATTTGAGCAACGATGTGTTTTGGTGGATGTGTTGATATGCACTGATAGACGTTCAAATGATTGCAGTCTTCCAGATGAATCTCCATTCTTTCTGACAAGTCGATCTTGAGCATCGGTCGAGTCAAGAATGAAAGGAGAAGACTTTTTGCACTCGGTGTCGAAAAAACCAATCACTGCTCCGGATCGTCCTATTCTCCAAATGATTCAAAGATCAAGTGGCGTAGAACTTTGATCAAGTTCACGCCGAGTAGAGCTTGAGCAGTCAAATCGTTCTCATCGCTCCATCAGGGCGATCGTCAATATCCAGCGGTCGTTTTTCAGGAAACTGGCGTATGATACGGAGTTCTCCTACTCAAGTTGAGAACGCGTTCAACTGCACATGACTTCGTGCGGATTGAGAGCTGTGGAGCCAGGCTTGTATTTCTCGCGGAGCTCGTCACTTGTCTCGCAGCCCACATGGGACGACAGCAATACCGGCGTGCGCAACAGCCAGCAGCGAGGATGAAGATGTGAAGTCATGTTTTTGCTCACGGAGCGGAGCAAGAGAGTTCAAATGATGAATTTCGACTTGATGTTCGGAGTGTGGTGTCTCGTCGAGCGGCAAGAGGTTGGCTGCAAGGATCGAACGAAGGCGCGATCTGCGGCGTGGCGAGTTCATCGCCAGTCAAATGACTTGTTCGAATCTTCGCTGTCGGTTACATTTCTGTCTTCAAATTGTCGTACGCATGATGAGGTTATGTCGATAGAGATGATCTGCGTCAGCACTCGCGAGGCGTCACTGCCTTCAACTGTCGAGGCCTGTCAGCCCACCCTCGCGATCGAAGGGGCATATGGTTCGTCTCCAGCTTTTTGGTAACTCATAAGAGTCCCAGTCGACTGATCTTCATGGAGGAAAAGACGACTCGCCTCTCGAAATCGAAAGGCTGGGTTGATGAAGGGCGTTAGAGTGGTCAGCTCTGGGATGTGCTGACGAGACAAAGCCGGCTCGCCGAGGAATGCAGACCGACGCACACCTGACTTCAACTTGGCGGAATTCGTCGGGACATGTCCTGTTCAGTTCTAGAATCCATCGTGTGCCATCTTTGAGATGGCCCACGAGCGGGAATCAGCTACACGATGTACGAAGGGGAGGAATTGATCCACCTGTCGGCGCCAGCGTCTCCACCAGCAGCGGCAAGACACGGACCAAAATCACTCAATTGACGATGACCAAAGACTCGATTAACAAAGCCGAAAGGCGCAGCGAACGACTAGAAACACATCACCTGCGATCATCTCATCATCTCGTTCAATAACACCAGACCCAAATCAAACAACACCGAAGACAACCATCCAGAATCGCCTCACGCAGCCAGTCATCACGAATCCACCTCTCGAAACACAGAGTCCTAATCACAGGCCCCAAAAATGTCCAGCTTCATCACAACCCACGATCCTAAAACCGGCCTCTCCAAATTCTCCAGCCAAGTCCCCGAATCGCAGAACCCTCTCCCCATCCCCAGCGGGACAGTGAACTGGCTGTACTCCTCGCACGCCACGCAACCGGACATCAGCAATGGAAATGACAACGACATCCAGCAATTCGCACACGACCGCGTAAACGGCATGCCGAACGGATCCATAGCTCCGCCACAAGGGTTTTCTGCTAGTGTGTTCACTCTGGACGGTGGGAAAGTGGGTGCTATGCATCGCACATTGACGCTCGATGTGTTGTTGCTAGTCGAGGGCGTGGTTGAGCTTTGGCTAGATGGGGGAGAGATGCGGGTCGTCAAGGCCGGTGATTCTGTTGTGCAGAGAGGAACGATGTAAGTTGATTTGTGTCTTGATAGGAGGTGTGTAGAAGGCTTGCTAATAATGTGTAAATATAGGCATCAGTGGAAGAACATCACGCCGAACAATGGCATTGCCAAGTTCGCAGCGTTCACGGTGCCCATTTCTGGGCCGTTCGAAGTTGCCGGCAAAGAAATGAAATCGACCTTCTCAATATAATTCACATATATATACGGGAGACATTGAATAAATCGAGATTGATGAATCGTGTTCTCAGGGTAGATATAAAATTGGGTATCGCTCGTGTATCATCATGCCTCTTAAATCGCCATCTCAAGTCAAACGCCCTAAAAATACCTCCAAATCCAAAAAAATGCACCGTATGATATATTTAAATAAGACGCTTTAATCATCACCAACGCCATATTCCGCCAACCCGACTCTGATATCGCCGACAATGGCTTCGGCTTCGGCATGACTGGCACATTCAAAATCGTAGCGTTTCGTTTCTCTCTCGCGATACACCAAGACACGCATCATTTTGGGGTGCTTTCGACTTACTTTGACGCCCACGATTGATGACATAGGCACGTTTGTCACCTTGCCGCCACCACCGCCACCATATCCGCCAACGATGCCATCATCACCGGGTATTTGTGAAGCAGGCAAGATCTGCATATATTCTGGGGTGATGATGAGAGTGCGTGGATGTGAACCCGAGAACGACAGCGGTAACTTGCGCAAGACATTGTATCGTCTGCCGACTACTTCTCCAGTGGCACCAGCGAGATCTAGAAGCATTGGATTCCGACGTGAATTACTTGTCGTTTCTGTGCGGAATTGAGACTGTTGCTGCAAAGGATGCACACCAAACCCTTTGAACTTCTTCATCTTGGCGTCGCGTGCAGTGGGCGGAGTATTTGGGACAAGCTCCAGAGGTGCATTTGGAGAGTCAGAACCTGGCGAACCAGATAGACCAAGCCCAAAATCCCCCACTGCTCCAAACCGCCGCCGAACGAGGTCGAGACGAAGTTTTTCACCTAAAGCTTCAACAGTGCGATCAGAAGGAGCTACAGTCTGTGTTCCCCGTACTTTGAACACGTAAAGCGCTTTGTCGAGACGAAGTCGCGCGCACGCAACGTCGAATAACTCAGCAATATATGTGTCTGCTGTTGTGGGAATGTCCAATAATTGCGTCTGGAAAGACTGGGGGTCCGTGAAATGTACTTTGACGGTTTTGGAAGCTCCAGTTCGTGGTGTACTCGTCTGATTAGACGACTGAGGCGCATCCATAAGGTTGGTAGAGTCTTTGCGAATCGGAGTATCCGAAAGAACAAAAGCGGGACCTGTGATTGGGTTGCGACTGGGAATGAAGCTAGGAGGGCCCATTGGGTGAGCATTTGTGGATTTCGTTTGAACAGGTCCCGGTTTCAGATTCGTTGTTGGTTTCAAAGTTTCTTCTATGGCTGGCGGGTCTTCTTCTGCAAGAGCAGCTGCTCCTTCAGCGCGGACAAGACCGAATTCATCCCATGGCTTGTCACGCGCTCTTCGCTGCGGAGGTCGATTATTGTTGGAAGTGAAGTCAGTCACGGGTTTAGAGCGTGCGAGCGCTGGAAAATCCATATCCACTTCGCCATCCTCCACCATTCTGAGCTCCCAAGCTTCGATCTTGCCTTCCCTAGTAGTGAGTTTTGGTTCGATACCTTCTTCATCGTAGGACCACAACGCAAGGCCAATCAGCTCGTTGACGGTTGGCACAGCGCCATCGGCGTCTCTCGCACGACGAAGTGGTACCAATAAAGGTTCGTCGGCTTGTGCAGAGAACGGAGTATAAATTTTGATCCATAAAGGCTGAGCCTCGCCTTTCCCAGACAGCACGGCAAACTTTTGATAGGGCTTTCCCATTGTCGCAGTGCCATTCTGGCTTTTAAGAGCCATAGATAGCAGACTTGCCGGCACGACTGCGGAAATTGGACGACCAGGAGGCAGTTTGGGCAATTTCGGGAGATCTTCTTTGAACGAGTTCGATTTTTTCCGAGAAGTTAAGCCTGGTGTGACGGCTCGTGGGATGTGAACAAGCGGTTTCTGCTCGACTGAAGCCGTGTTATCAAGACCAGGTAGTTCGGGAGAGACAATTGGCAGTTCATCGTCGTCTGACTCGTCACTCAGGTCACTCGCTTCCGCAACCTCGACATCGTCCTCTTCATATTCATCCTCGAGCTCGCTGTCGTTGTCCGGTTCTTCTTCTGCAATTTTTTCCGAGAGCATGGCGGACTTTTGCGGTCTACTAGGTATTTTCTTCCGGAATCCTCTCGCGTCCAAGCCTTCATTGTCAGAACTCATCTCACTGCTCGTAGTAGTATCTCGTCTTGGCCGTCCAGTACGCGAATTGGCAGCAATGATAGCCTCAGTTGCGCCAAAGCTACTTGTGCGTGGCCTGTAGCTTGGACTGATAACCTTGAGCTCCGGCCCTTCAGTCGCATTTCGCAACGGAGACGTGTTCGATCGCTGCCGACTGGGCATCTTCGCGAACCGCACGCCTTGGGCTTCAGTCAATTCGTCCTCGCTATCATCACTCAAGTCAGAGCTGTCATCTTCTTCCAGTTTCTGTCCATTCTTTCGCCGTCTGCGTTCTTTTTCCGTAATCATTGATGGGCCTAGCATATCCTCCGACCCTCGATGACCACTAATGAGCCCGCCATATGTTTCTTCTGGGCTATCAAGGCCCACACCAGGATTACGCGCGCGTGTTGGGCGGTTGAAGTACTCGGCGGCGCCAGTCGTGGGGATTGGAGGGCTGTGACATCGTTTAATGGCAGCAGCGTCGGGAACCCATCCTGCAGCACGAAAAGCCGGTTCGTTGAAGACATTGGTATTGAGAGTTAACAGGCGATCGCCAACACCATCGTGGTTCTGGGTGAGATAGCCTAGACGCAGACGATAGAGCGTAAACTCTTCGTTTAAGAGGAGCGACATTGCGATGTCCAGCGGCGGATGAGAAAGTTTTTCCAAGTAGTTTAGAGGGTATCACATGGTTATGTGCTGGATAGCGACAGGAAGTTGGACATGGTGGCAGTCAATTGGCGCAGGTGAGTATTCGCGTGATGGACGACTTGGCTGGGATGAGATGTTGCCTGAGGACGTGACGTGAGCTGTTCTGCGGGGGAAATCGCTGTACTAATAGTTAGACTAACTAAGTTACAATACATAAAATACTTAAATATATTGATGGTCACTATATTATAGCCGAGTCAGTCTTAACAGTGTTTTCTTGTCTCCATGATCTTTACTATTTCAGTTCAACTTGGCTCCCATTCACTATGCACTTTTTCACATGCTGATATCTCCCACCAATGAATTACCCAGTCTAGATTGAGCTCTAGACGGTGCCACGATCCGGGGCTCTGCCCGTTTACTCGTTCACTGCGCGCGGGGTTTCCATACCCCTCGCCTGGAATAGGATGTCCCGTCATTTCGCATGATCTCTTTGCCGCCCACGGCTATGGCCAGTTTGCCGGCAATAAGACGAGTCATGCTCCGTCGGCCGTCTGATGGGTTATATCATGCCATTGTCTTGCCTTGATAGTCTCGGAACCATTCGTCCTTTCGACGACTCTTGAATTATATCATTACCCTGTTCCGTGATATCTGAACTGATCAACATCGTTCTCATCATGGAGAAGACGCGTGCTATTGTCGCCACGGCTCCTGGCGAGAACCACACTCCGGGCAGCAACTGGGAGCTTGAAGAAATCTCAGTACCAACAACATTGAAGGACGGCGAGATTCTCGTCGAGGTCTCTGCGACAGGAATCTGTCACACGGATTTGCTCATCACGTCCTATCCGAAAGAAGCTCCCGGCATGGCCTATCCTCGCGTAGCAGGCCACGAAGGCTCCGGCCATATCAAAGCCCTAGGCCCCAATCTCACCAAAACACATTTGAAAGTTGGCGACCCCGTATTGCTGTCGTTCGATAGCTGTACGAAATGTGATTACTGTGCCGAGAACCGGGCAGCATACTGCGAGACCTTTATGGCGATGAATCTCTTCGGTACGCCAGAAGTCTTCAGTTCAGGCGATGGTAACACCAAAATCGCGGGTAAATATTTCGGTCAATCGTCCTTTGCGAACTTGACCGTGTGCACTGAAGCCTCGGTTCTTTCAGCTGAAGGAATCGCCAAGAATCAAGAGGAGCTGAATCTCTTCGCTCCCCTGGGATGTGGTCTTCAGACTGGCGCGGGTGCTGTCTTGAACGTGGCTAGACCAGAGAAAGACGATATCGTTATGGTCCTTGGACTGGGTGGCGTCGGACTCAGTGCTCTCATGGCCGCGGCTGTTCTGGGATGTAAGAAGATCATCGCGGTAGATCGCGTCAATTCGCGTCTTGAGCTGGCCAAGACACTCGGCGCAACTCATACGTTCGACACAACAGGAGTCGAGGATTTGACCAAGGCATTGAAAGAAGTTGCAGGAGGTCGAGGGCCGACCTGCGTTATCGAAAGTGCGTCAACGCTGATTCGATTATTATATGATGAAAACCAACTGACGTATTTTCTACCATAGCTACTGGTGCACCACCAGTCATCGAAGCAGGATACGGCTGTGTCGCAAACGAAGGAAGCTTTTGTCTTGTCGGCGCAACTCAAGACCCCAACTACGCGCTCCATATCGGCACAAACGCGCATTTGATCCGAGGAGTTCGATTATTGGGTTGCGTTGAAGGCAACAGCGTTCCAGATGAGGTAGACTACTCTCTTTAACCCCCTTTTGATGCCTCGAACGTGTGGCTGACTATTACGTCCAGTTCATTCCACAGTTGGTTGCATATTATCGTAAAGGCCAGTTTCCAATTGATAAAATTTCTAAATTCTACAAGGTAAGCTTGCTCCTATGATTGATTTTGTGCTTATTTGGAGAATGTACTAACGATGTACTTCACTCAGGCCGAGGAATTCAAGACTGCGTTGCACGATATGCACACTGGAGCAACCGTTAAGCCGATAATTACCTGGTGAAGCAACCAGTGTGTGGTTTCATTGTAGAAGAGAAACGAATTTTGAGACGGAGAGTGTCACCATGACCTTTAAGCAGCGATGGTCAGATTGATGACAACCACAGCTGAATGGTATTGGACTTGATATGATGGTAAATTAAGAAATTTAATGGCAAATACACGAATCTAGTCCGTTTGCATGAACATTTTGAATTACAGCCGCCGGATCGGTACGAGGAAAGTGCAGTTTTTACCGCATAAAGTAAAAATAATTAATCAGAAAGGTAATCAGAAAACAGCCTCCGAGCGAAATGGACCACGGTCAAGTCGTGATTGAAACATGCCAACTCCTAGAAAACGCCGCGCGTGCTGGTTGGATGAATATAAGTATGGGGTATATGCAGGTTGTTCGGGTTCTCGTGTAGCGGCCGTCGAAGTATTTAACAGCCACTGAGGGAGGGTGGTGGACTGGCGTGGGCGATGAAGGATCCAGTCGGCATGGAGTGGCTGATATCTCACATGATGGTGCAAGACCCGCCGTTCTTGTCACCCTTGACGTTCTTGACTTGAAGAGCTACTCGTGCAGCTTCGGTAAAGGCCTCGTTGACGCCACGGTTCTTCATGGCGGAGCATTCTGGTGATCGAGTCAGTCACTGTATACCTAGCCCCTCTCCGAGACAATTCTCAAACACATCACACATACCTAGATATCGCAAAGCCTTGATCTTTTCTGCCACCGCGAGGCCTTGTTTATAATCAATCATGGGCTTCTTAAGCTCTGGAGCAGCCTCATCATCATCTTTCTGTTCCCGCAAGTCGCACTTGAGTGCGCACAGTACGAGCTTCACATCCGGGCAGTTCTCTGCAATCTCGCCAACCCATTTAGACTCTACGTTTTCCAATGAGTCTGGCGAGTCGACGCTGAAGCAGAGCATAATGGCGTGCGTGTCATCGTAGGAAAGTGATCGTAATCGGTCGAATTCCTCTTGGCCGGCAGTATCCCAGAGCGATAGTTCGACGTGTACATTATCAATAAAGATATCGTGGACATAGTTCTCGAAAACGGTAGGTTCACTGCGGACCAGCGTCGGTCAGGCATTGAGTCTCGGAGAGGAGAGATGTATGCGCGCATGTTGCGTAGATGAGGACTCACTATACGGTTGGAAAATATCCACGTGTGAAGACGTTCAACAATGAAGTCTTGCCGCATGCGCCATCGCCTCTAAAATCATCGCGTCGTTAGCTGTCTGTTTCACTGTTCGCTGTAGGTTCATGCGCATTTGCGCTAGATGCAATGGGGGTCGCATACAGTAGTACCAGCTTCCGCTGCACCGTCTTGTTCCCACCAAAGCACGACAAACCCATGTTGGGCTCTGTTGTTGGCAATTATTCCGGAGTGATCGGTTGACGAGGGCGGCGCAATCCAAGCCGGGAGGGGTTGTCGCCGAACACAGACACTGAGGAGTCGCGAGACGGGGGCGCGTTGGCCGCTGAGGAGAGGAGAGGAGGAGAAAGGTGGAGGGTGGTGAGGAGTAGTAGTAGGAGGAGGAGGAGGAGGAGGAGGAGGAGATGGTGGTGGTGGGTTGAGGCCTGACCGACGGGCTGTAGGTAGGCTGGACTCGACGGGCAACCTAAGGCCACGGTGATGACGATGACACAACACGCAGCCAGGATAGGGACGCTGGATGACCGATGGGGCTGGGGCGGTGGGTCGCCTCAGGACTAGGAACTAGGAACTAGCACCAACTTATATATTAAAGCCAAACAAACTCGTCCAGCTTTCTCGCCATGTACTGTACAAATGTACATTCAATTGCTACATTTCATCGCTACATTCCAGATCGGCCCTCGTGAATGCGGCGGGCGAACTTCAGCCTTGGGCACCCTTTCTGGCGGCAAACACGGCAAGATACACGCTGGAAGAAGGCGGCGGATGTCCAGTACCCGGGCGAGATACCGAATGCAAGGGTACAAAGTGCAAAGTACCGAACCTTTTAGTATTCATCCTTCTGAAAGTGGCAATAAAGCGACGCCACACGGCCAAAGTTGCTGCAGACTGTAGGGCGAGACCATCTTGCAGCCTCGCTTGACTCCCAACAACCGCATCTCGCCTAGAAAATTGTCGCTTTCAATTTGGACATGTGCAGTAGCACATGGAAATAAGAAGTGGAAGCTAAAGGGGAAACGATCCACGGACGTTGTGTGGTCAGGGATCAATGGGTCGTTAATTGCTTATATTTTCGCCATATTACTGAAAGAGTAAATTAAACAACATCTTATTCAACTTAGTCGTCATTTCCTCCTCGCCCTCGCCCTTGTAAGCGTCGTCCAAGGTCGACCCCTTCTGCAGTTCGTCGAACACTCCCAACGAATTTGGCCTGATCAGACCTCTTCGCATCGTCTTCCTCTTTCTGTTTCGCTTCCTGTGCTGCAATTTCCGCAAGACGTTGTTGCCTGTCAGATTCCAGTTCAGAAGCGTTTGATTGCATTGCCGCGAGTTTCGCAGCACGTTCGGCATCTTCATCTGCCTTGCTCTTCGAATGCTGCTCTTCAGGTGGCGAGTGGTAGGTCCTTCGATCGCGACCACGACCAGGCGAACGGTATGATGACCTTCGATCAGTGTGATTCTTTTCTTGCCGTTGTGTATCGTGAAAGGATCCAGAACGAGAGTCAGAAGAGCCAGATCGGCGAGGGCTTGGATATGAGCGACGCCGCTCGGTTCTTTCGTCACGATCACGTCTGCGTAGTGGAGATCTTGGCCGAGATCTGTCGTAGTCTCGATCTCTGTTTGAGTTATGTCTCCGGTCAGACCGGTCATCGTCACGCCGTCCCCGCGCAGGTGACCTTGATCTAGATCCGGAGGCCGACCTCGATCGTCGTCGGTCTCTGTGAGAACGGTGTCGACGAGATCGTCTGTCGTCATCCGCATCGCTGTATCTTCTGCGCTTGCTTCTGTGTTCGTCGTCACCATCATAATCTCTGCGGTGGCTTCTTCGTCCGTCATGATCATCTCGTCGCCTGTGTCGATGTGTCCGGTGTCGTCGTTCTTTGTCTTTGCCTTCATCGCCATCCTTTCCAGCTGCCTCCATCAGTTGACGACGTCTTACGGGATCGCTCATCATCGCCTCGTAAGCTGCCTGTTCCTGTCGTTTGATTGCTAGCATAGGATCGTTGGCAACTTTATTAGCCGTATCTCTCGCTGTATTGGCATGTTGGTTCTCCGCCATGAAGCCTTCTTGTCCCGAATCCTTCTTCAAGTTTTGCGTTTCAGCTTTCTTGACGAGTCCATCCAGTCTTCGTTTGCCGAGCAGGTAACCTTCCATCTCTTCTGTGACCGCTCCACCGCTGGGACCGCCAGAGCCAGGACCACTGTACATCCATTCCACACGATCAACCCTCTTTTTTCCACCAGCCGCCTCATGCATGCGCTCCAGTTCCTGGATTTGGCGTTCCTCGGCACGTTCTTTGATGACTTGCTCAATCTTTTTGCGCTCGTCGAGGGCTTTCTTCTCTTCCTCCCAAACCCGCTTCTGGTTGCTCATCAAGGCCGGATGCCATGACTTCTTCAAGTTGAGATCGCCACCCATGATGGCAAATTAGTAGTGTTTTGTAAAACAGTCGTGTGATGTGAACAGTGAACAGTTGCGACAACCAAACCAAGTGTATATTGGTGCACGGTCCGCTAACGTCGCTTATCGATTACGGCACGAACGACTGCCTGGTAGCTTGCCTGGCATCTCCACCGTTCCAACAAACAAACACCAGGTTCTCGACAACACGAATTTTGGCACGGATTTTCCTTGGTGTAGCACAATTATCGCGCGTCAGGTCGATCAAAACCATACTGTGAATACCGCAAGAACGTCGGGGAGACCAGTCATCATGTCTGACGACGATGACTTCATGCAAGCCTCGGATGAGGAGAAGTGAGCGTGTCATTGAGAGGCTCCTTGGCAAAGACTGACTAAGAATAGCTACGACTTCGACTACGAGGACGATGACGATGACGCGGACGAGAGCGGCGATGTTGATGTTGAGAACAAGTACTATAATGCGAAGCAGATCAAAGGCGACAACCCGGAGGAGGCAATTGATGAGTTCTTGGGCGTCCCAGCACTAGAGGAGGAGAAAGGCGACTGGGGTTTCAAAGGTTTGAAACAGGCAATCAAACTCGAATTTAAAATGGGTCGATATGATCAGGTCAGTTGCATTGAAAACAGGCGGTGCTGCATAATCAATTGACCACTTGTTCAGGCTGTTGAGCACTACACCGAGCTTTTGACTTACGTCAAATCTGCCGTCACCCGCAATTACTCTGAAAAATCAATCAATAACATGCTGGATTTTATTGAGAAGAATGCAGATGACGAGGCCGCGAACCAGTGTATAGAGCAGTTTTATTCCAAGACATTGCAGTCCTTCCAAGCTACCAACAACGAACGGTTATGGCTTTCCACAAACACAAAGCTGGCGAGACTCTGGCTAGTGCAAAAAGATTACCCACGTCTCACAGAAAAAGTCAAAGAATTGCACAAGGCGTGTCAACGAGAAGATGGGACCGATGATCCAAGCAAAGGCACATACTCTATGGAAGCGTACGCCCTGGAGATTCAGATGTATGCAGAGACGAGGAACAATAAGCGGCTTAAGGTAAGACAACATCCAAGCGTGAGTTCGAAAACCCCACCTCTAATCTGACACGCAGGGATTGTACACCCGAGCGTTGAGCGTTCGTTCAGCTGTTCCGCATCCCAAAATCATGGGAATTATCCGAGAGTGTGGCGGAAAGATGCACATGAGCGAAGGTATGCGTGGTATCCACGTGAAAATGATTGGTGGTAGCTGACATGCAACGCAGAGAACTGGAAAGATGCTCAGAGTGATTTTTTCGAGTCGTTCCGAAATTACGATGAAGCAGGCTCGTTGCAGCGAATACAGGTTCTAAAGTACCTGGTGCTGACCACGATGCTCATGGGGTCAGACATTAACCCTTTTGATTCTCAAGAAACAAAGCCCTACAAAAATGATCCCCGCATCGCAGCAATGACTGAACTTGTTGATGCTTATCAACGGGACGACATCACCCAATACGAATCAGTGCTGCAAAAGAACCACGATCTCCTTGCGGATCCCTTCATCGCCGAGAATATCGATGAGGTTACCCGAAATATGCGCACCAAGGCTGTCGTCAAATTGGTGGCACCTTATACGCGCTTTCGGCTGGATTTCATTGCCAATCGTCTTCACATCTCGATACGCGAGGTGCAAGATATCGTGGGCTTTTTGATTATGGATCAGAAGCTCCGAGGCAAGATCAACCAAGATGCCGGGACGGTTGAGATCGAGAGTCGTGCGGATCAAGATCGCATGCACGCCTTAGCGGACTGGACAGGCGCCATCCGATCGCTGGCGTCGTTTGTGCTCAACGAAGGCGATGGGTTCAAGGGCGACGATATGGGTGGGCTCGGGGCAGCCAGCGGGCCCATGGCACCGGATTCATTGCTGTCCACAAACTTTTCGCAGAGAGGAGCCAACGCTAGCAGAAGAAAGCCGAATCGTGCGCCAGGTAAATGAATGACCCGCAGCAGCCGCGCGGTGGATACGAAATCGCCGATGGTTGACAGGCATACAGATCAAGCCCGCATTCTTTGAACACAAAGAACGGCGAGAGCAATAGCCTGTTTGGAAGCGTTGTGCAGTAGGCGAGGTAACGTAACCGACAATCGTTACTATCTAGTCAGCCGATGTTTTGTGCGATGTGGTTGGCAGCATCCAAACGATTGATGAGGAACAGCAGTGGTGGTGCGCGACTCTGACGCCTTTACCGTCACACTGGGGCTCTCACAGCCTGTTCTCGCGCTCCGGATTTCTTCGGTTTTGATGCGTGCTATTGCTGGTTGTACAAACTGCGTGCAAAGATGGAGTGTATCAAGCTCCTGGCGCTGCAACACAAGGCACGGTCTGGTGCGCAATCCATCTTTACATAGACATTGCAGTGTGTAGCCAGTAGCAAGGTAACGACTTTATGCAGTATGCTTCGATCAGTGCCGAGGCAAAGTCCAGTAGCTCTGTTCTGTTGCACGCCTCGTTGTCAAGAGCGGTCGCCTGCCGGGCTCGCACCTCGTGTCATGATACGATGCCGGCTGCTTTCCAAGCATGTTTGTCTGGCTCGCCTGACCTGGTCGCATCTGCACGCCGCCGTGGCACCATCCTCGAGACCGGGTTCCGGCTAGCCAGACTGTCGGAAACAGATGGGGATGGCGGGTTGGCCGTTACAATGGGATACAAAAGTACGATGAAAATGTGACGGATTCGTCTGATTCGCCAACTCTCCCACTTTCATGCATGCACATGCGCCTCTTGATCTCGAGGCGACTGTTCCTTAGTTTCTTCAGCAGTAGTTAACGTTGGTCTAGCTAATCTCACTGCGTGTGAGATCCCTAAGCCTTTCCATCTGTCGCCTCCATCGAAATCTGCATCGGCTTCGTGAGGCGCTTCCCCTGTCTGCATGCAGTATACCGGCCTTCCAACGCGTGCACGAACGCTCGTTCTGCCCAACGATATATCGCTCCAATCATCGCCGGCTGCACCCACACGTCGCCTGGGCCTGCCGCATGTTCGATCGGTGCAGCATCGCCATCTCCAAAGACGATCCATGGCTAATCTCACGTCTCGGGGGAAAATCCCCTACCCGTCTGTCTGTCTTGCGCGAGTCGTCGTTGGCTAACGTTGCTTGCTTGACTGCCAATCCATTCTCTGGCTCTGATGCCGGCACCCCGCCATCGGATCGGGTGAAAAAGAGCTGCCCATGAGACGTGGTATGGGCGCCCGCAACACAAATATCTTGATGATGACGACGATGACCGCTGGGTATTTGTTCTGCGCGCGTGCCCTGAATTTCGTTCTCTAGCTTTCAATGGAGGTGACAGGGAACGGCAGTTAGAGAATAGATCGTTGTTTTATCAGACCATGTGCCATGTTGGTAGATCCTCGCTGGCTGGCTTTGTCCATCACCGCACGTTCGATAGCTGGCAACGTGTTTGTCAATCTATGGGGTTTCCTGCGTTTCACATGTAAAGTCAAGTCGTTGTGTCGTAGCAATCCCTTCGAGTTTGGTCGAGTAATCAAGGCGAGTTCCAGTGCAATGGACATTGTACATTCGTGCAGACATGCACCAGCACATGCCCTACCGACCAGGATTCCAGTGTCTGCTTCCTTCGTTCAACCCACGCCACTCTCGGTGCGCACGTCCAATGTTACGCCGCAGAAAAACGTACACGCCTCTGTTTCGCCTGATGGCGCTGCTTGCTCTGCAGTTGGAGCCTCGGGCGTCGCAGAATGGCTGCCGACGGCGCACACTGCCAATTCACTTCTGCTCCCCTTTTCGACGGCCGGCTGGTTCTTTGTGCACGCTGCATCGGGCCTCTCAGCGTCATCGTCAATACACACTGCGTCTGGTGTCCGGCGACGCCGTCTTGTAGTCTTCCTCTCGCCTTTCTTGTTCTGATTCCTGCTGGTTGCTCCCTCACCTGTCCTGTCAGGCGCGATATGTGCCCGGCGTTCGCTTTGACTGTAGCGAAGCCCTTTACTCGTGCACTATAGCGAGCCTTTTGACCACGAAATCGCCGTCTCGGTGCGGATTGCCGTCCCAGACGCCGTTTGTTGATTCAATATATCGAAACCAAACCTCCATCCGGCTGGCCATCCGACCAGGCCTGATCACGTCGCGTCGCCACGCCGGTCCACCAATTCCATCGCGCCATCGCCTTTGCCTCTGCCTCTGCCCGAGCCGCCCCCGACGAGGCGTGAGCGCTGGGGGTGATGGTCTGGCGTGCAGAGAAATTGATCAATCGCCGCCAGCAAGGCACCATGAGCCGCCCGCCGATCGTCACAGCCACGCCCGCATGCTTCTACCAACACCAGCACCAGCACCAGCACCCGTTCCGAAGCCAACACCACGCATTGTTTGCCCCGGCGCAGCACCACCTCGCCCAACCGTTTGCCTCGCCATACCATGAGCCCGTTCTTGTACCTCACCGTCACCGCCCCGTCCAGCTGCCGCTTCGCCAACTCGCGCCCGCCCAGCACGTCGACGCATTCCTCCAGCACCCGCCGCAGACCCAGCAGCAGCAGCAGCAGCAGCAGCAGCAGCAGCAGCAACAACAGCAACAGCAACAACAGCAACAGCAACAACAACAAGAACAACGACTGCAGCAAACGCTGCCGCAGCTCGTCTCACCGCTAGCGGCCCCCAGCGTCCACCTCCACAGTCCGAGCGCCGACTTCCCGCCTCACTACCCAAACCCCACCATCTCGCTCCATCCGCGCCAGCATCTCCACGCCCAGCACCGCATTGATATGGCACATCAGGCGAGCGGCATGTCCGACGACGACATGGCGGCATTGCAGAAGTTGAGCGACGACTTCCAGCCCGAAATCTCCGTACGTCCGCCCGTGGTGTCGTCCTTTTAGAGTTGCCATTACCACTGTTGGCTGACCAGACTGTCGTTCTCTAGGGGCCGCTTGTTGGCCAACGCGAACCAAGCACGGCTATCACTGCCGAATATGCTTCGGCCGACCCTGTCTTCCAGGCCAAGACGGCTGTGAGTATCACCTTCATCGTGTTGTTCAATCCATGTACTAAAATGGATGGGCCTAGTCTTTGCCTCAGAAATACAGCCACTACCGCAAGATGCGTGGAGATGGCAAATGCGGCTGGCGTGGTATGTCTCTCATGAATGAGCCCTGTTCGCTGACGATCATTGCTGACGAGACCCAGCCATTGCTTTTGGTTACTTCGAAGCCCTCATCCATTTCGGCAATGAAAACAAATTCGTCGAGGAAGAAGCTCGTCTCCGTTCGTTGCACAATGTCGTCAACAATGCTGGCTATTCTCCCTATCTTTATGAAGATTTTGCCGATGCAGTGTTTGACATTTTGAGAAAATTGTCCGTTTCCCTGCAAATTGGCAATGCCGAGGAACTTCTTCTCGAATCGTTCAATGACGAAACCGAACAAAACTACGTCATTACTTATTTCAAAGTGAGACTTTGTTTTCATACTTTGGTGCCAAGCTGTTTCTAATAAATTAACAGACGCTTACCTGCTCGTGGATGAAGGCACGCGAGGGTGACTACGCTCCATGGCTTCCAGGTCAGAGCGTAACCGCTTTCGTCGACAGCCAAGTCATGCCAATTGGAAGTGAGATTGAGAACGTCAGTATGAGTGCGCTCAAGGATGTTTTACTCTCTCCTGCGAGTATCCAACTTGAGGTGCTTTACCTCGATCGCACGGACGGTGTCGAGCCCAACATGCATCGCTTCGATCCTCAGAACTCTGCGCACCCTATCATTGGCTCCATTCGACTTCTCTACCGACCGTATGTTTCTTCTATCCAACTATAACATATACTCACTGACAATCGCTGAACAGGGGTCACTATGATATTGTGTACAAGACAGAAGACGTACCTCAATCCACTACGTCAGTTCAAACTTACCTACAATACCACAATGAGACGCACAACGAACCAGTCATGGATTTGGGTATGTCGGATTTCATGACGATGATCCCTGGAATGTCGTACGCTGGTCCACAGCAAAGCTGGTTGCCTGGCGCAGGCTACGGTTACTCCGATTATTTGGCTTCCCCTCCAGCTTCCATGCCCGCCCTCGTTGAATCTCCAGAGCTGCAGAGCCGAACCCAGTCAATGTATATTCCGACTCCGAGAACTCAAATGGTCCCACCCTCCGATGAAATGCCGCAAGACATGGATATTCGATCAGACCATCACGAAGAAACTCAACCCCACTTTAGTGGTCAGTCGCAGACCAGCCCGTTTCGGTCATCTTATTATCAGTTTGAGCCAGGATTTGTCAGTGCAACATCCCATGTGCCTTTTAAGACAGCCATTTTCAAAAAGTATGCAACGATATACCGACATCCTTTACAGTCGCCGTCCGCTCTGCGACGATCATCCTGCTAACAGTTCTCAGTTCGCACTTTAACACAGCGCACTTTTTGAATCCTGACTTCCAACCTGAAGAATGGCGACCTGAAGACGAGCCCATGTTGATGACCAATCATAGCAAGGGTGGGCGACACAACAGCTTTGGGTGACCGGCTGACCTTTTACGTCGTCTTGTCTAGCAACCTGTACAGCCAGGATCAGCCCTCTTGGATCACGGAATGGTTGACCTGGACCTCAACGACGCAAGACAGAGTTGCACGAAAACGGTTGCCTGCATTAGTATCCTCACACCGAACAACACACAAAAACATCAGCTCATCAGCTACACGCTGAATCTCGACGCTCTTTAGAAAGAACCCTTATTCTACCCCCCTCGTGCCCACGACGAATTTTGCATGGATAGTAGCGATGCGCCCCACGACCAAAGACTTATCACCTCAGGGTACCTTAACAACAGCAGAGACCTAACCAGCCAACATCTTCTTCTCCAGCATGAATAACATTATCCCTCTGCGGACACAAGGGTCAGATCTGACTCACAATGATACATTACTTTCCAAGTACTTAATCATACACGTATGCAGAAAGTCAGTAGTAGGAAACAGGGCACGCTCAGTCGGGCGGGTAATGTGTGGCGATGGCGATGGTGAAATCATTGATGGCATTGAGCTGTCGTCACTCGTCGATCATTCGGTGGCAATGGTGCTCGTGTGGCGGGCACTGGTGGTCAACTTGTAGACAATATCTCAAGGATAATTTACAGAGAATTGAGTCATCGAAATGACTGATGACGCTTTGCTTCTGGCCGACGATGCCCAACATGCATCAGACGACGATGGCCTTGCTGACGGTTCTCGGACATACTGTTCTAGCACAGTAGCATTTTGCAATATCCCTTAGATTGACACTGATAATCGAACACAAGTTTCGCCAGCTCGTCTCAATTTTGTCAATGTTACGAAAGAATGATGGATGTACTAAAGACTTGTCGCTTTCGACTCATGACGACTGTAACCGCTGTTCGAAGTATAGTGTGGCAAATAGACCCCTAAAAGCCGAGAAATCTGGCGGGAGTTCCCGCAAAAGGAGCTTGCGCGATGGTTCTCGTTCTCCAAAAAAATTCTTGGCGGGCCAGCGGCACTTGCCGCAAATTCACACGCTTGCCCGGGCTTCGCAAATTCGCCTCGCTGCTTTGATCCTACGTCGCCGTCAGTCTGCCATCTCACTCGAGCCATCGCCAAAACCCTCGAAGATCATCCCACCGACTCTAGACCGACACACACACCTTTGATTTAATACACAAATACCGCCATCATGGTACGTTGAGCCACTCCTGCGCCCACCGCTCCGAATCGCCACCCCCGAGGCACACGACCGCCGCGAAAACTGCACCTGCGGCTCAAACCTCACCACTGGCTTCGCGAGCGATGGCGAAATCTCTGCAGGAGATGTATGGAGGAGCCAAATGGCTAACAATCACATTCACAGGTTCTCGCTGTCGATCTCTTGAACCCAACCCCCCAGGCTGAGGCCCGCAAGCACAAGCTGAAGGTATGCTATCATAGTCTTGTCCTCTCATCAATTCGCGGCGTCTGACTCCCAACTCCAGACTCTTGTCCCAGGCCCCCGCTCCTTCTTCATGGACGTCAAGTGCCCCGGCTGCTTCACCATCACCACCGTCTTCTCCCACGCCCAAACCGTCGTCGTCTGCGCCGGCTGCTCCCAGGTCCTTTGCCAACCTACCGGTGGCAAGGCCAGACTCACCGAGGGCTGCTCTTTCCGGAGAAAGTAGATGTTTCGTTGCGCATAGAGGGTGGATGGAAGGCGGTCTGACATGAAGACGGAATGAAACGATCGACATGGAGGCAAGCTTTCTGCGGCACAGGCGGACTACCACACTGGAGAACCTGTGTCAGCGACTGGACGACAATGGCATGTGCCGATGACAAGAGGCGCGCCGGATACTGTTCGCTATGGAGTTACGGAGTGTAGATACGCATTGGAGGTGAGGTGGCATTCGTCCAGCCAAACTCTATGGTGCGCATTTCTATGCTGTGTCGCACCGGAGTGAGGATCCTGGAGAACCCGTCGAGGAATCCTACCCTTGCTTTATTGGTGTATATTCCAGCGGCATCGAACAAAAATCTCATTATGATCTCAAACATCTTTCCCCCCAGTCAGCGTCTGGGCTGTCAGTCACGTGATTCAATCTGTGTACTTGACGTTTTCCTGCGCCCATTGCACTTTGTTGAACTCTGTCAACTAGTATATACGTACGTGAAGAGTATGAGGCTCAAGTCATTGGTACATGTAAGGTCAACGTTCGCTAGCCCACCGACATTGAACCTTATTACCTTCTCCTTTCCACGACCGTTGAAGCAGATCTATCCTCGTGAAGTATTGAATAAAACTTGAGCCAACTAGTCTTGTTCAATTTCGTCCTAAAATGTCTCATGTTCATGTTTGTCCGAGTATCTGCAAAATCATGACCCGAGGTTATTGTTCTTTCGATCTTAACACTGTTGCAAGCGACGAACTCAATCGGGCTAGAATCGGCCTAGTTGGAATTGATTTGGGCTGGAGACGACACCTTTTCAAGTTTCTCCTGGCAGGCAAACTCCAACCACTGAACTTTAGCCGCGTCCAACGACTTACCTTGATCCAAAGAACCCAACATCAGCCCCGAAAAAAACTCCCCCTTTGTCTGATAAGGAAACCCCCCCCGCACTTCTATCACTCAATCCAAGAACCATGGCAGCGAACTATACAACCGACGAATGGGAAGCTTTAATCCATAAGACGGCAACCACGCTCGTCGTTTCGGAGAACGAGTACGAGTGTCCTCCAATCGGTACGCGGGATTTCGGCAAGACGATTGATCATACTTTGCTTAAAGTTGAGGCTACGTCGGTGCAGATTGATGGGATTTGTGAAGAGGCGAAGGAGGGGGAGTTTGCTGTGAGTCTCTTCATTCTTTTTCTTTTCGTTTTCTTCTTCTTGCATTCTTCTTCTTCTCTCTGTTTTTCTTGTTTTTCTCCTTCTGCCTTCTTCTTCTCTGGGGATTATTTTTTGAACAGAAAATCTAATTTGTGAAACAGTCCGTCTGTGTCCGCGTCAACTACGTCAAACAATGCGTAGCCAATTTAAAAGAAACCGACGTCAAAGTCGCCTGCGTGATTGGTTTTCACGAGGGAACGTATGATCTAGCTTATAAACTCAAGTACGTATATCGATCGAACCCCTTGTCCCCTCTAAATAACCGAACCCGTTACACGAACCCCTCATCTAACGACCTTCCCCCCAGCGAAACAAAAGAAGCCATATCATCCGGTGCCCACGAATTAGACATCGTCCTCAACGTCCCAGACTTACTCGCCAAAAACTATCCCACCATCTTCACCGAACTCAACACTCTCCGTGCCGCAGCCCCCGCACCAACAATTCTGAAACTAATCCTCGAAACCTCGCAACTGAATCGCGACCAAATCATCGCGGGCGCGGTATTGGCTCACTTGGCCGGATTCGATTTCATCAAGACGTCAACGGGATTTAACGGCCAGGGCGCCACGGAGGAGAATGTACGCCTTATGAAGGCGTGTTGTGAGAGTACAGTTTTGCCGGACAGACGCAGGATGAAGGTTAAGGCTTCCGGTGGGGTTAGGTCGCTTGGAGATGCGGTTAGGATGCTCAAGGCTGGTGCCGAGAGGTTGGGGACTAGTGCTGGTGTTGCTATTACGCGTGAGGGAAAGGCTGCTGCTGCTGCGGGTTCGGGGGAGGCGGTTTCGTTTAAGACGGAGGGTGTTGCTTCGGGTGAGGAGTATTGAGTTTTTGTTTGAAGGGTTGAACGGTAGAGGAAAATGAACGAATGAAAAAGTCGCGTATCTTGACATTGACATTTTGACCGTAGAGACGTGAAACCATGTCAGAAAAATATAGTATCATCATCAATCTTCAACTTTCGATCCAACAATCATAACATTGACCTCCCCCCCTCCAGACCAATCACTTAACCTCACAAAGCTCACACATAAACTCTCTAAAATCGCCTTTGGTGGCATCTTCAATATCCTCCTGCAAATCCTTTCCAAACTTATCCGTATATTCACGTCTGACACGCATGAGATGCATTTTATCCCAATGCAAACGAACCAATCGCGAAATGAGAAGTTCATACCGTAGTTCGTCGTCTTTGTTCTTTTCGGCAATATCCTTAATTGCATGGCGGAGAAGCAGAGCATCACGAGCGGGTTTGTTGATGACGCCGTTGAGGATATGTGCTATGACTTCGCCCTGTAGAAGATGATTAGTTTTGCGTCGAGGGGGAAGGATGAGGTGGACTGACAACTAGGTTATTGCTCTTTCTGAGAGCCGCACGGGCGAAATTCTCCTTGTGCATTCTTTCGTATGTGCGTAGGACTTCACGTAGATGGGCATCGCTTCGGCGGATAATCACTTCCAACATGGCGGTTTCTCCGCCTTGTTTGGCTGTCAGTGCTCGGTGTAGAGTGTCGACGTCTCGATTGCGGTATTCTTGTGGATAAACGTCCTGCTCGTCCTGACGACGTGCTTCGAGGGCCATTAGGACAGCTGTTCGGAATTTATCCATTTTGAGCTCTTTTTCCATGCATTTGACCAGACTATCGGAATACCGTTTGTCTTTGAAGTCGTCTTTGATATAACCCATCTCGCTATTCGTGCGACCCATTAAACTTTCGATGAGGAGTTCGCGTCGACTGCCGTGGGATTGATACCAAAAGTTAGCCCAGTAGCCTTCGCTTTCCCATCGTCCAAGTGCAGTAACATAGACGGCTTTGCCAAAATTGCCAGTGACTTTCATCTTCAAGTGCTTGGGTAGATTAATTCCTTTGCCTTGAATTTTGACTTGTTTCTTGTATTCTTTGCGAACCTCCCATATTTGATCATGAGAAAGACCAGGTAGCACATCGATAATCTTATCAGCGTCTACTTTGCTGTGTTTGAGGGCTGAAGCAATAGCCTTTGCATCAGATTCTGGGTCGTATAGTTTGACTCGTTTCTTATCATCCTTTTTGTCTTTTTCCTTGGCATTCTTCGCATCTCGATCGAGTTTATCGTTTTTCTTTCCACCGTGTCGAGATGGTGGTCCGTCCAGAGGCTCCAAATCAGAGAGATCATCATCGTCTGGACGTATGGCAAGGGGCATGGGAGATATGGACTGCCACGTGCCGTGATATGCTTCCAGAAGAGGGCTTGGCGGTGGCATACCGCCTGCTCCGCCATTAGAGTAATGACCGCCTCCGTCACCACCAACAGAGAGCATACCCATCCTAGGCCCAAGTCCTGGAGATGGTGGAGGCGGCATACCCGGAGGATAAGTACTAGTCAATAATCGACTGCCCTTTGAGACAGAAGTGGTTCGATCACGTCGATCATGGCCAGGAGTCATGTCTACTACATTTGCACCATTTCGATATTCGCTTTCAGAATACCCTCTGGGAGGAGCTCCGGGTCGTTCATCTTTGGATCGTCTGTCATTGTAGTACTCATCCGGCGAATGTCCTCTTTGATGAAGTCCTGGTCGCTGGTCTCTAGGCGTCATATCAACAACATGAGCTCCATCACGATACTCATCTGGGGAGTAGTCTCGTCGACGTTGATCTTTGGATGATAAACCAGTCTGTGGTTTTGCTGTATACGTGATTTTATCTGATGCATGTCGCTGGTCCTTGGGGGTCATATCAACAACATGGGCTCCGTCACGATACTCATCGGAGGAGTACTCTCGTCGACGTTGGTCTTTGGACGACAAACCAGTCTGCGGCTTTGCAGTATACGTAATCTTCTCAGGCGCAGGCGCATATTGATAATTATGGCTTGAAGACCTAGGATCAGCAGGATTGGGTCGCTGCAGATTATAGCGATAAGATGAAGGATCCGAGGGCATTGAAGGAAACGGAGACTCTTGCGGATAAGGATTGCTGTATGGAGCATGGCGAGAGCGATTATTAGCTGCAGGCGCAGAATCACCATATGCCAAATGGTCATCATCATTCAATGGCATTGACGGGAAACGTGCACGTGGCGGCACATAGCCAGGCCGCTCTTCTGGTGGGAAATCCTTGTAGTCGCCCATGGTAAAGTCGCCTCCGGGATATGGCGTTGAGCCTTGATGTTGTCGAGGTGGCGAATATCTAGACTGAGCGCTGGGTGGTTGCGGAGCGTATTTGGACGGCCGGTCAGAAGCTCCCGCAGGCGCTCGCACTTCGTACGTCGGTTCATCGTCGCCATTGGAGAATGAGCCAGGCATGACCGAAGCCTGTTTTGGCGGCGGTGCATATCCGTATCCTGCACCGGACGGCGGCGAGGGAGCTTTGGCGGAGTAAACATCGCCACGCGACCTCGAGCGGTCTCGAGTAGCCGACTTGTCCCTCGCCCGAGACGAACGGTCGTCGGCGCGCAGGTACGACATGACTCGGCCTGGGGATTTAATTGTTTTGTGTAACCCGACACCAGACGAAACGACAGACACCAGACGAGACGACAGCCACGCAGCGAGAGAAAGAAGAGAGAGAGAGAAAAAGGGAGGAAGAGAAATGGCACCACCGCGAGAGAATGCTAGACTCGAACAGACGGCGGGTTCAGCCTTGCGAGCTCAGCTGGCGGCTCTGCGAGTCTCGTCTTGTCTTTGTCGTTGATGAAGCGGGGCGAGACGTTTGTTTGGCTGCGCCCAAGCGAGCCTTCATCTTAGCCTAGCTCCAACTCCCTTCCCAGCCTCTCGTTTAGGTGAAAGGAGTATATGGAAGAACAACAGCATGGCCAATTAGTAGTAGACGTCCTGAATGAATTGTCTATTATCTACAACAACTCACCATAACGTGCAAAAGCTAACAAGACGAAACTCATCGCTTTAATACGTACTTAGACCCCCACGCTCAGGGCATTGACCCCCGCCCATTAACTTAGCGGTCGAGAGTTGCGGTAAATGCGTCGCCATTAACTTAGGAACAGGAAGTACATTTGTCCGCCTTGATGAGAGACGTCTCTGGTTCTGTTCCTCCGATCTTGAGACATAACCATTCCCTGTCCACTGGTCGCAGCCGTCATCACGACTTGTTTGTCCAAACACGCTTTAGCCAGCTTTGGGCGTCAGTAAGCTGCGTTTAATATTTGGAGGCTATCTAGACGTACGGCATGATGAATGCACAAAGGGCTTTTCGTCAGGTCCCAGGAGCTCTGCGGGCGTCTAGATTGATTACAGTGAGCCATACTCGTTCGGCGAGACGCTTGCAGTCGACCGTCACGTCATCGAATCCGACACATTTCTGGTCTACGAGCCGAGTCCTTTTATTCACTGCATTCACGGGAACCTTGACATATCTCTATGGAATCAACGATGCCTCATCGCACCTAAAACAGCCATCCCCCTCTGGCTACACCACTACACCTGTATATGCCAAAAAAGCCGATCTCGAACGAGCCATTACGGAACTAAGACAGGAATTCGGAGAAGATGCCATTAGCACCGATGATGAAGTTCTTCGTAATCACGGCTACAGCGAATGGAGCTCGGTCAATATCGATGTTCTCCCCATCGCTGTCGCGTATCCAAAGTCTACTGAGGACGTATCACGGATCGCCAAAGCATGTCACAAGTACAAAATACCCATGGTTCCGTATTCCGGTGGTTCGAGTCTCGAGGCCAATTTCAGCGCGCCATTCGGTGGCATCAGTGTCGATTTTGCCATGATGGATAGAATCATCGAGCTGAGACCAGATGATATGGATGTCACTCTTCAGCCTGCGGTTGGCTGGATGGCTCTCAACGAACAAATCAAGGATTCGGGTCTTTTCTTCCCGGTAGATCCTGGTCCTACGGCGATGATCGGAGGAATGGTCGGAACCAGCTGTTCTGGCACAAACGCTGTGCGATACGGGACGATGAAAGAATGGGTAGTCAACCTCACCGTTGTGCTCGCAGACGGAACGATCATCAAGACCAAACGACGCCCGCGGAAAAGCGCTGCTGGTTATAACCTGACAGGTTTATTCGTGGGTTCAGAAGGTACTCTCGGTTTAGTAACCGAAATCACTCTCAAATTGGCCGTGATTCCCCAACACACATCGGTGGCCGTGGTCAACTTCCCTTCCATCCGAGCTGCGGCTGCAACCGCCCAGAGCGTCATTCGAACGGGCATCCCAGTAGCCGCCATGGAAATCATGGACGACGTCCAAATGAACGTCGTCAATCGAGCAGGCGCCACAAAGAAGAAATGGAAAGAAGTCCCCACCTTATTCTTCAAATTCGCCGGCACCCCGGCAGCGGTCAAAGAACACATCCAGCAAGTCAAAGAGCTAAGTCGAGCCCAAAAAGGAGGCGATTTTGAATTCACAGCCGATGCCGAAGAGCAAAAAGCCCTCTGGTCCGCCCGGAAAGAAAGTCTCTGGTCCATGCTCGCGTTAAGACGCGAAGGCGATGAAGTTTGGAGTACCGACGTCGCCGTGCCTCTCAGTCGTCTCGCGGATATTATTGAAGTGAGCAAAAAAGAAATGGACGAGTTGGGTCTTTTCGCCAGCGCTCTGGGACATATTGGCGATGGCAATTTCCATGAAAGCATCATGTATCAAGCCAAAGACCCCGAGGAGAGGAAAAAAGTCGAGGACTGTGTCACTCGCATGGTGGATCGTGCGTTGGATATGGAAGGTACTTGCACGGTATGTTTTAACATTCGACTCTCAGCAAGCTATATCGACTGACTCTTTTTAATTTAGGGTGAGCATGGGATTGGAATCGGGAAGAAAGCTTCGTTGGTCAAAGAACTCGGCCAAGACACTATTAATGTGATGAAAAAACTCAAAGCGTCGCTCGATCCGCTAGGGATCATGAATCCCGGCAAGATTTTTGATTTGTAGTGATATCAAAAGGATCGGAAAAATTAAAATGCACGTTATGATGTGCAGCAGAGATAGTCGAGTCCCCAAGCACGAGAGGAAAACTATTTTAGGTTGCAAATCAGGGTCTACAAGTTCACGACATATCACAAGTAGTTAACTTAACTGTTAGTATTCGACACCAGTTCCGAGACAAAAAGTTCAAGCGTCACACCCGGTCGTCAACAACACCTCCATCACCTCATTTCCAACCCGGCAGTCCGACCACCTCATCCCTACCCAATATGTCCAGCCGCAACCGCATCCCACCCACAATTGAACCATTCCTGCGCCTTCCGCCCGAAACAGCACTACTTCTCTTCACCAGCACACTGGGCTGTAGCGTCAACTGGGCCACGACGCGATTCATAGGCAATTTGATCACGCAGACGCGGGATGAAGAGGGGGTTGAGTCGCAAGATGAGGCTGTGGCGACTGCTGCTGTGTTGCTCGTGAGCTGGGTGCGCGATGGGGCGTATTGGAAGACGGAGGTGCGGCGGACAATGGGCGTGGATGTGGATAAGGCGGCGCTGCAAGGCCGTTTCGCCCTGGTGGATTTCTTGAGACGGCCGCCTTCATCATTGAATGGTGGTGGTGGTGGTTCGGCGGCGGGAGAGGAAGCGCTGTTGGCTGAGATGGAGAGGAGTATTGTCTCGTCTCTGGAAAAATTACGCAACGTGAATAACGCGCAGAAAGTCGTGCTGGTTCTAGACAATCCCGACGTGTTGCTCGCTTTGAACGCTGTTTCTGCGCCGTCGCTGGCTCGCTTTGTGCTCAAGTTGCGCAGTCAAGTATACTCCTCGGCGGTGATTTGCTCGGCCGATGCCCCTCTTCTTGCAGCGGCAGACGCAGCGCCAGAAGTTCCGCCCACGCCCATTGAAACGGAGACGGCTGCGTTCCTGGTGCAACAGGCACATAATGCGCGTTTCGTCATGAGCGTACGCGAACTGGATACCGGCGCTGCCAAGGACGTGAGTGGTGTGCTGCGACTTACGAAAGGTGGCTCTGCATATTCCGATGAGGATGAGCAACAAAGAAAAGACGGCTTGACAGAACTGGAAGCTTTGTATGTTGTACAACGTGACGGCGTTGTCAAAGTATTTGGAAGAGGTTCATCGGAAGGGGCATGATGCCCGAATAATATATGTAAATTAATGACTACAGTACTAGGGAGGATGCATAATGAAAGTCGAGAGTCTGAGACTCATAAAATTGACACCTGCTCGCTTTTTGATACAGTGACTTTTTGTAAGGGGCCTCCTGCCCAGTCGTAACATGATCGCTCGTTGATATCGTGAATCCAAAGAGAAAACAGGGTTTATCTCCCTTTGTGAAATGAATTGAACTCACTGGCCTCAATGCTGCGTGTTGGCATCCAGTGCTTTATCTTTTTTCAACTCGACCTGGTCGACGTTGACTGTAATCTTGGTCTCGGGCTTGCCAGCAGGGTAGATGCCATCGAAAATGGGATCTTCGCTACCAGTGGCAGATGAGACGGATCCATTGTGGTCGTATTCGCATGGGCTTGTCATAGAGAACACGTCTTTAAGCTGACCTTTCTGGACAGTGACGCTGCGCGTGTGGGTGATGTTTCTTTCACCGAGTTCAGATACGTCGCCGCCATTTGATCGACTCGAGTTGGTCTTGGGCATGGTATCGCGTAGCAGACGCCTGCGAGTAAGTGTGTACAGCAGGCTATCAATCCAACCGCAACTAGTCATCATGGCACCGGCAATGCACGAGAACGTGGGAGATGTTGATGCTCCACCGTGTGACATGCTCCACATTCTTCCAGCGGAGAGCGGAAGGGTAAGGCAGATGTAGACAATGGGATAGAGCGTCATTAATTGCGTGATTCGGTTGACGGCGTTGATAGTATTCATGTTTCGGCTCGGAGCATCGGGGTCATCGAAGATCCGTCTGGTCTTTTGACGTAGCTTGTAAAAGGTTACGGCATAAATGACGACCAGACCAAATTCGATCAGGAAGACCCAAATGTAGTGTAAACCCAACCGGTCTGGCTCGAACGCGCTTGATACCCAGCACCAAGCACCAGCGCGTACAAAGTATTGATTACCGTGTATGCCTACTCCCAAGCCAGTAAGGAAGTAAGCTGCAGCCCAAACACAAACAATCGCGACCGCAAAGGCCTTGCTTCCGATACGTTTGCCGACGACGGCTGTATAGAACGTGTGGAGGGCGATTGCAAAGACAAAGAACCCGCTGCTGACATCGCCAGAGTGGATGAGCCAGCCTTGACTAAAGCATGCATGTGATGGGGCCAGGATGGCGTTGCGTTTGACCCAGTGAAAGCTCAACATGAAGCCTAAGCTTTGTTGCAAATCTGCCAGGAGCAAGTTGAGCACGAGGACGACGTACTGGTTGAGGCAGATGTTGGAACTGTAATGATTTCTCCAGTTGATGAAGCGATGGGAAATGAAGCAGATCAGGCTCAGCGTGGAGAGAACCGATAGGAGCGCGAGACTACCAATGACGATCATGCCATTGCGAAGAGAAGGAGCCAAGCTGGCAATGCTGTATGGTGGTTCAAAGTACAAGTGACCTTGCCAATTCATGGTCTGAGAGTATTCTTCTGCCATGGTATGAAGCGTTGAGGAGTCAAGTTATGTTCTGGATTGAATTGGTTCAAGTCGGTGGAGTAAAGTAGAGGTTGTGGAAGAGTTTATGCGGGCGTTTGTATCCGTCTGCACTGATAGACAGGACAAGGGAGTGAAGCCGCGAAGAAAGAAGCATATGTTATCGAGCCTCCCAGCTAGAGACTTGGGAAGGAGTAGAGGAAAAGAGAGGTCTCAGGAAAGGTGAGTTATGTGGCGCGAGAAGCAGATTGTCTCCACAATGGAAGACTGAACTTACTTATATGCTAGTCTCACACATGCTGGCCCTGAACCGTCCATGCGTGTTGCAGGATAGGACTACTGCGGGGAATGCGTTCCAAATGCTGCGTCTGGGGAATATCAGGAAACTGTTTGACCTATCAACCGAGGCGTCCGGATGGGTATTTGTTTAGGCTATACCGCTTGCGACCAGGATAGAGGAATCCCAAGCAGGAGATTAAAGTTCAAGACCTGGCGTGAATGGTGGCTAAGCTCAGGGGATCCGGGGGGCAGCGCCGCTAAAGATTAACTTTGATTAACAGAAGTGTAATATGGGGGGCTTAAGACAGGTGGTCAAGTATAAGAGGTGGCGCAAGCAGCAGACGCAGGTGCGTGGATCGTTGATTGCACTGGACGATTACAGTCGATTGATGATAGGATTGGTTTTGAAGCGATGAGACGCTACGAAGATGATGTACAGACGAAGTCGAGACAATGTCAGGAGTAGCGTGCCGGCCGAGGGATGGCCAAATGAACGGACGCGTCGCTTGGGACGCCTCGTCTGGCCAGGGACGGTCTGGATGCCCAAAACGGCTGGCGGTAGGAAGACGACGGCACCGCATGGCGTCGATTTGGTCCTCGGTACTTTGGGCTCGCTCAGAAGGCGGAAGGGGGGATTCCGACGGGCGACACGTAAACGAGGGCTGAAGGACAGGGGGTGGTCGAGGCCCTGGACATGGAAGATGTTGGTGGTTGTGTGTGTGTGAGTTTGTGTGTATGTGTGTGTGTGAGCAGCGGCGGGCGGCGGCGGCTAATTAGATAGATGGAAGAGACGGGACGACTCCTATGACGGCCTCATGCAATAGTATAGTGTCGTACTCCAGTCCATCTACTTGACTTAGTAGACGACTTCAATCGAGATTAAGCATGTTCATCCCGCCGCTGAGTGGAGAGTCGTCGCTCATGATGGACGAGACGAGACGATGGGCAACGAACAGTTTGGTTAGACGCCTCGTGGCAGGCCGACGGTTGCGGTAGATACAGTGGTACACCATGTTGTATCAGATAGATAGACTACGGGACGCGTGGTGAGTGTCTGGGGATCGATGTATATTAATGTACAGCAGTCGTGTGTCCATATCCATATCCATGCATCCACGTATCCATGTCCCGCCGTACGCACTCGGCATGCACACTACTCTATCTCCCACTAACTACTGTCCATGTACGTGTCTACTACTGATCTGGTCACGACTCGGCATCTTCCGGGCCTGCAGGTCGCACGTCGGCCGGACTCAACTCCCACTAAACGGCATGATACATACCGCACCCGCAATAGCTCCTCCACTATCGGACTCTCCCACCACCACTATTTACGCTCACCTCACGCACAGGCTGACTACGCTCACTGCCACGCTGACGTTATGTCTCTGCCCTCCCGTGGCTCGCTCAAAACGCCACGGCCTCTTCGCCATCACATGTCTGCCGTCCAGCCATGCCCTCGTTCCAACCGCTCCAGCTGCTCCCCGAAGAACTGTTCCAGGACATCCTCGACCGCCTGTCCCGTGACTCGCTAAAATCCCTCAGCTTGGCCTCCAGATCGACCTACGACGCGGTCCTGCCGCTGCTCTGGAAGGAGGTCTCGTTGGTCGACTGTCGTAATTCGCACTCTCTACAGAATGGTATTCCGGATGATCACGATGATACGTGCGTAGACAACATCATACCTCGTTCGCATCGCCGTCAACGTTGACTGATTTCATCCCGCTTTAGTCCCATCATCAAAAAGCTGCTAATTCTAGCGACGTAAGTTGGTGCCACATCGAACTCCATCCCTCGGCTTCTTGTCATGTCATCTTCACCTTGGCCTTCCATTGTTAGCGTGTTTATTTTTCGTTCATCACCTGCGTCGCCTGTTCCAAAGTCTAATCATCTCCCTTGTAGAAATCCATCCGTTGCAGAGTGTGTTCAGATTGTCGAGCATCGCTGTCATTTGCCACCGCCAGCCATCTTCAATGAACTCCCCAGATCAACTTTCAGTTCTCAAACTCTTTCAACTGATCCCAGAACTATTCGCCTGACCCAAGCTGCTGTTCGTTCTATGCGAAATGTCCATACTCTACGGATAATATTTGGCCATCCGACTTTAAACGATGCCTTGCTGCGATGCTTCTTTGACAAGACTCGTGAACGAGTCACTCCAATACGCAAACTTTGGCTCGAAAGTTGCAGAATTGGCGCTGGTTGCGATCTAGATATTCCTCACAGCCCATATGGCCTACCTTTACAGCTTGACTTTAGCGGTGTCCAGAGCATTCGGTTTCGAAGACTGCCTTTACGTCCTGGTAAAGAACCAAGGCGCGTACCAGGAGGCTATGAAATGGTGCACGCTAGAAGTCAGCATGCTTGGGAGATGCAAGATGCAGTCGGCGGGACATATACCACTTCGGCCAATACTCTTATTGCCGAACAGACGGCCATGGGTCCTGTGGACGGAAGTCCTCCATATGCCAAGCAGCTACTTGGTTCTCCAGCGTCACTACTAACTATTTACAAGCTTCCCCATAAATGGGACGACGATATATACGAGGAATTGCAGGTTTATACTACCTCGAGAGAAAACGAGTTGATTGAGAGTTTCCACATCGCCGATCACCAAGAAAGATCAATGTTGGCATATCGTGGACCGTTACTTGACCCTGCGGCCCTGACAATGGTCGACGGCTTACCGCTTCCACCGTAAGAATGTCCCTCTGTTCGTTTAAAAAAAATGTGAACCTTACCTTCCGACAGACAGCTTCTCGCAATGCAGCGAGAAAGAATCCCCACTTCCGTTGCTGCTATGAATATGCTGAACTGTGCGAGTTCTTCATTAACTTCACTCAACTTGGATTGGATTTTGACAACTCCTGTGGCTCTTTGGTGTTCAAAAGATGCAGTATCACAGCAACGGTGGACGAGTTTATTTGTCAACTTGTTTGCCCTTCGCTTCCCCCACCTCCGAGCGTTTCAATTACGCAATGCGGTTGTGCGCGATACCGTCTTACCCCAAGGTCTTTATCTTCTTGACCACAGCAGACCCAAAGTCAGAAACAATAGGGCTGATCAGGCAGATGATGATTTTACCCTCAACGAACGACAGTGTCAACAGATTGACCTCGCCGGACTAGAATTCATGGAAGCGCATCTTAAATTGCAATGTCTCGCATGGCCAATGGAGCACTTTTTCTCAGAACATCCTCCATCAGCTGACATCACCTGCCGTGTGGAGAATGTTATAGACAATCTCGGGCGATCATTAGTCGATTTGCGGGTTGATTCAATCTATCGTGGAGCAGGAGAAGTGCAAAGTGAGAACGTCATGTGCTCAAATTTAAATTCTCGAGAGCGACGACGTAGATTCATTGAACGATTTGCTTCGAAAATGACGATACTGGAAAGCTTGAAGATTGAAGGAGGTATGCCAAGAGACGAACGCAGAGAGATTATTCGTGCAACACACCAATGTCCGCTTAAAAAGTTGGTCGTAATTGGAGTGTGCTACCCACTTGGCAATACTTGGGGATTGAATGGTGTGGATCTCACGGATGCATTGAACAGAGATGAAATTGATGTCTTGGAGGCCGAAGACAAAGATGCAACCTGGCAATTTGGTCTCAAGACTCCTGAGCCCGTTGCAGATGATTTCAAGTATCGATCTGAGTTTGGATGGCCAGCCGGCGCACCATTGCTTCACCACATTGCAACCTTTCATGCTTCCACCATTCGCGAACTCAAATTTTGTGGCTATAAAGGTGCCCCAATTTTGGGTTCAGAAACTCCCATCACTCGGCCCTTGTTGGCATCACTCAAACATTTTCACAATCTTGAATCGATCATCATGAGCTTCTGGCTCTCAACACGCTTCGAGCAACAGGCTCGTGACCGTGAAGTCATCAACTACTGGCTTGACTCTCGATCACCATCATCAACCGCACTTGTCCGCGTCACCAACGAAGACGAGGAGTTGTACGGATGGGCAAAAGAGCTACGCACGAAATTCGCCCCCAACGCAATCGCATGGCGTGTAACCAGTTTTCTCGGTCCATATCTAAGCCCCCAGGCAAAACAACGACCTGGTGGCGTCTCCGTGCGCGGAAGTTTCTGCGTTGGCGACTGGGGTGGCATTTTTGATATTGATGTCAAGATCTTCCAAACTGCACAGGCGCTAGGCGCTGTATGCTTAAGTTTCACGGGACCGAGGGAAGAACTCGAGACGGAAAGAAGAAAGTCAAAAGTAGACTCAAGACGGTGGTTTTGAATTTATTTTTTTCCAAGTTGCTACATTTCCTTCTCACTCGAACGCGCATAGTCGAATCGTCGCCGTGAAGCAAAAGTTGACAAACATCTGGATAGCAAACCCTTTTCGAATCCTCATGCGCAAAGCCGTATCGTTGACATTCCTTATGCGTCGCTGTGATAATTCAAGTGAGGACGAGCCTAGCTTGTACTGTAATGTATATTCCGCTCGAAGTATAAATAGGATGAGTTTAAACAACGACCATAACGACCATAACCCCCGTAACCCTCATAACGACGAGGGAAAATGTCGAGCTATGATACGAATACAAGAGTAGACTCCATTCCTTGCGGCATTATATTCCACGTACAGATTTCGATTTTTGGAGTACTAGATTCATTATTTTTGTGCTTTTTGTCTTGGTTATTGAGTTTACATCTGCTCTGATGGTGTACTGATACATGCAGGATAGTGCCCTGATGGAGCGGGATATATGTACCGATGGTGCAGGCGGGATATATGTAGGATAATGCAGGATATATGGCGTAGTGACAACTATATCTCGTGACTGTGGTCATATCCAGCTGGTTATATCTGGTCATATGTTCGTCTTTGAATTTAACGAAGTTAATTGATCAATTGAATAATCGCAAGTATTGAACATCTCAGCCACTGAAATGATTAGTTTCTTCTTCATATTCGTCTTTAAATTCAACTAATCGATCAATCAATCGCACGCAACTATTAGACATCTCAGCCATGAAATTGAGTCGCTAACTCTCCATATTCGTCTTCTCCTCCAAATGAACTACCATCATCATCATCGTCATCATCATTATAATCGTCTATATCATCCAGCGCGTCCAGCACATCATCATCCCAATCAGACTGCGAATCCTCCCACTCGGAATCCGAATCCGCTGCTCCCTCCCACGGACGCAAATTCCGCGGCATGCCTACATATCCACTGCCGGGGGAACAAAGCATGAAACGGACTGGTTCGTCTTCACCGTATAGAATTGGTCGTTGGTGCTCTGCCACAGGCGAGAATTGAAAGACGCGCATGCGGATGCCTCGCTTGTGGACGCGGGTCACGGTTCGTTCTGTCCAGACCAGTTCGCGGAGTTCAGAGGTTGGATGGTGGTTGGCGTCCCAGGTCATATCAAGTTTTTTCAGATGGGCGTAGAGCGGGAGGGCTTTTTCTAGCCAGGGGGGTAGGGCTTCTGGATCGTCGAGCTTGTCGTGTAGACTTCTGAGAATCTCGTCGTCGAAGATTGTGCCCGCCGGGAGGTGGAGAGACGTCAGATTCGGTGGCAAGCAGGTCGGTTCTTTGAGACCGTGTTCGAGCCAATGTTGTCTGCCGTTTAATCGCAACTCGCGCAGGGCTTTGAAATCGGCCAGGACGGGGAAATTCGGGATGGTGAAGTGAGAGATCCTGAACCATTCGTCACATGGCTCGTAGATGAAGGTTTGTAAGGAGCTCTTTTGATGAGCTAATGCCGCGAAGAATTCCTTGGGTTCGTGACACATGGATTCGACGTGTGGTTCTTCGTCTTCACAGAATTGCGACTCGCCTGGGAGTTTGTTAGTAGTGTTGAGATTACCTGTATTGAACTACTCACCGAGGTATAGATATTCCAGTGCTTTTGGCAACATCATCAACCTTTCAAACGCCTTTATCGTTATATTACATTCATCAATAGTGAGGCGTTTCAAGGGGATTCGGACCGTGTCCGGTATATCAGAAAGTCCCTCGTCCAAAATGTTTGCCGAGGAAATATGCACATCCTCCAGCGTGGGATGAGCAAAAATGGCCGAATAAGGTCTATGCTGAAGATTCCAAAACTCCGACGGTTCGCCATTTAAATGCAAGACCAGTTTTCGCAAAGCCTGTAGCGGACGAGATGTTCCCGAGGCCGGTTCTGGAGCAAGATATGACGCCTCCCAGAGCGGCGATAATAGCGATTCCATAGTCGTTTTCCAGCCATCTGCGCGCCGCCATCTGCCTCGATTGCAATACGGGCTTTCAATCGTGAGGTCATTGAGTCGCAAAGCAGCTTGAACGACATGCGTGAGATTGCCCATACTATCGTCCTTGGCAGACTGGAAACGAGCATCGATGGACCGAAGCATCAACGCACGTTCCGATCGACCGTTGAAGGCGCGAAGCAGGTTGTAGCATTCATGTCCAGTCCGCACGAATGCATGGCGGTATATATATGGCTCGGTGATGTGTTGGAGGCGTCGACTGGTTTGCGCAAGTGAACGTAGGGATTTTACATCGTCAATTTGTGCGACGATGCTGTCGAGTACTTCAGAGGCGAGATCGGATAATTTCTCGGCCATGTTATATCACAGTTGACTAATCTCGTTTGGTGACTGGTGGCTTGTACTACCAAACTACGGCTTGATGTTGCTTGAATTTGTTCGTTGAAGATCTTGGTCTATGGTGGAATTACAGCCAATCTATTTCAAGGGTTCAGCCATAATCACAACTAGTCAACCAAGACTGAACCCATAAAAAGCGAGTATGATCTTTTGCAAAGTTCAAACACATTAGACGCTGTCACATTTATACCAGACAAACAAGTACGTCGTTAAATCCATGCTCCTCATTATGATGTGTGAGATAATGCTAATGTTACATCTATTAGTACAAAATTGTTTGATCAAAGCCCCTCTATCCGCGAACATCAAGGCTATGCAACCCTGTTGATCAGTCTAATAGGAGTCACAATTACTTCCAGGGCTTGAACATTGATCGAGAATATTTCAACCTCCCATTCATCACCAGCGCGGACCTCCTTCTCACTGCCTTCAAAAGATTTGATGAAGGTAGGGCCTATCATGAATGCACTCGTGTTCAACTCGACAAGCATGCATTTGAACTTGATGTTTTCCAGGTTTTCGTAGAATGCCGACATGAAAAGAGCAGTCATACGTCGCGGAAGTGGAGAGTCCGGATGTTGCTTGAATTGAGCCCGCAGGTCCGTCATATTTTGGGGCACAAGGCGACCTTCTATGCTGGCTTGACGAGGAATTATTGACCTCGCTGCCTCGTCAGGAGGATGAGACGACGTTCCTTGTCCAAAGTAGTGCATTCGAAAAAGGAGCATAAGTCTCCAATGTTGCTCGGCCCCTCGTTTGGCCAACATGATGGCCCTTTCACGAGGAGGAAGTCCAATCTTAATAGATTCCAAAGCTTCATTACTGAATGGCAAGAAAGAGCGGACAGCGTTTGGATCATCAGTTTTCAGACTTCCTTTGCCATGTATGGATTCTTCACGGATGGCTGCTTCAATCTGCCAGTGCAGAATCATGTCTCCGTAACGTCGCAAGGGGCTTGTAACTTTGCCGTATTTTGGCATGCCCAAAATTCGGTGCATAAAGGGTTTGGTGGAGATACCTGTGACGCCGAAGGTCTTCAAGTAGTCAAAACCCAAGTGAATTGGATACTCTCCGTTTGGGTCCGCCGCAGCTGCTGGAGCAAGAACTTCGCGAAAGAACGTCTCTGAATCAGCTTGATCAGGACGAGCAACACTGCCTCTGAAAATTGCAGGAATTGCTCGTTCTTCGCACCACCGCGCAGCGATCTCACAAGCGAGCAACATCATCTCACGCACAACTGTTTTACCTTCACCAGGTTGCGCTGAAAAGTAATTTGTGGTGGGCGTGGTGCGATACTCGATGATGGGGTCGCCGAGGAACGTACGGCTTTTCTTGAAAGTTGGCATATCCAGACGCACTCCGTAGTTTTCCTTGTCTTCCCAAACATTGATAGAGCTTGGTGTTTCCTCGAAGAACAGACCGCCTGCAGCATGACGAATGCTCATACGTCCTGTAGCAACCTTCGAAAGTGTTTTGAAATTGTTCATGTCATCCGGTGTGAGAGAATCCAGAGCGCTAGTCCTCTCCGGTGGAGGCGGCGGTGTGCCGCCAACCGTCAAAACTAGTTCGTCTCGTTTGTTGTTTTGTTTGGTTCCCAGAATTTCGTCTACTTCCGCCGGCGTGATTCTTTTAACGTTCCGAACTATACCAGGAGTAATATCATGTTCAAGTATGTGACCCGTTTGGTCCATCCTGGCTGAAAAGGTAAGACAAGGGCGGTCTTTATCCAAGCTGAATAAGTCTTGAGCTACCCAGGCTGGTAACATTCTGTAATTCATATCTGGCATATAAATTGACTCGCACATGTGGCGTGCCATTTTTGCCAGCCGATGGTCGCGGTCAAAGAAAGCTGTGGGATTGGCAATGTGAATGTCGACCCAGTACTGGCCTTCCTCATCTGCCTTTCTAATTGAAATGCCGTCATCAATTTCCAACGCGGAGGCATCATCGACACAGTACACTGGCAAATCACCCCAGTCTCTGCGAAGGCCCGCCATGCTATCCTTGAGATCCTGGGCATTGTCGGGGTTTTCTATCGACTGCATAAGCGCTTGAAGTGGTCTGCTATCTTGTGAGTTTGGCAGGAGCAAATGCGGATCGTAGCGTATTCCATAATCGTACGGGGCAATAACTCCCAGTTCTTTTAGAAACAAAGCACCCGTCTGACTATTCAGAATGTGATTTTCGTAGAGCCCCGTAGCCTGTAGGACGAGCGGGGGAAGTGAATTGAGGCGTGATGTATTCCACATCAGGTTCGAAAGACACCAGTATTCGAAGAATCGTAGAATAGAGGTTTCTTCAGGTGTAAATTCTTGCCGGTTGATGACCTGCACGCAACTATGAGTCTTTTCCAAATTTCTATTGCGTTCACTCGGTCCCAATGCACCAAAGGGCGTTGGTTTGCGGGTTTTCCTACTCTTCTCGACGATAAACTTGGCCTTTTCAATGAAACTCGAGACGATCGCCGCTCCTTTAGACTGAACAATCTTATTTTTTTCGTTCTCTCCCATCGTTGCGAGCAAAGCTTGTTCTTCTTGCCATTGACGCAGCCAATTGCGAACGGTGGCCACAAGCTGGGTTTGAATTTTGCTCCGGATTTGCAAAAGGCCAGTCTCACGATGTGAAAATATGTGAAAGCTGAAACCAAAGCCAAATCGAGCAAGAGCTTGACGGACGGTGAAGAGTGCAGCTGGCGAGATCTTGTTGGCTGGTTTGTCTAGTAGCCGGGATGCAATTGACCGGAGAGAGCCGTACCTGAGATCGGATCCATGTGCTAACAAATCGTGCGCATTGTCCAAGGCATTCGCATTTTTTCGATAGACGGTTTTAGTTTCGTTCCAAAAGTGCAAGAGCCTATCCACCACTGGCGCGGATACAGATCGAGGAACAGACATATCTTTCATGGATGCTTCTTCCATCAATTTGGCCATACTCTTTACGTCATTCTCGTCAGGCAGGTATTTGATTATCGGTTGGATCAATTCGGGTGGGACGAATCCTGGCTGGCTGTATAGAATTGACTTTTCCGAGACATGTACCCATCGTCCTTGATGCGTGAGAAGTTGTGCCACAGGTCCAAGTCGGCGCACGAAGACTGCGACGACACTTTCGCGTTCACTCTTGCTAAAGTCCTGCTCGACGAGGTCGCCCATTTGTAGAAACTTCCCAGACTCCTCTTCTACGCCGTCATCTTGAGCAGAACCGAAGCTCGCTTGTGCCTGCATAGAGCTTTCATCATCTAGTAGCTGTTGACGGAGGATTTCTCGATCGTTGGGCAAACGAGAAAGCGTATTGAAGACACCGAATCCATCATTTTTCTCCTCGAATATATCCTTCTCGTGCAGTGCATTCGCCCCATTTATTTCCTGCCATTTGCGAAGCTGATCTCGAATTCCTACCCCGGAAAGTTTGGAAGAAAGCGATTGAAAGGTAGATGTTGAATCTTGCGGAGCTGATTCTGATATAGATGCATTTTGCTGCGACCTGTTTGCTGAAGTGTGGAGCGATCGAGCGGAGGTCGACGAGGATTTATACGGTGGTTTCCTTGAGCTCGCATTTGCATGTGTTCTTCTGGGGGTTTTTGAGAGTCTCTCTGAAGTTCTTGGTCCAGTTGATGATGTTGGAGGTATCGACGACGCAAGACGGCAGTGCAAGCAAACATATGTCGACGTCGACGAGCGAGCTACCGCGACTCTGCGACTGGCAAACATAGCACAGCGCTTACAAACTATAAGAAGGGGCAAAAAGAGAATGGAAATAAAATCATGTCACAAGAACAAGGACGGCTATTCGATGTAGGAAATATTGTGCTCGGGCCACCAAAGTTGTGACCTCACTCCCGAAACGCCGCAGTCGAGGACCATACCAACTCCCACAAGCCATACACCTGCCAATTGTCTGCTACATCGCCTGTTTTCCTTTTGTTGGAATTCTACTATTCAATATGGTGTCCTCAAAATTGACAGAATCGCCTTCAAAGGCCACCGAAAACTCCACTCCCCAACCTAGCATCTCGTCATTCATGAGATCTTCCTCGGACCGCCTTTCCCTCCCATACCCTTTCCGATTACCTCTGGGCATGACAGCCGCAGGTCTAGCTGGATTCGTTCTCGGAGTTTCACACGGTAGCTCAGAAGCTGCTCTTCGTTTCCGGGCGGAGAATGCCCATCGTTTTCCCACGACACAAACCGGTTGGTATCTCTACCATAAAAGCAAAAACTACAATGTTGCGCTAGAGGGCATCTTTGAAGGATTCCGCATGGGATTCAAACAGGCATTTTGGGTTGCATTGTTTATCAGTATGGAGGAATGTGTCGACCGCGGAAGAACAGGACTGGTACGGCAGTGGAAAATGTTCAAGGGACGACCATATGATGTTGAAGTGGTAGCAAGTCGGGATTTTGTGAGCAGTGTCTTGGCTGGTCTGGGAACTGCTGGTGCCTTTAGTGTCTACAATCGATTCCCAGTCTACACTACAACACGAATGGCAAAGATGGGTGCCAAAGCTGGTTTGGTTTTTGGCGTGGTGCAAGATTTGCTAAGCATGCTTCGAGGAAGACATCTGGGATACGTTGATTTCGTCAAACGACACACGTTTGGAACAAGTGAGCATGATGTTGTCAAATGATACCAAGACACCAATGCCGAATGAAAAAACACCACGCCGCCTTGACTTCTCGAACAGGCATTATTGGACCGGGCTAGAAAGACCGCCGATTCGCTAGATCTTGGCCATTGGTAGCTGAAATGCTGGCAGGATACTCTCCTAACATCTCAACTGTCCTTCGAGAGACAATGAAAGACGAAGATCGAACCACTCTCGTATCAACGCGAGCCCTACTCACCAACATCTCCAAATGAAGGGTCTCCAAATGAACGGCTTCTGGTTCGTTTCGTGGTCTTCTGCGAACTCTACCAACGAAAGGCGATGATAACTTGTCTTTCCGTTGCTATCAGCCTGGCTGCATCACAGCATTTTAAAAGCGACAAAACTTTGTTCTGAGTCTTGCAAAGCACTCGATGGCAACATCCTTGATGAATGTTCGCTCAAAGTCCTCTAAACTACACCAAAGTCAACAAGCTTCGAAATCGAAACTCCAGACGAACTCGTCAACAATCCATCTGCACAATTTCGAGCCTGATCGTCAGCAAACATGTCATGATCCCACGCTGACGAAAGTCCCGTTATATTCGTCGGGTATTTCGCATGCACTGGTCAAGAATGCATTGCAGACCGGCGCGCTTTCAATTCACTCAAAACTGTAAATTCAAGTTGAGGATTTCAGGTGGAAGCGGTTATTGTAGCTTCAGCTATAGGTCAAACTCTTCTGTTCACTGCTATCATGTAATCTATTCTACGTTTAAATCTTGTCAATGCTGGATCGAACTAAGCTCTCGGGTTGAGATTCTCTGTAATCAAGAGTCAACGTCACATCAGTCCGCGGTTGTGTATTCCATTTTTAACGCCTTGTAACTCCTGAACGCTATTCCTCACGGCAGACATGGACGAATTAGCAGTAGCAGGATACTCGAACATCGTCTCACAAAACATTCATCCACTCAAGGAAATTCAAACGCACAAAAAAAACATTAACATCATTAAAAGTCCTTTCATTAATATCATATCATAACTGATCACTTTTCACTTTTCATGCTTCACCCCCTGCGCCTCCTCCTTTGCAATCCGATTTTTATACTGCCGCGGACTCTCAACAGCATCGGCACCACGACGACCGAGTAACTTGGCCACCAGTCCAGTCTCCGTCTGGCTCCACATGCCGACTTTGCGTTCCTTGGCTCTAGCCTCAGCAGCACGATACTCAGCCTCCATGTCGCCAAACTCGGACCCGAATTTCGCTTCATACACCGTCGCAAACCCGTTCTTGAGCATGGCAAGCCCGACATCCGATCGCACAAGGCCGCCCCACGTGCGTTTCGAGACGGAACAGACGACGCGATCGTACTGATCGCGGCGATAGGGGTAGACGCGCACCGAACGGTGCAGAATGAAGCGCGTCAACCACTCCATCGCCTCACGACCAAACGGCTGTTCGGGACGGCCGAAATGCGCTCTTTCCGGCGCATCTACGCCCGCGATGCGGACGTGCAGCGTGAGGTTTTTGAATTTCTTCAGTTCGGACGGTTTGCGGCCGCGGAGCCAGCCCCAGCCCAGCAGCCGGCCGCCGGGGGTGTGGTAGAAATGGAAATTGTCCCCGTCGCCGACGCGCGTGACGTAGCCGTATAAACTCCTGCGACGGAAGAAACTGGGTTTGAGGTATTCGACTGTAGGAATGCGGCGGAGGTGGTTTTTGTACAGGCTTACGAGCGCGAGGGTTGTGGTTGCTGTTAGGGCGGAGATGGTGATTGTTTGGGCAGAGGTGTAGTGCGACCAGTCGGTGCGGTTGAGGTTTTTGGCCCATGAGTTGGAGGTTGGTGGGTTTGGAGATGGTGGTGGGGGCGCGTCATCGTGTGAAGGGTTGGGCTTGGTGGTCCAGGGAAGCCATGGCATTATGAATATTGACTCCAGTTGACTGTGATTGTGCTGATGCCGCGAAAGACATTGGCGTGGAGTCTAGGTTTGCGGAGTGTGGAGTGTGTACTTGTTGCCGAATTGGGCCTTGGTTACTGAGACCCCGTCTATATCGGAATTAACCTCGGGCATATGAAATCCCAATCTCTTGATATATAAATGGTATGAGAGAGAAGCTTTAAGTTGTGATGGAGTAGATTCTGATACATCGCCACAAAGCGAAAGTAATATATACAAAAGAATCTCGACCGTAATCGTCAATTAATTCACAATTTTCCATTCCATTTCACGCCATAAATTCATGTTTCTTCGTTTGACGCTATGCCATTGCAAGAAAAGACACAAACATCGCTAAAAAAATCATAATACGACAAGAATTGCGATTTAAAAGTTATCCCAACTCGTTCCGTGATTGCGTCGAATATTCGGGGCAGTTTCGTTAGTTTCGCTGATTTCACTAGGAGGATTGAGAGCTAAACCACCCCTAATATAGACATCGCGAGGATCAAAAGTCACACTTCGTAAACTTGAGTGGCTTGATGGCGGTATTGGTACTGAAAATGAAGCTGCGGGTGTACGATATCGTCGTTCGTCTGATTCGCTGCGGAGATGTGCTGTAGAGTTTGTCTGGAATGATGGCTCCTCTCGAGCGTGCACATCATGACTGAGTGATGATGGAGATCGAAGTTGCGTACTTGGAGGGTAAGCATAGTCGTTTTGAGTGAAATGATCGGTCTGTTGTCGGGCAAAAGAATTTCCATTGTAATTTGATGTTGAAGGTGATGCGCTGTTGAGCGAGTGAGGGGAGTGTGCAGGCAGAATGCCATGTCGAAGAGTAAATCGTTGTGAATATTCATAAGGAGAATCGTGACCTTGATAAGGTGATTTGTATACATCTTCCGGTGATGACCAGACTGTTGCAGTAGGAGAAAGTGTTTTATCGTCTGTATTGAGACTGAGACGTTGAACACCCGGTCGTTGCATTTCGTATGCGGCTTTGTCATTTAAATTCGACGGTTCATACTTGACCTGGCCTTGGCTCGAATTGGATCGCATGACTCGTGGTCCTTTTGCATCCAGACTTACAAATTCTTGTCGGTGAAAGAATTTGTTACGTATCAGCTCGATCCAAGCTGAAAATATGGTTGGTCGAGTTACAAAGATGAATGTTTCTATTCCAGCCAGACCCAGCATTACCAAGACAGAGACTACCATTGGTTCGCTAATCAGCCAGTGGCTGACCAGGTTGACACATTGATTTTTATCCGTAGGGTTGGTTATGAGGCATGCCAGCCAAGGCTCGATTCTGCTCATGTTGCTTCCAATTGAGGCTTGGAGGTGGTCCAGATAGACAAAAACAATGGAAAAGAATACGACATCGACCAGAATGATGGTGACGATGAAAATTCCACGCCATTGGAGCCAGAGGACTTTTTTCAGGCGAGAGTAAACAGCACGTGCGGTTTGGGTTCGTTCACTTCCACTGTAAGAAGGTAATCCCGATCCAGAAGCATTCGTTGAAGTTGCTGCTACTTCATCTGACCACAGGTTTTTCAGGTAAACACGAATACAATAGCCGAATGTGATCAGTTGTAGGATACCGGCACCAGCACCAATGGCCATGAGTGGACCCCAGAAATCCGCCATTGAGTTGTCGTGATTGACATGGCATGCATTACCAAATCGAAAAGACACACCAGTGGCAGTTATCGTAGCAGTGAAAAGGGCAGCAGATATGCCCCAACCCAATGCCTGGGAGATGTAAAAGAATTTTCGAGCCGGTACAATGTCCCAACAGATTTGCAAGTTCATCGACAAGGCGCGAATAAACACCCAAGTTGTCACAGCCAGTCCACCAGCCATGATGAATGCACCACTCCATGCGCATTCGAGCGACGAGTACATGTCGTTGGGGGTGATTTCGTTAAAGCATTGTTCTGGTTGTGCGACGAGGGGGATGGTGAATCCCAGGGCAATCATCGTGACAGAAACAATGAGGCATACGCTGAGGTAATGGCTTCGAGTTTGCTGTGCGGGAAGAACAATGTAAGAGATGATCATGAACAACATGAAGACGAGGCCGACGACGTTGAGCCATTGAGCAGCAGTGCTGTAAGTTTTAAAGTTGTCTGAATATGCCCACTCGGCAGCTGGACATGGTAGACAGCACGTTGGATTACCCGGTAGCCCGGGAATAGACGCACAAAATCGACCACCGGTAACTAATGATGGTCAGCATCAGGTGTGTTGAGCGACTACAGCAATACATACATCCACCCTCGTCTGGAAACAAGGAAGCATCGAGAAACGGGGCCAGGCAATTGCCACGTAGCAGGGTAGTGTTTGTCGTCATGATCCTAGTGAAGGGCGAATGTAGGTGGTTGAAATCGCGTGAAATGGTCGAATCAATGTCGGCATGAATATGAAGAAAAGTCTTGCGCAAAACCCGGGTCGAGCAGTGCAGTGTGTCACGTCAATGGGAGTCGATGCGAAGCCGCAACCATGTATGCTCGAGCCGAGGGTTATTTCAGACTAAAAACATCATCATGATGGACGAAGCGGGACGGACAATGACTTAAGACCAGGTCAATTTCAACAATCGTTGGACAGGAAGCAGTATATAAAGAGAGCAACGGACAGGTCGAGGAGGCAGACAATCGGAAAAAGAAAAGAAGAGAAGAGGTGCAAGTCAGAGGTATAGTTCCATGTCCCCGAAGCGAGGAGCGTCACAGGCGCGGCGACGGGTTGAGATGAGTGGACTGGACGGCGTGGGGCCATGGGCGAGGACGAGGGAGCAGAGCCATTCAGTCGGTTGGATAGGCAGAATCACGACGTTAGCTCAGCCGACCCCGGCATGAAACCGGGTACAGGTACAGGTACATGTCGATGAGTAGAGAGAGGACTAGGCCCAGCCAGCCGCGGTGGACCAATGGTGCAGCGGGCGGGGGAGAGGCCAGACGAGCGCGCGATGAGGGCTGAGAAGAGAGAAGAGAGGGCAATCTGGCGGACGAGGAGCGTTGTTTGGCCGGACGGACATGGCTGAGTCTGTGAGTCTGTGAGTCTGTGTGTTTCTGTGTATGTTGGTTGGTCGGTCGGGCTGTTGGACGCCACCGTCAGCAAGCGATGTTCCCCTGTGCTGGCCACTCAAGCTGGAAGTGTACATCGCCTACTACAGACTGGACAGAACGCCTAGTGCTCGCGCAGTTGTCGCATGTCACTATTGATGGCTGGACCTGCAGCACATCCCTGCGACGGTCGTCGTCTATTCTCTGCCGGCCACGCACTGCTGGCCGAGGTGATTCGCAGGCTGGACGCTGCGTGTTCTGCCTATGAACAGCCGTGGCGGGCATTCCGCTCGTCACACGTTTGGCGAGCGCGTCTATCCGTCTATTCGTCGTGGAGAAGAGAAGGAAAGAGAACATGACATGTTATGTTATGTATCCAACACACTCGACTCTACGTGACTGTCGTCTACGGTGCTTTCCTCTCCTCGACATGGCAAACATAAATGATCGTCCCATCGCGTCCAGGCCCCCCCGCAACGACCCAGCAGTGGCGTGCAGGTACGACGAAATCCCGACCAGGCAGGGCCTCAAACGATGCCGAAAGCAGAAGAAGAACCGCAACGTAAGTTAGGCTGTAAGTTGAGTTGCCTTGGCCTGCTCCTGCATCAATCAATTTAATCCTCGTCGTTTGTTCGTCGGGTGATCGGCGTGTCGGGAGATGATGACTGCACAAGTCTGTCTGCACACGGCACGCCCAGAATTGCCCTTCACACTTGGCACTCAGCACTCAGCTCGTGTCCAGCCAGCCAGCCCAGACGGGATTTGACGAGAATTCGACAGTGGAATTTACAATGGTGGACGAATAGAATAACAGCGACAGCGACAGCGACAGCGACAGCGACACAACCGCAGCCTGGCCCGATGCTGCCACACTACGACGGGACTCCGCCGCGCGGCAAACAAGGTTTGACACGGTTCATCAAAGTCTAATGCGCGCCGAACTGAACTAATTTGCCTCGTCGGGATAAATGGCAAAACATGCACGGAAAGGCAAACTTCGATAGACGCGAAGTCTTCCACCCAGCCAATGCCACCTGCCGATGCCCAAGGTCCTCAATCATTGGAAAGACGTCTGTGTTGTTGTGCATGTACGCTACGGAGAGTTTTATTGCTGTGCCTCCCTCTTGTCGTCCCAATTGAGCGTGTCGTGTTGCTTTTTCTGGTCGACAATCATGTCCATGCCCTGCCGTGGGCGTCTCCATCGCAAACGCAACGACGGCTCCATGTCCGAGTCTGTTCAACCTGACAGGCGTCATGCTCGCTTAGGCGTTTACCCCAGGCCAACTCCACAAAGTCCGAGACAACATGACAATGAAACAACGTGCTTCCAGAAACGCCATTTACCCCAGTGTTTGACTCGACGCGACGCCCCCGCCGCCGTCCATCTCCACCTGCCACAAATGTATGTGACACCGAGGTCAACTCAGGCATCTTTACCCGTATCACCGGCATTTCAATGCAGCTGTCGTGTGCTCAGCCATGTCACCCATACCGTGGGAACCCTCCGCAGTTCAACGTGCCGAGCACCACCTCGTTGCTCTTCCCCAGACACATGCAGCCAGTGTCCGTAATTGGTTTTGCCGATCACGGAAACCCCCATATTGCGACCGACCGTTATTGATGCCCAAACCCCTCTACACTCATGGACAGCCCATTGGATGTGTAGTAGTCTGGCTCGTCGTCGGTGCAAGGGTGCCTCATGACCTGCCATTCATGACAATTACCTGACTGCCGAGGCTATTTTCATACCAATTTGTAAATGTCAATCCCCAGGTGGAGTGCAAACAGCATCAGTAAGAGCTGCCGGGAAAATGATCAGTCAGTGATTGGTGAGGATACGACGCTCAAACACGCACCATGAATGAACCACCGGCAATAACAAACACTTCCCATCCACCTGCATGTACTTTTCCTCGAGCCATTGCACTTTGTTGTCGGAAGAAGCGAATGGCCCCGAGAAGAATCAGGACTAATGCCGAGCCCTGAAATATCACGGCCAATGGCTTGGAAATGACAAAATAACCGAACTTCGGATCGGGGTTGCGTGAATGGTGAAGACGATACAATTGAGCAATGAAAATACCAATCATGGACAATGCTGCCGATGTTCGAAGGTATGCTAGAAACGTCCTCTCGTTTGCTATAGGCCATCAAGGTTAGGACGGCATGTTGTGAATCAAACACGCAGACCAAATGCCACGATGAACGGACAATTATTTGACATGCAGAGTTGTACTCACCGAGATGGTCTCTGCACTCGACGTGTGGAACAGAAATGCGCACATGATGCTTCCAGAATCTGCGGATGGGGTCGTACCAGCGCTGCGTGCGCAACACCGAGCTGTTCAAGGTACGATTTGCCGAGATGTAAGACAGGACATTTCGCAACTCGGTGGCCTCCAATTCGTCATCGGAATCGTCGTGTCTGCACGAATCGTGATCATCCTTGTGATGCGACGCAACCCCGGTTGTAGAGGTGCAATGTTGATCGGAATCACTGTTGGCACTGCGGCGGGCGGCATTGGATCTCGCGTCCATGATATGCCGGGTTTTTCAACGCTGATCACGGCGACTCACGGGCCTGCCACCGGACAGTCCACGCCGAGTTGATGCAACATGTGTCTGTAAGGGGGATGCTGGACCAACAACCGATAATGGCTGGCGAAAACGAGATGCAAAAATTTGACAGAACTGAGTGTCCACCGCTGCTTAGACTACGATAGGGGTCTGACTACCACTGCTAGTACGGACGGTATTGGTATACCGAGACCCTAAGAAACGCATAGAGCCGCTCTTATTATTTATTACATATGTGCAGTCTTCACCCCGCGCCGCGCTGTAAGGCTGGAGCCTTGGAAAGTGGCCGGGAGGCGGCTTTTTTTTTCCTTGCAGCTCTCGTCTGATAATCATCTGCAGTCTACAACAACAACAACTCCAGCTGTGCCTGTGTCTGAACAACCCGTTTCCTTCGTCTTGCGTTACTTTACATCGTCTGCTGAATCTTCTCATTCGTGTTTCCCTCCTTTACCATGCTGCGCTGCATCTAGTTACATTCTATCGCCATCGCCCTCAACTGCACCACCCGCCGCCACAGAGACCACCCGCCAGCTGCGGTCTTTCACCTCCAGCCATGGCTCTATCCAAGTCCACCCGCATCCTGATCCTGCTCGCCATTGACAGCGCCTTCTTCCTCCTCGAACTCATCACCGGTTACTATGTCCACTCTCTCGCCCTCGTCGCCGATGCCTTTCACATGCTCAACGATGTTCTTTCACTCTGTGTTGGCTACTGGGCCGTCAAGGTCGCCACTCAAAAGACGAGCTCTAAAATGTATACATACGGCTGGCAGCGAGCCGAAACTCTTGGTGCCTTGATCAACGGTGTCTTCCTCGTCGCCTTGTGTGTCACCATCTTCTTGGAGGCCATTCAGCGCTTCGTCGAGCCTCAGATCGTTTCCAACCCCAAATTTGTCTTGATTGTCGGCTGTCTGGGTCTGGCTTCGAACATTGTCGGTTTGTTCTTGTTCCACGATCATAGCCATGGTCCTGGTGGACACAGCCATGGTCCTTCAGGCCATTCGCATGGAGATGAAGTCCGCGATGCTGAGGAAGGCCATGCCGGACACTCTCACGAGGAACCTGACATGAATGGGTCCGCTTCAGAGACTACCGTTGTAGCTTCTCCAGCCAGCAAGCGCAAGTCGACCAAGCACTCGCGCCGTCGCTCCAGAGCTCAATCCGATGTTGAAGATCTTCCCATCAACCCAGGAGCATTGCGCCGATCCATCATTGAGGCTGGTCGCTTGGACACGGTCGAGTCTGAAGAAGTTGGCCCAGTCGTTCCCAACGATGAAGAAAGCCACGACCATATGCACGATTCGCCACTTCTGAAGAACAAGCATTCTGGCTATGGTACTACAGCTCGTCGCTCGATCGATCACAAGCAGCACAAACACTCCCAGCCCAAGGATGCTAGTGCTGCTCACGGCCACTCTCACGGTGATTTGAACATGCGGGGTATCTTCTTGCACGTTATGGGTGATGCTCTCGGAAACGTTGGTGTCATTGCTACCGCTTTGATTATCTGGTTGACCGATTATTCGTGGCGCTTTTACTTTGATCCCGCCATTTCCCTTGTCATCACTATCATCATTCTTTGTTCTGCAATCCCTCTTTGCAAGGCTGCGTCTCGTATTCTTCTTCAAGCTGTTCCGGCTGGTATCAGCATCGATGACATCCAAGACGATATTCAAGACCTTCCTGGCATCATTTCCTGCCACCACCTCCACGTCTGGCAACTCTCAGACACGAAGCTTGTTGCATCTCTCCACGTGCAGGTCAGCTTCGATTTCGAGGGTGATGGTAGCGCACGCTACATGGAGCTTGCCCAGGCCATCCGCAAATGCCTCCACGAATACGGAATTCACTCGTCTACCATTCAACCAGAATTCTGCCTCGACCCAGAACACGACCACATGGACGGCACTAATGATGGAACCCCCTCAGCCACAGGTTCAGCCGCTAAAAGATCCAAGCCAGCCAGTCGTATCGCAAGCCAAGCTGGTAGTGTCCGCGAGGCCGATGCCTGTCTCCTAGGATGCGGCGACGAATGCGGAGACGGCAAGGCCTGCTGCGATCCTCCAGCAAGCAGCAAGGACGGTTCCCACGACGGCCACAACCACTCGCACTAAATCTAATCCAACCCCACCAATACCACGAACCAATCTGTTCGCCCATGTTCATTTTCTTTCCTAGAAGATCAAAACAGCGGAATATCAGCCCGTCTTCTCTTGCTGAATAGCAGATAACAATGAAGCTTTTCCCCTTTTGATCTTCTGTATACTGCAACTTGCTTGTTATATTGTCTAGATAATTGTATCGACATTAGAGCCGAAAAAGAGAAAGGGACGGAGGAAGGGACGGAGTAGAGGAGTCGATCATCCCGTTTTCGAATACCTATGTTAAATTAATGTCTTCGTCGGAGTAATGGCGTCAAGATGAGTTGAAGATGGAAGAAAGAAGAATGGAGTCGAAGATTTTCAGGACGATGGTCCTGCTTGCCAAAGACACTATTAACAGTTATATATATATAGTCGCGATAAAAGAACGTCATACAGTCTCGGCATGTAATATTCATAAATGGCATTTTCACATAGTCGTATCCTATAGACTTTACTCCAACATCTTACAATCAATCAATCTTTTACATTGCCTTTTTTTCGATTAATATCTCGCGAGGATATACAGCTCAATGCAAATCAGAGCTCGTCGTGTCCCTCATCATGTCCCTGTTCTTCCTCCTCGTCTTCAACGTCCTCCTTGGACGAATGACGCGAAGGAATACTTCCTTGCTCCTTCATCTCAGCTTTGAAACTTTTGCCCGCCGCCATGATTTTGGAATATGTGTCTGGATCTAACGAGTCGAGATCAATCGATTCGCCATTGGGTAAGAGCTGACAAATCAAATCCTCGGCTTCGGCGCGGGAGAGATCGTCGTTTTCCATGTTGAGGTTGAGGTTGGGTTTCTTCTGGTCTTGTTTTTGTTTTTGGTCTTCTTCTTTCGTCTCGGCGGGTAGAGAAGCTGGGTCGGCTAGGAGGCTTTCCGTCAGGGTTTGTTTTGGGGTGGTGGAGTCGCCCATTCGGAGGCCGTCGATCCAGGCTTCAATTTCATCGTGAGACCAGGTTTTGGCTGGGTATGCTCTGAACCAGGCTTTTTTGCCGTTGGTGGCGATGAGAGAAATCTCGTCTTTTGGCGAGACTAGGTCCAGAGTGCTGCGTAAGGCGGCGTTGGATGGGTTAGAGGCTGGGAGTTGGAAAAAGGGAAACAGCTTTCGCTTTTGCGAATGTTTGTGTTGGATTTCGCTCAGAGCAGTGACGATGTCGCTTGTGAGGGGGTTGGTGCTTGCTTCGGCGGGATGAAGGGCCAGAATACAGACGCCGGCTTTGGTGTTGAGGCACTTTTGTTGGAGAGAGACTTCGTCGGCTAGTGAGGCAATAAGAGGCGCTGGTTCGGGGGTTGCTGGCTTGACAGGTTCCTTTGCGTCGTTCGTTTCTCCTTTATCGCCTTTGTAGGGACATTCGGCGGGATCGCCATCTTCAGCACCAGGATGAGCGGCTGGCTTGGAGGCTTTAGGTGCCGCAGGTTTGTTTGTTTTGCTCTTCTTTTCCTTCTTGGCCTTCTTCTCCTTTGGTGCAGGGTCTGGGTTCGGCGATGCAGCTTGGGAAAGAAACTTGACCATTGGGTCCTTCTTCATTTCGCCGTCGTACAAGATAGGTTCTTTGCCATTTCCAGGGATGAGGACCAAAGCAGGGAACTTTGTTGCCTTGAACTGCTCCACAGCCTTTTTTTCCTTGTTCCGAATCTGTGCCACATTGATGCTGCCTTGGAAATCAATGGCGAGAGCTTTGAGCAAGGGACCGGTAACGCCCTTGTCGCTGAAAAGAATGGCTTTGGGTGCGTCGTCCTTGGAAAGCCAGGCTTCATAATCGCCATCGTTAAGTCGAGAAACACGATTAGGGATCTTCTCCTTGACGGCTTCAACAATAGCCTTGGCTGTGCGCGCACCCTGATAGTCCTCGACAATTGGTCTTCCCGGTTTCTTGCCAGGCTTGACAATCTTCAACGTGGGGAAGCCCTGTACACCCATACGGCCACAAAAAGATTTGTTCTCTTCGGCATCACAGTCGACCGCGGCAACCTTGGCCAACCCTTGCAGGGCCGTGGCAGCCTTTTCGTAGGCTGGCTTGAGGTTCTTGCAGTGTCCGCACCAGGGCGCATAGAACTCGACTATGCTGGTGTGGTTTGATTGGGCAATGAGGGAGTCGTAGGATGGGCCGTCAAGCTGTAGGACTGGACCGGATTTGGCGTACATGCCATGGACGAGGGCCGGAGGGAGCAGCAGAAGCGAGGCCGCCGTGGCCAGCAGTGAGGGCATCGTGGAGGTATGAGGAGTGGACGTTGTTGGAGGCGAGGCGAGAGTCGAAACGAGTCAACTTCACCGGGAACGGAGGAGTGTCATATAGTTAAGTAAAAGTGTAAGTGTAAGTAAAAGGTAGCAAGATGAAGTTCCAGGTGTCCACTTTGGACTGGACTGGACTGGACCGAACAAAGGTTACATAATAATGTCCCTTGGACAAGACTAACTAAGTAAACAGCTGGACCCAATGCAAACGTGGGGTAAACTAAGTTATCTACATATTGTAACGTCGTCCAAGTATAGGCACAGGCATAGACACTGGTGATCGCCAACAACGCTTGATACACCCTCACCCTCGATCATTATTACACATACACACCTACATACACATACGTCCAACAACATGGCCACGGCTTTGCCAGCAGCCCTCAAGACTGCCGACCTCCATCGCTTTGCCGCCCGCGCTGCCCAGCTCCAGAACTTCCGTCCCGTCATTACCTACTGGTGCGAATACTACGTCCTGCAGGGCGTACTCAGCAAACAGCTTCACGCCAACGATCCACAATGTTCCGAATATGCCATTTCGCTCATGGACAAGCTGGAGGCCTTCAAACAGTCACATGCGACCGACGACACTGTCACCGATGATGTCGCCGCCAAAGCATATGTCGAGAACTTTGCGCTCGAGACCTTTGCGCGCGGCGATGATGCTCAAATGACAAACAAGGTCACTCGTCAGACGGCAGATACTTTTCAGGCGGCTGCGACGTTCATCGATCTGCTCTCCATATGGGGCACGGTGGATGAGGAGCTACGAGCCAAGAGCAAGTATGCCAAGTTCCACGCTCTGCGGATTGCCAAGGCCATCAAGGCTGGAGAGGATCCGAATGACAGCAATCCGGTGGTGGAGACGCCTCAAGTCCCGCAGATAGACGACGATAATGTGGATGCCGAGTTGAAAGAGCTGGAGACGCAGGCAGCAGCAGATACCCCAGCATATCGACCGCCAACCGTGGAGAGTGCACCCGATAGCAGGATACCTTCGAGACCTACATCAGTGGTGCCTGACGAACCATTTGAGGCACCGCAGGACACTGCCGATGCACAACCCTCAGAGGCGCCACGCGAGGATGAGCACAAATTATCCCCTGACGAGCCTTCAGAAAGCGAGAATGTCCGACATGCCTCTTTGGGAGGCGGTTACTTTCCTGCTGTTCCTGGCACTGCAGAACCGGCAGCAGACAACATGTTCATAGATCCACGAGCCACGGCACCTCCTCCAGAACTTCAAACGCCATTCACCCCCTCTGCGTTCTACAACAACGCATCAGATCCATCACCTACGCAGACACCCAACGTAGCACCGCCACCACCAGCACAATCACTTCCAAGACCATTCAGTATTCAAACGAGAAACGCGAATTTCGGTCCAGGTGGTCCACTCACGCCGGCTGCGGCGATAGTACAGACACCAGGCACCGTTCCACCCCCGCCGCAATACAACCGACAGGCGACAGGAGGCTCATACAACACGGATGATGAAGCTGTGTTGGCGGCACAGAAACATGCCAAGTGGGCGATATCAGCGCTGAATTTCGAGGATGTGCCTACGGCGGTCAAGGAACTGCGGATCGCTCTTCGAGCATTGGGTGCGAGTTGAAGTGATTCCCGGGACATGGCATCTTTCATTACATGGATAGGATGATGGGAATGTAATGTGTGAAATCAGCGGACACTGTTGCAAGTGATGATGTTGACCATTTGGCTGCCGTTTGTGGAGATTTATTTGTTTATCGCCCGTGTCAAGTCCCTCGAGTACGCAGCATCGTATCGTGGGGCGAGCTGGACGGCAGCCGGTACGACTAAACCGCCATTCGTCTCAACTTTTGGATTTCTTGTTTTGCCCACTTGGGGCATAAACAACATCCCATTCTCCTACTATTCGCAGTACGATTCAGAATATTCGCCATGCCAGGCAAGGTCAACCTCGAAATTCATAAGACACTTATCCTCCGGCGATTGGACCAAGGGCAGACCATCGATGAGGTCCTCTAAGAGCTATCTACAATGATTAGAGGGGGTGTTTCTCGCGCTACGTTGATGCGACGGATGCGCCTTTGGCAGGCCTCGATAGTGACGCCTCTCGATCGATATAAAGAGCAGATTATACAATGGTTGGACGACGGCAGAGACTATGAAGAAATTCTGGATCTCATACAAATCGCAGCTAGCGGTCTAAGGCCTAGTCTACGAATACTGTAGAGGAAGCTACACAAATGGAATATTAGTAGCTACGAGGTCTACGAGGACCGCCTTAGTGACGAGGAGCTCTCTCAAGTTATTAAGGAAGCCTTTATAGATATACGCGAGACCGACGAATACCTCGCCGAGATAATACGTGCTTAGCAAGGTGTGTTTATTAGTTCTAGAGCAATTAGACACCGACGCCGAGTAATGGGCATGTATAAACGGATACTAGACGGCTAGCTAGAGAGGCATCGCGCCGCCGTTAGCGACTTGATTCGCACTAAGCTCGTAAGGGGGCGTATTGAAGACTTCGGACGAAACATGCTCTACATATATCTTCGAAGCCGCTACGGCATAATTAGAAGGTTAGTCGAACGCCTGACTCCGCGCTCGTAGTGTATTCGTAGAGAACGCGCAAATATTAATATTCTATAGGGATATCGTATACGAAGAACTTAGAGCTTAGAATCCCGTAGCTATATATCGTCGGCGAAAGCGGTAGCCTTATAAAGATTACAACACAATCGGCGTACTAGGGCCTAATTACGCCTAGTCGATAGACGTATACTATAAACTCGAGGCCTTTAGTATCTAGGTCTACGCTGCAATCGATGTCTACTCGCGTTACATCCTCTAGGCGTACGTCGGTATTATAGCTAGGACGGCTATATCTATTATATCGTAGTATATTACCGCTATTTAGACCACTAGATGCCTTCCTTAGATCCTTCGAACAGACCGTAGAGGGGAGACGATAATCGCTACCGACGTACACTACATGCTACGATAGCGTATACACGGCGAACTACTAACGTTTAGAGACTGCTTTAGGTTTAGTACAAGTAAACAAAATCAACGAATCGAGGCTTAGTAGGGCTAGATATCAAAGAGCTCTATAAGTCGCTAGAAAGACTTCTTCTCTCAGCTTGTAGAGGATAGTCATTTTGATCGATTTCAATAGAGTCACCGTATTGCCTTCCTCTTTATCTATATGCCTATCGTATAAGTAGATATCTATAAATATATTCACGTGTAGAATATTCATTCGATTCGAAAGTAGCTACGACGACTACACTATATACTAGGCGTGCTAAAGCTACTATATAGCTGGCCTAAGAAGACTAGTAGTCGGTAGTGTACTATTCTATTGCTAGTAGAGCCGCCTTTGGATGAAATCAATCGATTTAACGAGGATCTCGCAGGTTTCGGTAAGTTTGATTCACTTACTACACGTAGTAGATACGATAGTACCGTCGGATCTACTACTTCCCTCACCGCTCTTTCTTCGTCTCGTAATAGCTGCAAACTTCGATTATGCGATTCGTAGTACGCTCGCTATAGACGCCCTATAAGCGCTATATTCGTGCATATCGCTAATGTATCTAACGAGAGCGGATACGGCTTATATAGCTCGTAGTTAGCTCGTAGTTGAGCGTAACACGAAGGACGACAATCTAACTAAGAATATAGACGCAACCGAATATCTACTAGTCTAGACTATGCTCTAGTGCGCTACGAAACTTGAAGAGCTTAGTTATCTATACATCAAAGATAGCATAGTTAATAGTAAAGGCGAGAGGTTGTATACGAAGGTATATAAGGATCTACGAGATGTAATAATATTCCACATCTATACTAATAGCGAGCTACGGCTCACTGAATTAGAGAAGCCCGTAAACGGTCGAGACTAGTAGCCGACTAATAAGATCCGAGAACTATTTATTACGAACCCCGAGGATCTTCAAAATGTAGCCGGAGAGCCTAATATGTTTTTTAAGTAAGACGGGTAAGCCGGCTGTTTCTATACTAGCTCGTAGTTAATTAGCAATTGGCTCGCAAATGTTTTCGCATAAGTTGATACCCGTCGTTTATATTCTATTCATTTCATCTCTTCTCTTTACTTTCGTCTTAGCTTATATTATCTCGCCTTATCTTATCCTATAGAGGTTCCTTAGGGGCCCTTCTATACTACTACTAGCCTTAGTTATATAAAGGAAATTGGTGATCTATTGTTCTATCTAAATTGTGGCCTAAAGAACCCCGACCACGTTAGCGAATTATCCGTCGCTACAACTACGAACTACAAACCGAATAAGACTAGTAGTGCTACGGCAATAAACGTTAGCCTCTCGTCGTCGCTAGCTCCTTAAGCGCTACCTAGCTAGAAGGTGTTTGCATTCTACCTACAAGTTAGTAAAAGGCATAGGTAGAAGGGTATTCGTCGACCGAAGCCAAAGAACCGACCTAATTGTAATAGGAGACTCTACGGGTACCTCGGGTTCCCCGGCCGCGCCGCGCCGAAAGCCCTCTAGGCCTAATTAGGTAAGGGGGCGTTTCGGGCCGCGGCCGTAGGCCGGTCGCTCCGCGGAGAATCCTGTACCGGAACTACAACCCCTTTAGGTATAGTAGCGCCCCGGGCCGGGCTTACGGACCGGGCTTGCCGTAGGGTCTACACTACTATATATTCCACCTTATATAGGTTCGGATGAAAGACCCTTCGGGAGTCCTTTATCGAATAGTTCTAACTATAATACACTCTTTGGAATACACGGTCTTGCTATTAATGTAACCCTATCGCCCCGCCTAAGATACACCGTTACAAGCTATTCGATCCACTTGGTAGGCCGCCCGACATTCACAATAGTAGGAGGGCGACGAACTCGCGGTACAACACCCTCTGCGCCCGCGACGCGCGAGGATGCCGATACGCAAATCAGTGACTCGGAGACACTACCTCTTCTACAACGGGAAACGGTTAACCCGTCGCTATACGGGCAACCTAACGACGAAGCACGTTAGACCTAGGAAGAGATCAACAAATAGAAAGAGTGCGTAGAACGTATAGAACGTCTCCTCGGAGGTAGCGTTACGACGGATAAGCGACAACGAAGTCTATCGTCTACCGACTCCGGCCCTATTAGCGAAGATGAACTCGAAGGCGAGGAAATCACGCCCGAGGCACGTCGACAACACGCCGAATAGGAGCGAATACTACCCTAGATAAAACTAAAAGAGTTCCGAGGCAGCTCTATAGTAGAGACAAACGAGTTTATTACTAACTGCATTAGTGTATTCCAACTATAACCCTATGTATTATATATATAGGAAGAACGAGGCGCCTACGTAGCGGCCCTCTTTCGCGGCTCCGTCGCGGAAAATTAGCAACTTTATAGGGCGACAAACCCGGAAGACCGAGTCTAGTAGAGACTAAAGCGCTAGCTCCGCGACTAAGTGCAGGACCTAGAAAGCAGGTCATTCAATAGTGCGGCCTAGTACTATAGCCTTAAATAAGGCAAGCGCCGGCTCCTCGACTATGCTATAGCACTAAGGAACCTCGCTGTAAATATAGACGTAGAACCTGTTACAGATAGGTAGATGTGTCTTAGACTAATCTCTAGGCTAACACCAAGGCTAAAGCGCGAACTACTACACTAATCGGACGTACCAAAGAGTATGAGCGCGCTCGTACCCCTACTTACGAGGCTAGAAAATTCAGAAGCCATGTCACATGCGATGAATCACGATAACAACCGAAATCCGTACTAGTCGAAGTAGCGGAGTAACGATACCGTACCGTACTAGAAGAAATTCGCACATCGACTACATAAGTAGTAGTATAACGCACTACAAAAGTTGTACACGCCCGCGACCGGAGTAAATCAAACCCTAACGCAAAATAACCACCTAGCGAAGCGACGAAATGAAGCCGGCGCTACGAAGGCCTCGCTATGCTACAATTGTCACCAAGCCGGACATTACGCAAAAGATTGCCTATCGAAAAAAGCATAGCCCGAGTCTTATACTATACCGACCTACTCGGGCTTGATAACGGCATAGCGACGGTCTAGCGATTAACGCTCCCTATGAAACTTCACACCCTATCTATAACGGATAAAGGGCACGAACTCCTAGCGCTCCTCGATAGCGGTGTGTCGTGCAGTTTTATTGCATATCGCGTGGCGAAGGCGTAAGGATATACTATCGTAAGACCTATCTACAAGGCCGCTCGCATATTGAATAACCAAGAGTTACTAACACTTGGCATATACGAACTCGATAGACGAGCGATAGACAGCGTAGGCGCTACGCGATCGTAGACTATACGCTACTATATCGTCGACGTCGAGATACTACTCATCCTAGGATACGATTGGCTCAAACTAGTCGATCCCGAGATCTCGTTCAAAACGTCGGAACTCAAGTTCCGCGATAGCTCTACGACAACACTTATCCAAGATTATTAAGAGTTCGCAAATGAACTAGCTAATAAGGTAGAAGCTTTCTACGTATTGCTCGAATCTAGTCTCAAAGGACTCGAAGAAGGCGACGAAGAACTATTGTCGCTAGACGGGCTCCTAGACTAGCTCGCAGAATTCAGTAACGTGTTTGACTCTAATCGGGCAACCGAGGTTCCTGATAGACTCTACTATAATCACGTAATTGAGATTACCGAGGGCAAAGCACCTCCGTAGGGCCTACTCTACGCGTTGAGTGCACTATATCTCAAGACTCTAAAGGAATACCTCGATACGGAATTGGAAAGAGGTAGGATCCGTAGGAGCACTAGCGCGGCGGGCGCGCCAATCTTGTTCGTTCTAAAGAAAGATAGCAGCCTTCGTCTCTACGTCGACTATAGAGGTCTTAACGCCGTAACGATAAAGAACAGGCACCTACTACCCTTGATCAACGAGTTGCTTAACCGCCTAGCCGGTGCGATCATTTTCACGCTCATCGACTTACGTAATGCATATCATAGGATAAGGATCCGTCGTGGCGATAAATGGAAAACTGCGTTCCGATGCTAGTACGGTCATTTCGAGTACGTTGTAATGCCTTTTAGATTGGCTAATGCCCCTACCACATTCTAGGTATACATTAATCGGTGTTTGTTAGGGTTAGTAGACTCGATTTGCGTAGTCTACTTAGACGATATCCTAATCTACTCTAGCGACGCGACGTCGCATCGATAGTATGTTAAAGAAGTGCTCGAGAGACTTCGCAAGTTTGGCTTGTATACTAAACCATCCAAATGCTTCTTTGTAGTTAATAGCCTAATATTCTTAGGCTACGTGATTTCAAAGGAAGGCGTGTTAATAGATCTAAGCCGGGTAGACGCTATCGCCGACTAGCTAGAACCGTAGAGCGCGAAACAAGTTATAAGTTTCTTAGGCTTCGCGAACTTCTACAGGCAGTTCATTAACGGCTATTCGCGAATAGCCAAACCCCTTACGGACTTGATAGTCAAAGGCAAAGCCTTTGAAATGGACGCCGGCACTAAGGCGGCGTTCGACAAGCTTAAAGAAGCTTTTTAGGAAGCTCCGCTACTACGGTATTTTGACCAAGAGAGCGAGCTTAGAATAGAAACCGATACTTCGGTATTCGCGATTTCGGCAATCGCGATACAGCCTCCGCGCGACGACGAAGAGACGACTAGTGTAAGGAACCGCTACTAGCACCTAGTTGCATACTACTCACGGAAGACACATGGTCCGGAATTACGATACTCGATACACGACCTCGAGCTCCTAGCTATTATGGAATCGGTATAGCACTAGCGCTAATACGTCTTGTCTATAAAAGGCATAGTTACTATACTTTTAGATTATAACAATCTGAGATCGTTTCTAGGCAAGGCAAAGCAGCTATTACTACGATAGGCGCGCGCGGCTAAGACGCTATCCTAGTACGATATTGAAATTAAGTTCTACCTAGGTAAGAGTAACCTAGTAGACGGGTTTTCGCGGCGGCCCGACTATGACGACGGTGCTACGAAAGAGGGCTCTAACGAGATATTAGGGGTCCTAAGACATATAGTACTAGAATTCCGCGACGCTTGTCCTACCTACGGCACGATAGGTGCGCGTAGGAGGCCCGTCGACGAAATAGACGGGTTGGAAGTCTCCTAGGGAGCTTCGCAACCGTCCGATCGCAGCGATCGCAGCGACGTCGCGGAGGCGCGATTGTACGTGCTCTAGGCTTCGGCTACTAAGGGTCATTCTAAATCTACGGACAATAACGCCTTATCGGGGTCGCCCCCCGGGTGTCGCGTTAACGACACAGTCTTTAAGGACTTTTGTCTAAGAAAGGGCACCCTTGAGGGAGATATCCTAAGAAAGGCTTTTATAGTAGCTATTGAACTTGACGACCCGTATACGGAGTTGGATTAAACCCTTTAGTAAGCTATCGCGAAAGTGCAAAAGGAGGACGCTTCGATTACAGAGCGGCGGGCGGTAGGAGGTGAGATCGACGAAGCATCCTATAGTGGAGTTGCTTTAGCTTAGAGCCGAAGTAGCGACGACGTTATCTCTTTTAGTAACCGCGTATAGATCCCTCGGAATATGAAGCTAATCTCTTCTATTCTAGAGAGGTACTACGATGATCCTAGTACTAGGCACTTTAGTCGAGATAAAACCATAGAACTTCTATAGAGGAAATTCTATTAGAAGAAACTAGCCGCCGACACGACGGATTGGATCTAGAGTTGCGATGTTTGCTAATGCAACAAGTCGAAAAAGTACAAACCCTACGGTAAGCTAGCCCCCCTTCCTATTCCTAATACTAATAAGCCTTTGAAACACTAGTTAATAGACTTTGTAATAGGTTTGCCGACGGCGTAGTACCACGGTCAAAACAAGGATATAATACTTGTTATAGTGGACCGATTGTCCAAGTACGCTTAGTACATTCCATGCCATACCATACTAGATGCACGATAGCTCGCCGACATCGTAGAAGAAAACATTATTACGAAGTATAGCGTCCCGTCTTCACTAGTCTCGGATCGAGGATCACTTTTCACTAGTAAATTCTAGGCAGCATTGTGCGATAGCTAGAAGACCGCGCGGCGCCTAAGTACCTCTTTTCATCCGCAAATAGATAGGCAAACCGAAAGGCAAAATCAGACGATAGAGACCTATTTAAGGTGCTATATCAATTATCACTAGCTAGACTAGCCGTATTAGTTGAATTGGGCAGAGTTTGCGTATAACAACTCGTAGCAAGCGTCTCTCAAAACGAGCCCATTCCAATTTGTGTTCACGACGGTACTACGCACGCTAGGCGATCTAGAAGGAGACCCGGACTTGGTAAAAGCAGCTATTGTCCCGGCTGTAGAATAGCGAATTAAGGGCGTAGCGAAAATGAGAAAGGAGCTAGCGGAGAATCTAAGACACGCCGTTAAGTATCAGACTCGGTAGTACAATAAGTCTCGATAGCCTAAGGCCTACTCTATCGGGGAACAGGTCCTACTCTTAACAAAAAACTTGAATAACCTAAGACCTTCGAAGAAGTACAGTTCGAAGTTTATAGGCCCGTTTAAAATTATGGAATTAATAGGCCAGTGCGTATACCGCTTAGCGCTACCTCTACGATTGAAAAATATCCACCCGGTTTTTCATGTTTCGATACTCGAACCCTACTATAAAAACACCCGCGCGGAACCCGCGCTAATTGAGATTGACGATAACATTGAGTACGAAGTTGAAGAAATTCTTAACAAGTTATTCACGACCCGAGGCTCTATTAAAGTTCTATATTACCTTGTTAAATAGAAAGGCTATAAAGGACAAGACAGCTAGGAGCCTACGGAGCACTTGCGACACGCTACCAAGGCGATCGAAGACTTTGAAAAGAACTTCAAACAACGAAACAAAAACAATAAAAAGACTAAAAGGCATTATTATTAAAATTAAAATCTTTAACGTAGACCCGCTACGGATGCGCTAAGCCCGCGCAACCAAGCCTCTAACTAACTAAAACCAAACTAAGAAAAAAAAAACTCAATTATCGATTATCTCAACATTATCACTATCAACATTATTATCATTATCATTATTATTATCATCGTTATCGTTACGACCTCTCTCGTCCGAAGACGCTCTACGAGGCTCCTATATCGTCTCTTCTACGAAGCTAGTACGACGACCAAGGCGCTCTAGCAAGTTGTCCTACCTATTAAGGCGATAGAGAACATGCGCAATCGAGACTTCACGCCTTAACGGAGTAGTACCGACGTGACGACCTCGAGTCTCAGGTCCTGCAATAGTAGAACAAGATCCCTAAATGTCTAAAGTGACGGCCGTAAGACTATCGAGGTCTTCCTTAGTAGCTACCTCTAAGTCTTGGACGGCTAAAGCTAAATCCTCGCCAAGGCGGCGGCCCTTACGCGTCTTTGGCAGAACGCGACATTGTTTGTTAACGCTACTACAACTAGTATAGCGGACGTGCCATTCCTTCTATTTAACGCAATCACTACGGCTGTTAGTACCGTTCTTGATATTCTAGATCCGGCTATACTAGTAGCATAGGCAGGTAGGATTAATAGGGACAGGCCCTAATTCCCGATAGTAGCGCTACTAAGGTACGAGATCTCTTTCTCGCCGCTCCTTTTCTTTTTCGGCGGCTCTTTTAGCTGCCTTCTCCTTTGTAGCCTGTTTTTCTACAATGACTTTTCTTACCGTAGTAAGTGCGACGGCGTCTTCTTCAGCTTTTTTCTTCGTAGCGGCGGTAGCCCTATTAGCCTTTTAGGTAGCGGCGGCGGCAAGCTCGCGAATACGAGGAGGAGTGACTAAATAGCGAGGAGGAGGAGGAGGCGAGGAGGAGGGAGAGCGTATAGGAGAGGCGGAGGCGGAGGAGAGTAGGGACGGCGTAAACAAAGGCACGCGTCGGACACTACGACTGAAAGTCAAGTTAGTAAACATGAAAAAGCCGACAGCTCGGAGAGGAAGGATATACCGGTCGCTACTAGAGGCAACACTACGAGTACGCTTAGAAGAAGGTATATTAATTGTTTTTTTTTTTTTCTAAAAGAAGTTAGCAAGCGGCACGATAAGTGCAAGGCACCGCAACTTACGAAAGGAGCGTAGGTGAAGTTCGAAGAAAAACAAAAAACAAAGGAAAGACGTTGTGTCTACGAAACATGTTAGTAGTAAGCGCTAAGGAGAAGACAACTTGTCGTAGTAGTAGACTCACGTTCCAAACGAGTGTGCGTATTGAGGAAGGAAGAAAGGAAGAAAGACGGCAAAGAAGACTCTTTTGTGTCGAAGACTCGTTACCTACTTAACGCTAGCCCTACGTATATACGTCTATATGCAAACGCCGTATATACAAACAACAATAGTCGCGTATATGGCTCTATATCCATATGTAGACACCGTATAACGAAACTTCTAGAAACTGCGACAACCTTATATATAGAAGCAAAATAACACACGTCGCGACAACGTAGACGTGTCGTAGTGACATCGTAGCCTTACACACACTCAAGCTACGACTCTATACGAAAAATCACGATGTATATTATCGCAACACCAGGACGCGATATCGTGACGGTAGGAGCACCTAAAATTCAATCCTTCTCGTTTTCCTATAGGGTTTTTCGAGTTTACTAGTGAATTCGGTGCTACAAACCTGCGCGACTATAGGGTGACGTCCGTTTCGAGTATGAGGTGATATTGACTTCAGCGTGCCTTGAGGTCAAGGCACTCGGATAGGAAGTACCCTATAATAGGAGACTCTACGGGTACCTCGGGTTCCCCGGCCGCACTACGCCGAAAGCCCTCTAGGCCTAATTAGGTAAGGGGGCGTTTCGGGCCGCGGCCGCGGGCCGGTCGCTCCGCGGAGAATCCCGTACCGGAACTACAACCCCTTTAGGTATAGTAGCGCCCCGGGCCGGGCTTACGGACCGGGCTTGCCGTAGGGTCTATACTACTATATATTCTACCTTATATAGGTTCGGATGAAAGACCCTTCGGGAGTCCTTCATCGAATAGTTCTAACTATAATACACTCTTTAGAATACACGGTCTTGCTATTAATATGACCCTGTCGCCCCGCCTAAGATATACCGTTACACTAATACTAGTTCGAAAGCATTCCCCTTTCGTAGTCCGCCGTCGAGTATAGCCTTGTTACCGCCGCTAGTAGAACAAGAAGATGAGCCACTACTATAGCAAGTGTTATCCGTGGTTATAAAACTATTAGTTCTTGCATAGTAAGAGGTTAGGGTACACGTCTAGTTGTACGAATAATAGCTTTAAAAGAAGGGTGCAAAGTGGACTTATCGCAAACCGACGGGGTTATCGCCTAGTCTCTTTACTATCCGTATCTACGACTATAATAGCGAATTACTTGCGATCGTTGACTACGTCCTACGTAAGCTAGACAGGTCTGATTTCGTCGACCCGCGCGACCTAGACAACTACTTTAACCACTTGCTTATCGCGGGTTTCACTAACGAGCACTATAAGCCTATTAAGGTTTCTAGTAGTCACACTATAGCTAAATACGTCACCGAGGGTCTAATGGCCTTTCGTAAGAACGTGAAGTCTAATAAGTATAATGTCTCTATCGTTATTCAATATTCAAAGGATGCGAATCCAAACCTAAGACGATAGCGATTCACACTATTAATCGAACGGAGCCCTGGCTTCTATTTGCCGTACGGCCTTGATTGTCGGATTACGCTACTAGCGAGTGCCTAGAGTAGAGATCCTCTTACTATAATACGAGAAATTCTTCCTAGAGATGTGTTTGATCCGATCGCTAGTGCCTTAGTTCAACCGAAAATCTCGGAGTCTCGCGGATCGATCAAAGTGGAAAAGTCGTCCAAGAGCTCGATATCTAGTAAACCCCTAGTCGTGCAATCGATTGATTTGACTAGCGATACCGAAGAGAGTGTAGAGGAGGGTAGTTAGGTTGCTATCCTACTAAGAATATACGGCGAGCCTAACCTGCCTTCCCTAGACGATCTCGTTAGAGTGAAGTAGGAAAATCTATCTATTCTACGGGTAGATGCCTCCGCTAAGATTAAGCCGGATATCTCACCTATCGAATTTAACACTTTGCCAACGGAAAATAAATAAAATAATGTGTCAAAGAAGCGTATCCGAAGTGTCGAACTCCTACTACCGAGTGATCGAGTAATATACAACCGTGGAAAGTGTACGTAATCTAGAGCTATAATTCGCAGTATGATTCACAACACGACGTGTAGAAAGGTGATTAGACGATGGGTTTTAGCTAGCAAAAGACTAGACGGTATAGCTAATTCTTCGAATATCGTTTTAGTCGTAGTGCAATTAGTCTCGATTTATAGTGGATTCGTAGTTGATTCAAAAATGTTCAGCATAAATCGTGTATTTTACTACGTAAAGAAGTGGAATTACTAGAAAACCCCTTGCTATATAGCTAAGAGCAATATTACTTATATTCGCTATAAGATCTTAATATATTCTTAGCCTAGTTGTCTTCGTTCTTTCAACTACTATTCCTTCTACTACTACTATTCCTATCCCTACGGCGTAGCGTCTCTAGATCTCTAAACTGACCTTAGTTAGCGCTTCGACGAAGATCCGCTATATTACGTTCGAGCGCCGTAATACGTTATATGTTATAGAGGTAGGCTCTCTATAGCTCTTCGACCTACTTACCAAGTGTATTAAGGGCCTCGATAACCTCGTTGTATTCGTCTATCGTCGGCGGTAGTAGCTCGTTCATCTCCCACACATTGCAAGTCTTGTTGTTGCGACGACAAAAGCCACACTTAGCTATATAATTAGTACGAGTCTTGCGATTAAAGACTCTATATAGTCCTTTGCCTTAGTAGTTACTACAACTAGGCGTAACAACTCTTGAACCGAACTGACTATCGGACTCCTTATATATTACACGAAGTTCGTCGAACTTGGCAATTACTACGGCTGCATTTTTGTATTCTTTTATGCCCTTCTCATTCTACTATATAGCTACTACATACTCGTCCTAGGTCCTCTAGCTAATATAGGTAATGTGATTGATATCGGTCGTAGTAGGACGCTTTGGGGCATGAATATCGACAGTTCGCCTACGAATTGATTAGCGAATGAATTGCGAATATTAGTAGCCTTATACTTACTTGGGATCGGCCTAGTTAATCTCGAGATCTCGCTTATATAGAGGCATTGCTAATTAGATGAAGATGAATATATGTTGAAGGAATGATAGCTGGAACGGGGATATGTAAGAGGCGTAGAAGGAAAGAAGAACAGAGTAGGAAGAGGTCTTAAATAACCTACTAGCGAACCGATTGTCACAATATCGCTAGCGCATGTGGTTCATTAGGTGCTAATGAGCGACTTAGTGAATTGGTGAACCAGGTAGAAGTTAGCCCATAACACGCCTATAGTATGTTAGCAGTGAGCGGCACATGAATACTACAGCTACATGTGATGAAGCATATGATAAATCGAGGATTCGAGGGCTCCCAGCTCAGGGCCGTGAACCTATTGCGAGCACACAGAGAATGAAACCTGGCGAGGGGTGGGCGGTGATGTAACAAAATCCAAAAGTTGAGACGAATGGCGGTTTAGTCGTACCGGCTGCCGTCAGCTGCCCCTACGTCATTGTGCGCGCACCTACAACCACCCACCCACGCCCACGTCGAAGTCGAAGGCAACTCCCCGGGGCACCCCGACTGCGGCTCCAGCCATATCATTGTCACCTACATTCGATCCCATATCACACCACTACAACACATCACACAACTCAACACAACACAACACAGATCAACACAATACACCTCGTGTCGTAGAACCACTCCCAGCATGACCGTGTACCGCAACGTCAGGCTCGCGGCACCCACAGCGTGACCCCCGCCGTCTCCAGCCACCACCGCAACCCGCCGCTCACCTTCACCTTTACCTTCACCTCACGCCAGGCTGAGGCAATCCTCGACCGGCTCTTTGACTCGCCTTCACCACCAGCGCCTTGCCCCCTTTCGGTCGTTCGCACAATGAGTGCTCCCGTAGCCTCGCCTCGGTCCACGCCGTCTGCCGAAAACATCCCGCCGGTGCCACATGAAGTCCAGGCCCAACAACGCGAAGCCTTTGAGTATTGGGGCTACCTCTTCCAGCAGGACAAGACTGGAACCGACACCCTGAAGCGCTTCTTGCGTGGCTTGAAAGATGAAATCATTCGTGCTTACGATCCATCCGCCGATAACTCCGACTTGACTCCCAATCAGCTGGCCCGCTTCTATCGCGATCTCAACGGCAACTATGATCAACTGTTTCTGGGAACGCCCTCGGAATCAATCGCTTTCATCTACAAGTCGCTAGGATGTCTACATAGCTTGCAACCGCAGGCATACAACCATTCCACCGCCTTTACCGATCCGACCGTCCCTGCGCTTAAAACAGAAGGCTGGATCATGTGGCAGACGATTCAGCTGCTTCTAGGACCAGAAGAACATGCTGGATTTTTGGCAGAGGCCGTCGCGAAATGGGATGTCAAAGATCCAGCTACTGGCAAATCATTTCCCAAAATTCTCCCTCGCGATTGTTTTCCTCAGGACCCAGATAAGCACATGGTACAATGGTACGAAGGCGTCTCCGAGAGACTGCGGAAAGAAGCAGAAGACGAGGACAGAGAAAGACGGGCACTTGAACAAGATCCTGGAGAGGTTCGTCGCATTCATGACCGTGCACGCCGTGAAGACGAAGACGACGAGGCATCGGTCGATTCTCGTGGTCCTGCTCTGGCGTATTTCCGCAATCCGCTCTATCGACATGTCGACGGCCGACCAAGCATTGTTCGAAGAGGAAGCAAACGACCGACAGTAAGTCCTCGACCGACCATGGTCGATAAGGGGAAAGAAGCTGTTGGTGCTTTCGGTGGTATTGTACGTCACATTGGCAGCCCACATCTCTGGGATGGCCGAGGCAAGAACAGCAGCGATGAGAGCCGTGAACGCGACAAAGATCGCGATCGACGTCGTCGTAGTGTTGATCATCGCTATCATTCACATGAATCTGACCCACCAACTCCTTATGACGGCGAAATGCCTCCGCCAGAAATGCGACATCACCGCCATCGACGTACTCCATCCGGTTTGGGACTCGGTGCAGATGAAAATGAGTGGGACGAAGATAGTAGTCCTGGCTACCGAGACTCTCACACAATTTCGCACCACCGAACAAACTCTAGTGGTAGCAGACTAGCTAATCCATCCCTTCGTCACACGCGCAGTCACGAACCAACGCCGAGTCAGAAAGAAGGCGGTGATTACTTTGGAAATTTCAAAGGCACAGAACAAGCAGCTGCACCACGCCGCAACTCGGCGTATGATCATGAGACACCACCAGTCAACAATCCTCCTTCAGATGGAGAGCAAAGCTCTACTTTACCTGTCCCCGGCACAGCTCCTGCACCTGGATCTGCTTCACTTGGTGCAGGATTTGCCCCTTCGGCTTCTCCTTTATTCGCAACCCATATAGCCAGACAACCGCAGCCTCAAGGTCCACCGTCTGCAAGAGCAGGTTCCGCTGATCCTTATGCACGACCACGCCCTACATCTGGTCGCTATGGTCAAGGTCATCCTCGACCAGATCGACGTGACGATTATGACCGCCGCGATGACCCTCGCAAACAATTTGACAGTCCACGTCGTGGCTTTAGATTTGAGCCATCTCCTCATGACTTTGGCCCACGTCGATCACCAGATCGAGGACCGCGCTTCGACCCGCGTGACGATTATGGAGACAGAAGAGGCTATGACGGCTCCAGACGAGGCTCCCGACGTTCATCTCCACCCCGTGACTACGAAGGCGGTCCACCTCCCATTGGCGGTCGGCCGGCCAGTTCTGGTACCGGCTCAGATTATCCTTCTGGTAGACGAGGTAGCCGACGAAGTGGTGATGATGGTCGTCGTCATGGCTCTGATGATCGCGATTATGATTTTGATAGGGATAGGGATAGGAGATCAGGACGAGGCTCAAAAATGACTCGATTTGCTCATGGGGATGGCGAGAGAGAAGGGGACTTGGAAAGGGAGAGGGATAGGGACAGAGACAGAGACTGGGATAGAGATCGCGATCGCGATCGTGATCGTGACCGTGACCGTGACCGTGATAGAGATGGCCCTCCACTCGACCGAGGTGTACATGGAAGAAGATACCCAGTTGAAGCGCCCTGGCAATGAATGACAATGACACAACACAACTCCACAATAGAACCTATGCAACGATGAATAACGAAATCCACTCACTCGTAACCCTGATAACCTTTTCACAACCTCATCAAATCCAATTTAAAAAAGCAGAATCAAAAGTTGTCAAATCGACAAGACATGTTTCTCATACCGTAATCTGATGCTATGGTTACATAGTTCCTCTATCAACCATTCCACAATCCAACCGGTGCCGAAAATCCCAACAACGTCGCAAACGCCACCATGCATGCGTCTAAGATGAACCCCCAATACGAGATGCAGGATAGGAAAGAAAAAAAAAAAAGAGTAAAGTGCCGAAAAAAAAAAGGCACAGGAGGCGCCAATTCAAAGTTTCACTTTGTGGTCAAAAGGGGGGGAATCGGGAGATATGATTTTTTTCCCAAGTTCGGATTCAAGTTGTGCAGTTCACAGACCAGGTTTTGTAACGTGGTTATGTGTATGTGTTTGTGTGGACGAGACTGTGTTCATCGCCATGCGGCTTTGCCGCCTGTGATGCTCGAGCGGGATCCGCTGCCAGGGACTAAACTCCCCGTGCGCACGTGGACTCGTTGTGGAGGGCCAGAGGCCAATGTCCCATCAGCGAGGCTGCGTCGGACAGAACTGATGCTTGCCGTGGCGGGTGTGCTTTTGCCGATGGGTGTAGAACGAGGAGATAGGACGCTACGCATCGGGTCTTCGCGCTCGCTCTTGACCATACGACGGGCGTGAGAGGCAGAGAAGATTCCTTCGGGAGGAGGAGAGGAGCCGGCGGTGGATGCAGTTGGCGACCGGCGCCGGTTTGCTTGTTCACGCATGCGGGAAACGGGGTTGGTGCCTGAGACCGATGATCGACGTTTGGGCTTCAGAGCAGAGCGGATTTTACCTGCGGCTTCTGGATCGTTGGCAAGAGACTTTTCAATGTCGCTACCATCGGAAATGCCTGACTCGTCTCCCTTGCCTTGGTTTGGAGATGGACGTAATGTTCCGACAGAGGCTGAATGAGATAGCAAACTCGAGCGGTGAGGGGCCATGTTTGCGGGCATTTCTCGAAGAGGGCTTCCTTCGTCCTCACTAGAAAAGTTTCCTGTTGAGAGAAGAGAGCTTGTTGGTGGAGGCATACTTGGTGAACTATCGGCCTTCTTGGTGAGGAAACCAGCAGCGAATCGACCTGTACCAGACTTGCGTAAATCGCTGGAAACTGGAGCAAGAGGAAGGGGGCTACTGTTCTCTTCTGTATCAAACGGTCTTGAGAGCATAGGCACAGAGGGCAAAGAGTCAGTAGTGCTGTCGTTATCGTTCAGCGGTGAACTCTCAATTGCTTGAGGCGTTGTCTGGAACTCTACGAGAGCTCCATCGTCAGTATCATCCCGCCAGCGAACCGCACGCTTCTTGGAAGGAGATCTCTTCTTGGGTGTTCCGCCGAAAGCAATGCCCTTTCTCGCCGAACCGACTCTGACTCTCCTTCTAGGTGATGCCATGCCTCGATTGGGACTGATTCCAAGAACAGGGGCTGATGCCATCTCGGCAGCAATGTGAGGAGGCAGTGCAGATACAGACGCATGGACTTTATCCTTCATAGGACTAGGTCCCATGAGGGGAACTGCCTTTCTCTTCTTGGGGGTGCCGCTCTTTGGTCGAGGCACAGCTCCCATAATCTGAAGACCTCCATCCGGTTTGATAATTTGTCCAGTCGCTTCGGTGGAGCTTTGCAGCAGTTTGGAGAGAATTTCCTTTGCCGCTTGCATTGCCTCTTCTTCCGACATTTGCAGGATTTGGTTGAGGATTGCAATGGTTTCGAAATGCGCAGCTAGCATGACTTGCATTAAACCTGCTTCACCAGCTTTTTCTTGTTCTAGCACAGCCAGATGAGCCTCGATGTCAGCCCGAGACTTTAGAAGCTCGACCTCTTTCCGCATAGAAGACTCTTCGGCGCTATCTGTGCCAACTCCATCAAGGCTTTGAAGTTGTCTCAAGCCATCTGAAAGTGCTGTGTCGATCGCTCTGGTCCAGTTATTCTTCGCAAGCCTCTGGTGATAATGCTGTCTGCTTCCTTCTAGTTCGACCAGAATTCCTTGTGCAGTCTTGCGCATTCCTGTCAGGGAAACAGGCGGTTCCTCGTCTTCTCTCATCTCGCAGATTTGGTCAAATGCGCCGATCCAGCCACTGATCGCTCCAATTCGTCTCTCGATCTGGCGCAATCGGCGCATATTGGTCAGACGATCTTTGCGTTCCTCCGTTGAATGGTCATAAGCTGCACGAATTCTCAAAACTCCATCGTGTGCAACCTCAATTCGCTTGGTTTCGGCCTTGCGGAATTTCACAAACGCCAGTTCTTCGTACTGCTTTTGTTGTGCAGTCAGCTCATTAATACGATTCATTTGCTCATCAATTTTCTTTAGGTAATCCTTCACATGACGGTCGACATTGTAAACATTGCGTACGCTCTTGGTTTGGATGTTCTTCGCTCGGTTCGCATAGCGTAGAGTGTTTTGTGTCTCATCGAAATGTTGGCTGCTCGGAGAAACGCATACTATCATGACTGTGCGGCAGTTTCCACCCAAGCTGAATTTCAAAAGACGGGTCAATTTTGAATTGCGGTATGGAACGTGATTCTTCTTGCGTGGGTCACAGAGGGCGTTGATGCAAGAGCCTAGGGCGAGAAGAGATTTGTTGATGTTGGCGCCTTCCAGCAGTCGTTCACCGCGGTTCTTTGTTGCAGAAGCCCGCTCTGATCCAGCTAGATCGATGATTGAAAGAGTTGCCATTGTCACTGGCTCATTTGCTGCAGCGTCGCGATTCTTGGAGCTGATATTCACTTGTAATACAGCGTGTGATCGTGAGGAAGTTGCATTGGCTTCTGTGGGCGATTGGGTACGGTTCGAATTTCCTTGGATGACCATGTCCATGACTTCCTCGACGTTGTGTGGTTTGTGAGAAGAAAGTCCAGCGACTGAGACAGCCTGCTGTGCATCTTCGCGGAGCATAAGTCCCTGTCTTCCACCGGCGCCAACATTGAGTAGATCTCGAATTGTTTCGTTGTAAATTTCAAGATACGAAAGCGTGATATCGGTGTCCTTGGTCTCCCTAATCTCATCTACCTTCTCGAAAAGCTCTTGCATGGTGAGAAAGATGATACCGGGTTGCTGCGCAGTACCTGTAATTGTGTGTGTCTTTCCGCAGCCTGTCGCACCGTAGGCAAATACTGTGGCATTGTATCCGTCCAAAACTGAATCCAGCAAGTTCTTAGTGGTCGCTTCGTAAATGTCGCCTTGGGTCGCATTGTCGTCGAAGACTCGGTCGAAGCCAAAAGTCTGATCCTTCACACGTTTCCCAGATGGTATAAAAGATCGAGTGAAGCGCTGAACAGGATTATCTTCGGGTGGATCAAATATTCTGCCTCGCGTGGTTAGTCGGGTACCCAGCGCAGCACAGGGGGACGACCTACAAACACTTCTCATCCACGACCTTGATCACACTCCGAATACCCTTCTGACCAAGCTTAGGGGTAGGGACGCCGGCCAAAGAGCCATCTCCAAGAAATAAAGGGCTATCATCTGTCTTGATAACTTGGGCGGCTTCGCGAATGGTGAAGGGGCGTACGCGGACAGTGACCTGGATGCTGGACGCGTCGTCAATTCCTGCGGCCGCCATGTTTGCGGCTCAATTTTGTTCGAGCCAGTGAGTTTATAAAGAAAGTCCAGAAGTATCCAGTGGTGACGTGCTTGGTAAAAGGCGTCTGTACGTGTTCCAGCGTTCTGTCGTCAATATCCGTTAGACGCTTAGCCAAGGTTATTTGATCCATCAAAATAGCACCGGGCAGGACCGGTCGTAATGGCAACGCTCCCAAACCTTATTTCAAACCGACGATTCTAGCACCTAATCGTCACCGTGTTTAACAAATATTGTCAGACGCATTAAAATTGACAATTCCTAACGCATATACGGGATTGCGGTGAATTTAAACTTTCTTTTGGATTTTGCAATGGTCCTAAGACAAGGAGCGCGAATGAACCCTCATTTGGCGTGGAGATTTGCGACCGTTAGGGTTCTAAACTTGGCGATTGGGGTTAACCACTTGAAGTTATTCTCCCAAAGTGATGGCTACAAACACGATTGATCGATGCTCTTGGTGATGATATGGCTGTGGTTTTGATTCGGATATTGTTGAAATAGCTATGCAAATGTACCGTCGGATCTTTGTGGTTCTGCTACGGAAATGTACCACGGACATGTTGTCACAGTGAGTTAGTACAACTGTAAGGTCTGTTGCCCAGCGATCGAGATTTTGGTCGAAGATTCACACCACTTCATTGCACTACTCGGGTTGTAAATGGCATATTCCTATTGATTTTCGCTCATTTACATACTTCTTTGGATCCGTTTTATCGAAACATCGATGCTTAAATGAAGACCACAGGCCCAAGCGATTACACCATTTGATAACATGGCTCTCAGGAAAGAAGACACTTTAAAACCAACCTGGTCTGTCAAAATTCATCTCAAAATTCATTTGGCCAACCAATTCCTTCTTGTGCAGACGAATAGAAGCCAAAGATCACTTCCATTCCGTTGTGCATCGTGGTGCTTTGCTATATACAGAAGCGGAGCCTGCGACTCTACAACAACATGGTGCTTTGGCCGAGTGGTTATGGCGCTAGCTTCAGGTTTCTGAAACTAACTGCTAGTGGAGAGATCCGCGTGGGTTCGAGTCCCACAGGCATCACTATCTTTTTGCGACTTTTCGAGGTATCAGTTAATATTTTTTATGGTTGTGGTTTGATCAAATACGGTCAGAATGAAGTTTTGCTGGTTGGTCGCGCAGAATTCGCACGATGTAGCTGACGCCAAGCGAGGCGAATTCCCATCGGTATACAGAATAGCGAGACGTTAAAAGTAACTCTCCATGAACGGGATAGGATCATACATAGAGCGAAAATCAAGGTACAGTGTGATCTTCCCTTTTGAACAATGAGGTACGCAAGAGCGAGAGCACAACCATTCAAACATTATCTGTGCATCGAAGCAAGTCTCTTGGAGCGGTCAATTGAGCATATACAGCTTTGCCTTGTATTTCTGCGTCTAATCTATGGTGACCAACGAATTCTCATGATTGTTAGGCGAGGATCAAAGTACGGCAGGCCAAAGAGGGCTGCGTTTCGACAAGTTGCCTGGCTTTGGTAGGAGCCAAAGAGTATTTGTTTCAAACAGCTTCGGCAAAGATAACGATGAGAAACGGCTATGTACGAAGGAAATCGATCAGTAGAATGAAGCAGACCTCCAAATTTTTGGTCTTCGCACTATCAGTTGCCTGCTTAGAGAACCAAGTCTCAACTATATTCTTCCATCAATCGAAATTTTTGACATTCGTAAACTATTCCAAATATCATCCAACATCATTGCAACTCTGTTATCAAGCGAACAATGCTTCATCAGAGAGAACCATTTCCTTGACGCCGATTTTCAGCTAATTGACCTTCGGCACCGAGTGGACCTGGGACCAGCACTTCCTGAGCTTCTTCCTCCTCCTCTTCCAGCTGCTCTCTTTCGAAAGTCGCACTCTTCCGATAAACGAAACCGACAAGCAGCGCGCCGGCAACCAGCGCCAAAAGTAACAGTAACACATTGACGGGTACTGGGTCATTTTTGAAAGTTACATGGGTGAGTGCATCCAGTCCAGCCTGTGAAAAGTTGCCGAGTCCAGCCAGACAGATGATCAATCCGTACACTTTACCAAAAGTTGCAAAGCCAAAGGTTTTGGCGCTGTAGTCTGAGACAGCGGTGTAGTAAAGAGGACGGTAAACCACGAAAAGAGCAATGTTTACGTACGCAGCCCACATCTCAGGCACGATGCCAAAAATGCCAATTACAGTTGCAATTGTCATTAGCAGAGCCAAAACGAAGGGTGTTGATGTGTGATCGAGAACGGCACCGATGAACGGAACAGCTACCACACCTCCCAAAGGCAACGCAATATCAAAAACTTCATTGACATGCGCCGCACGAGAAGTTGAATGCAACAGTTCGGAATACTGCGTTCGAATTGTCGCAACGAAATAGTTGATGCGTGTCATCTGAACAACAGTGAACAAAGTGATAAGTATGAACCACGGGCTAGCAATCTGCTGAGCTGCAGTCTTCCCATGCATAGCACCCCAAACCCCGGACTTGCGAGCCTTTTCTTCTTCAGCTTGTTTTTGCTGGTCGCCTGATTTGGTTCCGAGCAGAGCGGTAATCTCGGAAACAACGCTTTCACGATGTTCTCGACGTGCGTTTTGGATTTGAATGCGCATGTCATCCTCTTCGATAGCCGTATCAGAGGCATGTTCGTCCTGTGTTGGGTCTTCCACTTCTTGAACAAGCTCGCCAACTGTTTTGTAAGAAGTGCTTGGCATGATAAAGATCTGAGCCACGAAAACCAACGCTGGAACAATCAAATAGATTAGAAAGAATTTCTTCGTGTTGAAAGAACGATTTGTCCCTTGGTAAATCAGTCGGTATCCAAGAAATACTGCGCTGCTCGTGTCAAAAGCTCCAGTTAACAAGGCTAAAATTAGACCAGAGTGTTGAGGAAATGTGTTGCTGAGCTGAAAGGACGAAATGAAGACAAATGGGCCACCTAGAGCTAGGAACAGATAGCCAAGGATATATGTATCGAAGGGAATATCGCCAGCAAACGCAAACAGCAGAGATCCAAGGGCAAGGAAGACGGTGCCTATAAGACTCGCAACTCGTGGTCCATATCGATCCAGAATCGTTCCTACCGGAAGAGCACAAACATTTGTAGACACCGCAGCAACGGTGAACATCAAATTTAAACGCAACTCCTGCTCATAACATATCCATACACCATCCTTGAGCTCTTGCTTTGTACACTTGTCTCTGTAGACGCCTTCGTCCACTAGTACAGGTTTAATGGCGGCATATCCAAATACTACTCCCGCAGCCAAAAGGCAGTATATCACAGCAATGCCCACTTGTAGTATTCGTTTCGTTTTGCTCACTTCGAAGGCACCGATTGGGGCTTCCCGAGGCACTGGAGGTTCCCATGTACCGATGGGATTGAAGGAGAGCTTCCGGCGTTCCGAGCCGGTCGGTGATTGGTCTCGCCAACGATCGAAGGACTCCATGGATGAACGACGTTCGAAAAGCGTCATGTTGAAGGAAGAGATGCCTACCACTGAAAAATAGGGCTTGGAAGGTAGAGGGGGCTGGTTGAGTGTCTGGTCGGGTGATTGACCCCACCGTAAAGCTTGGGTAGATGGCGTAGCTATGCGGCTTTTGTTTTGGCTGCCAGACCGAATGGCACGCTGATAAAGATGAAGGCGCAAAGAGATGAGTTTGCTTCAAACAGATTGAAAAAGCAAATAAAATGACAATTGCCGCCGCCCGCCACGAGGCCGAAAACTTACCTGTTCGAGATTGAGATGAGATAAGGCCCGTCGAACGAGCTCGGGCTGGACGTGTGTCTGAAGTGCCGAGCGTTGATTACCAGCCAATGATTGACCAGCTTAATCGTGTCATCCCAAGAACACCGACCAAAGCCGACGAAGAAAAGGATCGCGAGAGAAACACATGTCAATTTGAAAAGGGAGTGAGCTGTTGGCTCGTCTCGTGTGTGGTCAAGTCAAATGGTTGCACAAGGTGAGACAGCGTCGGAGCTGCCCGGGTGAATCTGAATTGGAGAGACATCACCAGACATTGAATTGGTAGTCGACTACGACCGGGTTTGCTGAACGATTTCTAGGAGTATGCATTCTGTTGGGTTACAAAGCGATACGGGCATTAAGTTCCTTTCGACCGTCTTCCATTGACTCACTTGACTAAGGAGAATGCTTTGACTTCAAGAGTAGGAGTTTGGTTCTGTCTACACTACAAGTTTTGAGAGGATGATGATTAGCACAAATGAAATAGGAGGTCCATGATTTATAGCCTCTTCTTCTTGAGTATTCTGTACAACGCTGCCAACTCCTCTCGCCTGTTGCTCGACTCCGTTTCTACAGGCATACATAGCCCAATGCTATACCACCACACTCGGCATAACCATTCGCAATTTATCTGTATTCGGGCTTGACGAAGTCGGCCATGGTCTTTGGTTCACCCTCGTAGTGGTGGGCGTCGTGTGCATCGTGGCCGTGATCATGACCGTGACCGTCGTCTTGTGGTCCAACGTACTCCATCTTGTAGACAGAGCCGCACTCTGGGCAACGCTCAACTGGGCGCTCGCGAGATGTTACCAACCAGGTGACGACGTGGCTATCAGCTGGGCAGCCAGTGCAACCAACGTATTGCTCGTCACCGAAAGACTGTACAGTGATGGGGTTCTCAAGAGTACCTTATTGGACGTTAGTAACTACCGTCTTATGCGTCACGCCCTTCTCAATGCGGAAACCTACCCTTTCGGCTGGCATCCAGAGGCTTCATGTCGAAGATATCAACACCCTGCATCTTGCCGAGGATCTCGAGACGCTCGAGACCAGTGGCTTGTTCGATATCGGTGGGAACGGTACCAGGCGCGGCACCTGGGGGGAGAAGATCGGATTCGCTCTTGACCTCTATGAAATTCGAATCGTATCAGTTGTCGGAGGTCCTGAAATGGGTGTTGGAAATGAGGATGCCAGTAGAGACTTACGGTCGAATGGGACCATGCGGCCCTCGGTGTTGGTCGGCTTAGAGTGTGCGTCACCTACGAGGTTTCCTGTCAGCAATGGGCTTTCCCTCAGGTACTTCCAGCTCTCATTCTGCCTATCCACGAGGGCATTTCCGTCCTCCGGCCTCCAAGAAGCTTCTCGTCCGACTCGGGTGTCTCAGGCTTCGAAAACGTACATCGGGTGACAGAGCTCACGAAGGAGCGCACAGGAGTTGCAGGGCGGAAGGCCACACGGCGCACGAGGGCTGGAGCAGCACGGCGAAGAAACATGGTCGGCGGTGGTGACAGGACGTGGGTTGTCAACGGTGGCGGTAGTGAGTGGTTTGCAGTCAAAGTTGTCCCGAAGCATTGGACGAAGCTCGCTTGCTCGTGCACAGATTCCGAATTAACTGCTGGGACAAATGCTTGCCTCAGGCAAATTCAAGCTCGCCTCACCTCTTCCACATCGCCGACGCTGCTATATTTCTGTCCATTCATTGCACTGTGGTTAAAATAAATAGTTAATTGTGATAACGCTAATGGTCACGCCTCCAGTTTATCCTAAGGGGCAATCTGGTCTTTCTCCCGCCTAAAGGAGCCATCCACTATCGCAACGGCATTGCGCATACCAGGTGCTCAAACTGCTCATCAAGCATCTCTTGGGACGACTGGACTTGACCGCTCATAGCACGCAGCATGCTCCTGTAGCAGTTCACGATTCATGCCGTAGGCTGAGTAAAGATGGAAGCTGCTGGACCTGGAGCCAACGGAACGAATTCGCCTCAGTCGCAAAAACGACAACGGGCAAAACAAGCGTGTGAACCATGTCGTTTGCGCAAGCGACGATGCGATGGCAACTCGCCATGTGACATGTGTACTCAATTTGAATACAAATGCTACTTTGAAAAGCATCCTCGAAAACGGTCAAAGCTGGTCGAGCAAGGCGCCTTACAAGATGGCATACTGGAGCCACACGGAAGCCCCGAGTACAACCTTAAACCACGCGAACTACCACGAGAAGACCAGCCCAGCCTAGAAGACTACTCGAAATTGAAATCCATGGAGGCTAATTCGGGAATTGCATTCACGCGACTCCTCGGTCTTCGCTTGGATCCTTCAAGTGGTCCGAAACTATTCAACTTTGGATGGAATCTGGGTAGTAGGACTTACGCCGTACCAGCAGTCCCGAGTATTACGGATTTTCTGGCTCAAGATCAGATGTATGCACTGGCGAACCTCTATTTCGCTCACTCACAGCCTCTGTACGGCTTTCTTGACCAAGCATGGTTGCTCGAGCATTTGGGATACCGATGGGGAGACCCAGAGTCATGCCGAGCTCCTGACCATCTCCTTGCAGGTGTAGCAGCAATGGGTGCTCTTTTCAAACCTAGAGGGAATTCTCTGATAAGTCCAGCAGTCCTTGCACGCCTCGTTGAGCTGGTAAAACATGCTCTTGAAGGTGCCAGCACAATGCAACCGCCTGGACTCCTAGATATTCAATCCTGGATATTACGTGTAATATATCTCCGGGCAACGGACCACCCTCACGCAACATGGATGGCTACATGTACCACTATGCATTTGGTAGAGTCCACTGGAATCCATCAAGTGGACAGTAGTCCTGCGCTGCCTTCTCAAGGGCCAGAACACGCAGTCAGTGAGGCAGATCTGGAAGTCCAAAGACGCACTTTCTGGGTGGCTCGAATGCTCAATACTTGGGTTTCCTTTGAGTGTGGACGCACTCGAGTAGCACTTCGCGGCATAACAGCACAGCTACCTACCCCAAGAGAAGGTGATTACACAGCCGACTACGTCAACCTCTACAGCCTCTCCTGTTGCTTAGATCCCGAAAGACCAAATCAAGCCGACCAGTGGGAAGATTTTCTCAAGCAACTTGAATTTTTCGACGCTCCACACGACGGCATTGAACTTTCCATAGCAAACCTAGGTCTTTGCGCATATCGACGTCTTCGTCTGGCAAGTCCTAATCTAGCGCCAGAGCTTCTAAATCGTGTGATAGGAATTGGTCTCCGTGGTTTGCGCGCTGCGAGACGCATGGCAGAGCGAGGTATGCCCTGGTGGCATATTGCCAATGTTCCCTTTCAGGTCATTTGCGTCTTTCTTGCAATGGATATCCGAGAATCTTTAGGCCGGGTTTCTACAGCAATGCGCACTTTGGAGGACGTCGTGGCTCGATTCGATACCGTCGCGATGCGCGAAGCCCTGAAGACAGCTCGATTTCTCGTACGCCTGTCCAAAAAACGGAAAGATGAAGACTCGGACATTCTTGGGCAGACTTTGAAGAAGGTAGGTTCTGATGGCGGTGAGTCAGATCCACAGCCAGAGAACCTGCGTCTGCATCGTGAAGGTCTGGCTCTGACGTCGGATGGAAGTAGTGCGAATGGTGGCGGTGGCTCAACAGCACAGAGAATGACGCAGACACCCATGACTGCCTCAAGCAATGAGGACTGGAACATGGACATGCTGAACAACGCCGACTTTGACTGGGATTACTTTCTTACTGCTGATATGCCGGCGTTCAACAGTTTTGCTCCCGACGGTACTATGTAGCCGAAAATAAATATTGTGGAACGAATTGTCTCTAATCCCCAAAAGCAGTCATGCGATTTTGCTAGCGTATGTAGTGATAATTCTGATTATGTATGGTATTTGTTGAATTTAATAGCGTATTGCAGGGAAACGCTCAATGCTCAATGCTCAATGATCGACGCTCAATTGTTGTGTAGAAGTTGATATTAAAATGCAATTTTTAGACTTTGAATACATTAGTCTTGGACTTCAAGTATTGATAAGCATCTTCACGGAAGTTATCCTTGTCGGCAGTAACAGTCAAGCCAGAGAAATTGACAATATTTCTGCCAGTCGAGTCCCATTGCGGCCAGTTAGTCATCGAGGGATTCAATGTATTCGGATCAAGCTTGGTGATGAATGAGATGTAGTAAGCCATAGTAGCTTGCGCCGCCGGCAAAGCAGGTGTGAAGTAGAGGGTAAGAATGTCAGTGGCATGGAAAGTGCCCAAAATCGGAGTTCCGTAGAAGTTTGTGTTCAAGTAGCTCCAGGCCTTGACTTGAGAGGAAACGACATCGAGGTAGACGCGACGAGTCAAAGTGAAGGTGATGTCTCCCAATACAGCAGCGACACGCTTGAATTGCGGATAAATGTTGTTGAAAATTCCAGTACGGAATGGTGATCCAGCAGGTTGGCCGAGGAGTGGCTCATCCGGGTAGTGCGACATAAGTGCTGCTACATCGGCCTCGGCATTTGCATCGCCAGGGAAGTATGAGGCGAGGTAGTTGACGACATCATCATTTGTTTGAAGATTGCTCAGGGTGAGAGCGAACAAAGTGCCCTCGTCCTCTTGATCGCCAATAATGATTGGAACCTTGGCGAATTTACCAGATGTAACTGCTACATCGGGAGATTGCGAGAAGAAGTTGTCACTTGAATCAGGACGTGGGAGATAGGAGAGATCAAGAGATCTTGGGCCGAGAATACCTGGAACGGAGTTCATAGCGTTGAGGAGAGTGGTATAGTCCTTGTTGCGCAGGCAAGTAAGGGTAGCCTCAGAGTTTCCAGAACATCCAGCGTATTGTGCCACTGTTGTGAAGACAGTGTTGGCTTGTGAAGCAGTTACTGGGTCGACAGGTACGACGGATCCTGTGACGGAATTAGCCCTGATGTTCACAGGCTCCTACAGAAGTTTGGGGGTATACCTGAGTCCATAATTGCAGCTCGGAAAAGTGGCTTACCCATGTAAGTATTGTCCCCGCCATTGATGATTGTGTGATCAAAAACAGAGATGGAGCCTGCACTCTCGCCCCAGATAGTCACCTTGTCAGGATCACCTCCCTATCTTGCAGTCAGTCAAGTTTTACAGAGGGTTGTGAATTTAAGAAAGGATGACCCACAAATGCAGCAATATTCTCAGCCACCCATTGGAGCCCAAGGCGTTGATCGCGGAGACCAAGATTCGTGGAACCTTCACTCGCCAAAGCATTTCCAGCTAAGAAACCAAAACCTCCAACTCTGCAGACTTTTCTTAGTGATCAATCAGAATCATTCAGTCGGCGTGAATATTACCTGTAGTTCACTGCAACGAAGATCACGTTGTTGGCCATTGCCATACTTTTCTGGATTAGTGCACTGCCATCGTACAACTGAGTTGAGCCAAATTCAAAGCCACCTCCATAGATCCAGAATACGACGGGAAGTTTGGACGAACTTGTAGCAGTCGAAGGCCTTTGCACATTGAGCGTGAGGCAATCCTCTCCAGCATCACTGACGGTCTGGACGAGAGGAGTATCGGCAAGCAGACCGATGACGGCTTCTGGTAAATTGCTGTTGTCAACTGAAACATACATTTGAGGGCAGCCCCTTGGGATTCCTGTTGCTGTGATCGTGCCAAATGACTTGTTGATGCTCTGCGGAGGCCTGAGACGGAGGTTACCGACGGGGGGCTGAGCAAAGGGAATGCCTTTGAAAGAGTCGACCCCCCCACTAGAAGATCCTATGACCGTGCCATTGGCGATTGTGACCGACGGTGCTGAACGTTCTTGCAAAGGTGCAGCGAAAACCGCCGAGGCAAGCAGAGGTAAGATTGAAAGGTACTGCATCTTGCCAAGCTTATTGATTCGTGGGAGCCGAAGAAAACTGCGGTCACGCGGCTTCCAAACCAGCGAAGTCGACGAGACGCAAAGAGCTTTAAGTACAACGAGAAGTCTCTGCTGCCTCGGCCACAGGTACGTGACAAACAAGGCAGCTCGTCGTGTCCAACATGTTTGGGTGGTCTGGAATTGCGCCGAGTGTGTCTGAGCATCAAATCCTTACCGCTTTGGGTCGTCGTCGTTTCTGCGGTTCGTGTGCCGTTATATCGGTGGCGCTTGGGCAACCACGAGCTCTGACCATTTCTCCTAAACAAGAGCGCTGGCCGACCACTCTACTGCTCCCACACACGATGGGACCGATAGACTCAAAAGGTGGAGGTGTGGGGAACCTGGACATGGCGTACGACGCTGGGTCTCAAGACCACGCGTTGGGCACATGAGGTTGTCCTCTTAGCCGTTTGTGACCAATTCTCCGGCGTGTTGCACTCGCTGGATTCTCGCAGGCCGAGGCTCGACGTTGACTCCGCAATATTGACTCCGCAATGTGATCTCCGCAGTGTGATGGTCTCCGCAGTGTCCACTCCGCAAAATTTTCTCCCTAGTGTCGATGTCGGTCTTCGAGAAGCCTGGCTCCGCCGTATTGAATAGAGATCCCAGTAATCGAAGGATTTGCAACGGTAACATTCTTGTTTTCGTGTACTGATGCCTCGGCTCCCCGTCGTTTGCGACTGATTGCGCTGTCCTCACAAATCAGACGGAACGGGTTCATGATCAAACATCACACTCCTTGCGTTGAAAAGATTTATGCATGAGACACGTAAATTATGAAGATCGTCGATCAATTAGGCCGAAATTTTGGTCAAACATTGAGAGCAATTGTTGCGCGGTCTTTTGATATGCGAATTTCGTCGTCGTTCACGAAGAGCTCCAAGTATGCTTTTTGCCCGCATAAAATATTGACTGGGCGTGACGAAAGAGGAAGGTAGGCCGGGGAAATAATATTTGGGTCTCTTTCGACGATGACTTCACTTTGCTCCCCGTTCATATAAGAACGGCTGAGGGCTTTTGCTATTCTGCTAAAATCATGGCCGATGGCAATCATAGCCCGAAGCGCCGGAAAATCGACAGTGACAATGAACATTTTTCAGTACAACCACGGAGACAAGCCTGGCGACCATCACAACTGCGAGACGACGACCAACGTTCCGATTCGCGATCTAGAGATCGCGCTCGACATGGCACCCCGAATTCCCAACCTCACTCCGAATTTGATGGCCCGGAACAAGGGGTAGGCCCCGAAGATTCCAATGCCCTCGATCGTGACTGGTACAATACAGCAGAAGACGGCGTTGCGTTTGGAGATGAAAGCCACAACCCGTTTGGTGGCACGGATGAAGTATCATGGGCGGACGCAGAAAGAGAGCGAGAGTTACTCGAGAAGAAAATGGCCATTAGGAATCGAGTGAATCCGAAACATCTTCAAAGGCAGAAGGACAATGATGCTTGGGAGGCCAATCGTATGCTTGCGAGTAGCGTTGCCCAGACCCGAGATCAGTACAATGGATTCGAGGACGATAATGACGATACCCGCATACATCTTCTGGTCCATGATCTGAAGCCACCATTCCTTGACGGCAAGACTGTCTTCACCAAACAGCTCGATCCTGTGAGCGCCGTTCGGGACCCACAAAGTGACATGGCTGTTTTCTCGCGGAAAGGTAGCAGAGTAGTAAAAGAACGCCGTCAACGGAAAGAAAGGCAAAAACAGGCACAAGAAGCAACAGGCGTCGCTGGAACCGTGCTTGGAAATCTTACAGGAGTAAAAGAAGATGATACAGACTCCGCATTGCCAGACGCCAACGAGACAGAAGGGCAAAATAAGAATTCGAAATTTGCAGAGCATTTGAAGAAGGATACGGGACAATCCGACTTTTCGCGAACGAAATCATTAAAAGAACAACGAGAATATCTGCCGGCATTTGCGGTGCGAGAAGAGCTTCTGAGAGTTATCCGAGACAACCAAGTGATCATTGTTGTTGGTCAAACTGGTTCCGGAAAGACCACCCAACTTGCGCAGTTCCTCTACGAAGATGGTTATGCTAAGCAAGGCATGATCTGCTGTACTCAGCCTCGACGTGTAGCTGCTATGTCCGTAGCGAAACGTGTGAGTGAAGAGATGGAGGTGCCTCTAGGAGGAAAAGTTGGGTATACAATTCGTTTTGAAGATTGTACAAGCAAGGACACGAAAATTAAGTACATGACTGATGGCATTCTTCTGAGAGAGTCTTTGACAGATCCCGATTTGGACCAATACAGCTGTATTATCATGGACGAAGCCCATGAGCGTGCTCTCAACACAGATGTGCTGATGGGGTTGATTAAAAAAGTTCTCACTCGAAGAAGAGACTTGAAGCTGATTGTCACGTCTGCGACGATGAACGCTGAACGCTTTGCCCGTTTTTACGGTGGAGCACCCGAGTTTTTCATCCCAGGTCGCACCTTTCCAGTTGATATCCAGTACTCACGAACGCCATGTGAAGACTATGTTGACCAAGCAGTTCGCCAAGTCCTTGCCATTCATGTATCACAACCCAATGGAGACATTCTTGTCTTCATGACTGGACAAGAAGATATTGAAGTCACGTGCGAGCTTATAGCAGAGCGCCTAGCCCAGCTGAATGACCCTCCAAAGCTCAGCATCTTGCCAATTTACAGTCAGATGCCGGCTGACCTCCAGGCGAAGATCTTTGATCGAGCAGCCCCTGGCGTACGGAAAGTCATTGTTGCCACCAACATTGCCGAGACATCATTGACAGTCGATGGTATCATGTATGTCGTGGATTGTGGTTTCAGTAAACTGAAAGTCTACAACCCTCGCATGGGCATGGATACATTGCAAATTACACCCATCAGTCAGGCAAACGCATCGCAGAGAGCCGGCCGTGCTGGCCGAACTGGACCCGGAAAAGCGTTCCATCTCTTTACCGAACGTGCGTTCAGAGATGAGTTCTATATCGCGACAATTCCCGAAATTCAGCGCACGAATCTTGCAAATACCGTTCTGCTACTCAAGAGCTTAGGGGTCAATGATTTGATGGATTTCGACTTCATGGACCCTCCTCCCCAAGACACTATTTCAACCAGTCTGTTTGACCTGTGGGCACTGGGAGCACTTACAAATCTTGGAGAACTCACCGAGATGGGCCGTCAGATGACAAGCTTTCCTATGGATCCATCGCTTGCAAAATTGGTCATTTCCTCCTCGTCAACATATGGCTGCAGTGAAGAGATTTTGACCATCGTTGCGATGTTGTCAGTGCCATCTGTTTTTTACAGACCAAAGGAGCGCTTGGATGAGTCTGATGCAGCACGTGAAAAGTTTTTCGTGCATGATTCTGACCACCTTACGCTGTTGACTGTTTACCAACAATGGATTGCCAACGGGTGCAAAGATGGTTGGTGTGTCAAGCATTTCCTGCACCCCAAGGCACTGCGACGGGCTCAAGAGATCCGCAACCAAATCAAAGACATCATGGTATCAAACAAGATGGAGCTTGTGTCGTGCGGATATGATCTTGACATAGTTCGTGAATGCATCTGTAGTGGTTACTACCACCAGGCGGCAAAACGAAAAGGACTCGGAGAATATGTCAATCTGCGCACATCCGTCTCTGTACAATTACATCCTACCTCGGCACTTTATAATTCCGGCGATCCACCAGACTACGTCGTTTACCACGAACTTATTTTGACGTCTAAGGAATACATGTCATGTGTTACAGCAGTTGATCCACACTGGCTGGCAGATTTGGGAGGTGTATTTTACAGCGTCAAGCAGAAGGGCTATTCGGCTAAAGACAAACGAGTCACCGAGCAGGAGTTCTCTCGAAAGATGGAACTCGAGAAGGGCATAGTGGAGGATCGAGAAAAGGCAAAGCGAGAAGCAAATGCTAAAGCCGAAGAGAGAAGCAACGGCGGGCCCAAAGTGCTTGTCGGTCCAGCTAAGGTGTCTGCTTTGGATTCTGCAAAGAAAGGTAGCGCCGTTGTCAAACCGGTCATCAAAAGACGTAGATAACTATTGCTAAAATGTTTGAAACTTTTCGATCGGGTGGAGGTTTATTTCAATTTAGTAAACCTAACTACGGTGACGAATTGTAAGTGCGAAGAGAAATCTTTGAGTTCACACTGCAATTTGGTCATGCCTCGGATGGATGCTTACTCAAAAGCTTCACCACCCAACCACATGCCATCAATTAAAAATGAACCCCATCATCGTCAAGTCTCGACGCTTGGCAAGAAAAATACCAAATAGTACGTGGCGTAATAAAGGCACACCCTTTCATTCATATCGTGTATGGAACACCCACCTCCCTCAACTTACCTACTTGTCAATCTTCAATATATGGTATAAGAGCAGGTCTACGGATGGTTCACGGATATCCGCAGTAATCCGCAATAACATCACTGTACCTTTACAAGTCACACGAAGGAAAGATGTGCCTGCTCGAACATATCCTCCGCGCTTCGTTTTTCCGCTGGACCGGTTGGGACCAACTCAATCAAAACAACGCCGGAATCCCGCCTTTGGACCCGCCACCCCACTACAACAGATTATTCCCGCTCATCACATATATCGAAGAGGGCGGCACGATCCGAGTCAAGATGGCCTTCCAGGGCAAGTGTCTTGAAGGCGCTCCAGAAGACATATCCAACTTCGTCTTCGAAAAGGAGAAATGGCACCTCGCCTATCAAGGCACCGAAGGCGCTGGATTCAAGAAGAAGTGGTATTGGAGGGCTGGATGCGTGAGAATAGGACACAAGCTGGTTTGTGGTAGTGAAGCTGCTTTTACAACCTTTTTCGAGCACAACGCAGAGATCAAGGCGTGGTTTATTCAATACGTGCGTGTGCAGAGGACGTACTGTAGCGAATGCCGGCTTTTTATCTACGGCAATGACGCGGCAGAGGTACATGCGACAAGCCGCGAACATGCCCTTGTCAAGAATCAAAGGCTTTCCTGGTATCGCGGTTCTTTTCGCGATTTGTTTCGAGGAGAACGATCCAACTGAGGACTTGTACTCCAGCAGAGGCCCTGCTTGTTATACAGCGAAGTTAGGCGGCGTTGGAAACTTGAAATGAATGATCAGAATCAGAATTTCTGGTTGGATTTTCAGGTGATCGCCGTGGACGTCTATAGATAACGGAAAGAAATTAGACCCGTCATCGTTTCAGCTCAACATGTTGATGCGAGTGCGAAGGAAAGGAGGCGAATCCGAGTTGTACGAAACCGAGGGAGAGAGCCAATGAAAGAACACTGCGGCTGAGCAACTTCAATCCAATGCGCGTCGTCTATTGAAACTTTGACAACTCCTTCATCTCGCTCTCGGACCCTTTCAAGTATTGCTTTCTTCTGCTTGCGAACTATGGAGTATATTCGTTCGAGTCACAGCCAGCCCCTTGTAGGACTGAGGCGCAGCTATGATAGGATGTATCCGCGACAAACATCTTTGGTATAAGTAGAACCGCCTGAAATCTGTTCTTTCCTTCGAAACATATCACTTCTGGATCCATCCTTCCATTAAATCTGAGGTCTATGATATCAGCCTGACTCATAACCATTTTCGTCCAAACAAATTCCTTAAACACGCCCATCAGACCAACATCATCTTCACAATCATGCCTTCTTCTTCTTTCGCCTTAGCTATCACCGAACTAGTCTACTACCTCTCAAGCACCCTCCCACTCCTATATTGCCTCTACTCCCATCGCCAAACCGGACTCACAGGCTGGCTCTTCCTCTTCCTCTTTACCGCTCTCCAAATAATCGGTTCCGCCTTATCACTCAGCGCCGGACCAAACGGCACACCATCCACCATCTCCACCATAATCACCGGCGTGGGTCTTTCGCCTTTACTCCTAGGAATCGCGGGCTTGATTCACGAATGGGCAAATCTCGCCGGTGTGACGCGCACGCCTGCGGCGAAGAAGAAGGCGATGATATTTGCTCTGCTGTTCCACGTCGTCGTCATCACAGCTATTGCTGTCTATGCCATTGGACTTAGCAATGAAGCGTCAAACCCCGCAAAAGCGGAAGCGAAACCCCTCGCGGAAACAGGAGTGGTTCTTCTCCTGATCAGCTGGGGAACAGTCGTGCTAGTCTTCGGGCTCATAGCTAGTAAAATCGGAACTCGAATTGCTAGGCCCTTGGTCTGGGGCTTGATATTCTCTCTTATCGTTCTGGGCATTCGAATTATATACGCTTGTGTTTCGATATTTTCGAATGTTCGAGCGATGAATTCCGTTACGGGTAGTATTACGCTCAAGGTCGTTTTTCAGTTTTTACCTGGCGCAGTTATTATTGCGGCGATGACTGCGGCTGGGGTCATGACTAGCCACGTTGAGCAGATTAGCGACGAGGTAAATAATAATCCGGCGAGCACCGTCACCACTGTCTAAGTATCGATATCACATAGAAAGTTGCAGGAGATTATAAATCGGGAGAAGGTCTAAGGCGTCGGTGCAATGTACTGCTTTTCATGTGGTTCGGCAGTGACGTTATGCCATGAACTTGGAAATGAAATCTATTCATGCATTCTTTCATGCAAATGCTACATCTAAAAATCGTAAAATATCATACAACAGGTGAGAGCTGGCCTGGTTTCGCATTTCGAGTGAGAAGGCTCAAATCAGTCGTCCTTCTTGTGCCTCAAGCTGCCGATTCTTTTCTTGAGACCTTCTCCAACAGCCTTGATACTGCCAGTACGTCTGACAGTTTCGGATGTTCCAGAATTTGCCTGTTGAAGCGCTGCATAAGCGGCTTCGCCACCGGCAATTTCAACGGGATCACGTTTGTCGAGCGTGCCTCGACGTTTAGCCTCGTGATAGCTCTCGTTCAACCGAGCACGGTCTTCCATCTCAATACCATTCTCATCGATTTTGTGGGCCTGGAGAGCGCGATCGAGAGCAAAAGTATCCCCCTTTCCTTTTCTGTCCTCCGGGTCGTAGTCCTGTACGATGGTTAGAAATAATCCATGGGCTAGAGATAATTGGGACGTACCTTTCCAGGCCAGCGTTTGTAGCCGGCGTCTGACACGGCCTCCTGCATCAAATCGCTCTCATTGTAGTGGTAAGTGCGGCCGAATCGATCTTCAACTCCTGGAGGAACTGTAGCAACGCCATCTAGAGGCTTGTGTCTATCAAGCGAATCTTTGACGTTTTCCTGTGGAGTTGCCCTCAGCGTCTCAAGGTTGCTCGTTTCCAGAGCGGCAACTGGGGAGTATTTTTTGTTGGAGTTTCTGGACATGAGCGTGGCGTCGTATGGTCCTTCGTGATGATATGCTTTTCCGCCAACAGCAGGGTCCAGACGATCGACCATGTCAGGGCCAGGCATGCCTCTCTTGTTAAGATGGGGTGCACGATCGGCTTTTCTGCTGTCCCGTCTCAAAATGTTCAAGGGCTCAACACTGGTATCGCCGGGAAAGCGCTCCTTAAGCGAGCTGGTTCGACGGTGGCGGTTGCCAGAAGTGCTGGTGCTTTTTGCAGCATTGTGCCGAGGCGGTGACTGAGTCTTCTCGATGGACCGACGGTGGGATCCATCATCATAACTGGCGAACGCTTCCTCACGATAATTTGGAAAACGCTCCTTTGGACTTGATTTGCGTACAGGGCTTTTAGTAGCAGTGAGGCCGTTTGCTTTGCTCTTGCGATCCGGAGAGTTGAGGGCTGAGTCTTGGCGATATGGGTTGTTGGATGACGTCGGCGTCGATGGTTTGGCTGGCGCAAAGGTACTGGTGAAGTGTGTTCCAGGACCAGTTTCGGCGAAAGGCTCCGGGGCGCTCATGGGATCGATCAGGTAGGCTTGCGCCTGCGGAAGCTTGTTAGTGTCTAGCTCATATAGCACATGCATACGACCGACGGCGTCACGAACCGTTTTAGAGTCAACGGCGTTGGACATGTTTGCTGGTTGGTTCAGTCAACAGTCAATCCGCGGAGCGTCGATGTGTGCAAGTCGAAATGTTCAATGGGAATGATGAGAAGCGAACAAGAAGACGTCGACGAGACAAAGAACAGCTGATGCAGAGATTGAAGAGAGTTGCCTGGAGCAGAGACGCGAGTACTTTGGGACCGAACCGCGAGCGACGTCATTGCGGGAAGCTTCCTCGTCATCATCGGCAGGCACAGACTCGTCTCCAGCTCCACCACGCGGAAAGCTCAAGTCCACTACATATGTACTATACTAGTATCTAGTCTACATAGAACAGACCCTGGTGCGCCACGCGAATAGCAATAAGAGTAGATGGATACAATCTTTGACACGTGAACGGCCCGGCGCTTGTCCACGTTGGCGCATACGTACATCGTCCGCTGATGGCGTTGGTCGACTACTCCAGTTCCGACGCCGACGACGACGACGACGACTACCACAACAACCACGACGACGACGAGCAGCCACCAGCCAAGCGCCGTCAATTGCCCAGCCACGACTCCGCGACAGCATCCACGCCGCTGCCACCGCTCCCCGCCACATTCCACGATCTCTACTCGTCGACGGTGAGAACCACCACCCGAGACGATCCTTCTCTTCATGGCGGGCGAAAACGGGTGACTCCCCATGTCGACGGCAACTGGCCAACCCATGTATATTTAGAGTGTGAGTTTGCCACATCAGTGCGGAGCAAGTGCCATGTTGAAGCTAACGAAGTCGCAGGGCATCCGTCACCATCCGAGAATAGACGCCTTGGGAGCCTGATTCAGAAGCAAAATAGGGAGCACCATGGAACTGACAACACCAATGTCGACAAACAGCCGATTCACAGCCTGCTGCAAAATGACCTTGGCGTCCCGCTTCCTCTCCACATTTCTCTCTCCCGTCCGCTGGTCTTAACAACCAACCAAAAAGATGCATTTCTCGCCAGGCTCAAAGAATCAATTCTAGATACTGGCGTGCGATCATTTATAACCAAACCAGACCACTTGGCATGGCATTCCAACGAAATCGAATCTCGATGGTTCTTAGTACTGCATCTTCAGCAGCCCGAGAGAGATGAATTGCAGATATTGTTGGCTGCCTGTAATGATGTAGCTCAGGAGTTTGGGCAACCTTTGCTCTACCGCGATCTCGACTCAAAGCCTGCCTCGAGAGGTAGAGACGCCCAGGATGACAAATTTCATATCAGCATCGCATGGATGTTGTCATCGCCCAGAGACACAAGTGCAGAGGGAAAGACTGCAAGTGGACCAGACTCGACGCCAAAAGATCTAGACATTCCCTTCTCAGCGATCAAGGTTAGGATTGGGCAAGATGTCTCTACATTTGCTCTAACATCCAAAAGATCTTAGAGCGCTATAACCCTCAAACTTTATGAAAATTTGTCACATTAGAGTTTTCAGCCGAAGTGTTGGGATGACTCCGTGGAGAGCCTATGGAATGGATGTTCCAACCACCTTGATTGATCACGCTCCAACTTTGGCGTTGTCAGACCAATCGGGAATTGCAAAGTTAGCGAATTACCCAGACATTCAAAATCGATACTTTATAATCCACAACTTGATGACCAGCTCAAAAGGCTAATAAAAGCATACGCTTTTCACTCTTCTGACCTTCGTCTTTGTAGTACAATTTGTCTCATCATCCAAATTTCTAGTCATCTTCATTATCAAATTCTTGTGCTCAACCAAATCGACAAACCATCCGCTCAAAATGTGTCTGAAGGTAATTCACTACTTTGATGGATTCGATTCAATCGACTCAATGTCTAAGGTGCGACAGGCTTCTATCAAAATTATCAGGGCTTTCTTTCGTCATGTTGGCGAGACACTGGTTCGACTGGGCGACGAAAGCAATGAGTATGAGCGTCCTCCAGCATACGACGACATCTGTTCAAGACCTGTGCGTGTGAGGATGATATGCCATGGGGCCCTTCGTGGGAACATCGAAATTCGATATCAAGGCTATTGTGTGTACGGAGACTCTTCGTCTATGTACCGCTTTATCTTCAACAAGGAACCGTGGGAGCGCGGAATGAAAGGCGAATGGCAGCCAGGGTTTGAAATGAAGGAAGGGTTTTTCACAACGCGGATCCGGCAATTGAGCCACAACGCCAATCTGCAATCCACCTACGAAGTTTTTGGCAGCAAGGCTGGACTGGTGAAGTTCCTGGAGCATAACGAGATGATCAAGCCTGCATTTTGCAAATACTTGATGACCAAAGGCTACAAGTACAAATACGCTTGCACTAATGGGCGTTGCTGGTTGATTTTCGGAAAATAAAGGGACGCTGAAGAGCACCATCGGTGGAGAGGACATTCGATGGCGCAATGGGGCAATCCGGTGCACTTCGATGGCCCGGACACGGGATATCGAGTGTGGCGAGAGTTTGGAACGACGAGCGTTTGCGAATAGCTGGAGACCCTGGAGCTTGACTTCCCGGGTGAAGTTGTGAACTTGGCATGCCAAGTCAGAGTCAACGAGCAGCACAACCATTGCACAACGAGCTCTGCATCAAATTAAGCGAGGAAAAACGCCATTTCTGAATCTAGGTATATCGAAAAATCAATTGCGGCATCAAATGAATACGAAACACGTATCGAGGTTGCCACTTGGCGAGCCAAGTCTGACCGCCAAGTACATAATGAAAGCTGAGAGTTCTTCTAGGTTCGGACAAGATATGAACAGTTGGAAATGCAATCGACTAAAGGCATCTGTCAGATTCAAGAGCGATAGTCTATCATAGCACAGGACCGTGATATTTTCATGTTTTTGGATTTAAATGCAGATGATTCTGTTGCCGTCGAAGATGCGTAGTTGCGCGCCATGATTGGCCGAAACCCCGCGGTCTCCACTTTAAAGTTCAAGATAGATTTTTGACGTCGGTCTGTCTTCACTACAAACCCCTCGCTCAACTTGACATTGACCTGGGAGTACCGTCTGCCCAGCATGTCTATGATCACAGCAACCGCGTGGGTCCCACGAGGCCACGCTGCTGCCTTCCCAACACGATATGTCTTCGACGAAGACGAGTACGCTCGCATCTCCAAGCTTGCTAAACTGGAACTTGAGGACGCAAAAGAGGACCTTGAAATGGCAAGGGAAGCGTTGAACAAGAGCAGTCTTGAAGACGAAAAAATTGACGAGAAGAAAGATGACGATTCTGGCGAATACGATGAGGAGGACGAGACAAAAGCTGCCGATGACGGCGACGAGGACGACGATCTAAAAGAATTCGACATGGAACATTATGACGACGAGCCCGATGGTCCAGAAGACGGCGCCCCCGCAGCAGACTCCAGTAACAGCATCTTCGGCAACATTAATTCTTTGGCTTACTACACGGACAATAAGGACGACCCATACATTACTCTCCCGGAGAACGGCCAACTTGATGAGGTGGACGAAGAGGAGCGAGAGGAGCTGCAAATCCTGCCAACAGATAACATGGTTCTTGCGGCAAGAATAGAAGACGAGGTCGCACACTTGGAGGCTTACGTCTACGAAGATGAGGCTGATAACTTGTACGTGCACCACGACGTCATGCTTCCTGCTATTCCACTTTGCGTCGAGTGGTTTAATGTCAAACCGAACGGAAATGGCGACTCTGGAAATTTTGCTGCTGTCGGTACGATGGATCCGGATATCGAACTCTGGGATTTGGATATCGTGGATTGCATGTATCCGAGTGCAATTCTTGGCCAAGGATCGCCGGATGTTCCAGGTGCCGAGCCTTTGATGAAGAAGAAAAAGAAGAAGAGCAAGAAGGCAAATGACAATTACCACGTTGATTCTGTTCTCGCACTTGCTGCCAACAGACAACACCGCAACCTTCTAGCCTCCGCTTCTGCGGATCAGACCACCAAACTCTGGGACTTGAACACCTGCACAGCAGCCCACTCTTACACCCACCACACCGATAAAGTCTGCGCGCTCTCATGGCACCCGTCTCAGGGCTCAGTTCTTCTCTCCGGCAGCTACGATCGTACCATCGTCGCTGCAGATATGCGTGCTCCAACCGCCAAAGTCCCGCGATGGGGCGTAGAAAGCGATGTCGAGCAAGTTCGCTGGGATCCACACAACGAGAACCAATTTTATGTGAGCACAGAGAATGGTGTGCTGCATTGTTTTGATGCTCGACAATTGCCCGCTACACCAGAGGCCAGCAAGCCTGTTTGGCGACTACAGGCCCACGAGAACAGTTTGTCGTCATTCTCGCTCAATCCCGCCATTCCTGGCTTCATCGCCACTGGAGGAACTGACCGCACTGTCAAGATCTGGAATGTTTCCGAGAGTGGTCCATCAATGGTCGTTTCGCGAGATCTCGGCGTTGGCAAGGTATTCAGCGCCAACTTCGCACCTGACGACGCTGTCGCGTTCCGACTTGCGGTTGCTGGTAGCAAAGGCGCGGTTCAAGTCTGGGATACAAGCACCAACAAGGCCGTTCGTGAAGCGTTCGCAGGCCGAGTATCTATTCCAGTGCGTGAGGGTGCCGAAGATCGACTTGTTGGTATTGAGCAAGACAATGAAGAGGAAGAAGAGGAAGAGGAGGCAGAAGAAAACGGGGGTGAGGGAGGATGGGAGAGTATGGAAGAAGACTAGGTAGTTCTGTCAGCACAATCCATTCAAAGCCTACTCTATCATAGGCCCAATCGGAGGCGCTAGCAAGTTGCGTTGGCGTTTTTCATGTCCCTCGTTCCTGCTCACGATGTTGCTGTGCAGACAAGTACTGTAGTTGCTTGAGCGACGATTAGGTCGCGTGGATGACGTCTGATGGGTATATGTTTCCACTTTCTTTCTCTTTCTCTCTCTGACCTGAACACCCACATCACACTCGCGACATTTTTTGAAGCTATTTATCAAAGCTTCTTTCAATCATTATCTATCATCAACACACATCGCTACACACGCGCAGAAACGAGCAATGGCGGGACCAACCAACTGGAGTACCGAGATCGCGAAGCAGATTCTGCAGCTGGTGTTCTCGCTGCTGAAAGATATTTTCTGTAGCTTGACCTTAGGCTAGTTGCAGTAAGTCACGAACATGAGGACCAAACGATCTTCTTGACTTGAAGCTGACCGAGTCAGCGGAAACGCGCCAGCATGGCTGTACGAATATCTTCCCGAGGGCCGACTCGTTGCAACGCAAAAAATGAAACCTTCAAATGCGACCATTGCGCTTTCAGCGGCAATTGGATCGAGACAATCGCCCACGAGGCAGAATTTTCCAGGCATGACGACTCGCCTGTCAGTCAGCAGCCACGAGTGTTGACAGAGCGCGACTACCGCGAGCTCATGAGACGAAAGCGCGAGAAAGGAGCAGGTCAGATCGACGGAGAACATTTGGGAGCATTCCGACTCCCATTGACGCCCGCGGCGTCATCATCATCATCATCATCATCAGAGTCTATCATTAATCAGTAGAGATTACCGTCGATCCATCGCTTACCATCCATTGATATATTTGAGCATCATAATAGGTAGATAGTCACATGGAATGAATGTTGTTGACTTTGAATTTGCCGTAAATTTATGTACATGTGTCATCGTCTAATTTGAGATGGCAACGAATTGGTGCTGATAGTTGGTCGGCGAATACCCTTCTGACACATAAGGCTTTGATGTGCCAATCGACTCCGGCACACTTTCAGCTCGATGCCCCGGTGCCATGCCCAGCTCGATAAAACCCGTCTCTGATTCTTCACTCACACGGAAATGCGCATGTGCAATGTGTGGAAGCTCATCTGGACGTGTCCTCAACGCGCGAACCCAACCCGTCTTACTCCCATCACCTGAACGTGTCCTTGGGCATTTGTTTTGTCTACCTTCTGAGTTGTTCGATTCGGAGCTGCGCAGGCCATTGGACCACTTGTCTCGCGCTGAACTGTTCTTGCTGGTTTGGTCGCGGCTTGATCCGATCCTTGACCTTTCTCGTTGGTTGCGGTACAATGTGCGTACGGACGGGATACACACGGCGACTATGGCGGCGGCGGGCTCGACGGTGGTCCATATGGCAGCGTATACTTCGTTGTCTGAAAAATGTCAAGTTAGTCATGTATTCACACCAGTACTGCGAGAGTCATCAGAGAGACTTACAGGTGAGATCCGGGCCCTTTCCGTCCAACCTCACCAGAGCGACTAGGCGCACGGTTCCAAAAACCACTGTGATGATGCCCAGTAAGAACATGGCCGTCGCTCCAAGCTTGACTCTTCGCGACAAGTGCAACCCCGTCATCTCTCTAATCGGTAGTATGATTATGAGCACGTCAGTGACCAAGTTTGGGATTTGAATGCCGTAATAGAATTTATCCAGGTTGATGCAGGTTCCATTGACAACTCTGTCGAGCGTCCAGAGCTTGTAGATTGGTACGCAGATGAAAGCAGACGCAATCACAATGGCCGCGCACCATGCCACGACGATGCCCATGAGGATGTTGATCTGGATAATGAAAGTTCGCGAGCAGTTCTCTTTGAACATGCGTCGGTACTGTGCTAGAAGCGACAATTTGATGCATGTTATGCACGGCGCATACAGAAACGAGCCGGTGTATTGCGTCTTCAGGAAAGTTGTCAGTTGGCTTGGGCCAAGCATCGTGATGTGTTTACCAAGTCCATTGCAAAGTACTAAAGACCGGTTAGAAGACTATTACAAGATTTAAAAGGGGGCGACAACATACAAATGACTCCAGCAACATCGATCGCAATTTTAAAGGCCTACTTCTGTAAGCAGAGTGCAAATGATGGGTTTAGTGATCGTCGTACCAGTCCAATGTATATGAAGTAATCCTCTGGATACTGTTTCATGTGCTGATACTGTCGCGCGAAGATTCTAAGAGCAACCGCCGTGACCGAACAAAAAAAAGCTAAGACTGTCGCGGTGATGACCTTGTCACCAGCATAGTCGCCTGCCATGAATCCGAGTGGTTCTGAAAGAGGTCAGAAACCGTTTGAATGTTTGTTGGTGCCCGTGTCATGAGATGTCGTATCCAGAAATGAAAATCCTCCTGAACCTGACAGCAGCGAGCAACTGGCTTATAAACAAAACAGCAACTGTTTCGAACGTCTGGTGGAGTCATGGAACGGTGCAACGGTGGCGGAGTTGGCAACCAAAGATGCGTGGTTCGCGATCAAGAGTGGGCCCAGTTTGTCGCCTCCTATAGTTGCAGAAGATTAATCTGACGTACTGAGTTCGCAGTACATACATGCAACGGGCCTGCCCTGCGTGAGGCTGACGGAATTCCAATGTTGGTGCCGTCAGGCCATCAGATTGCAGGGCAAACAGGTGTATATAACCTGGTTTAAGACCAGGCTGTGGCCAACATCGTTGACGGAGGATATTGTCAACACGAGTGTGATCTCGCCGGCGATCGCAAGCCATTCTCAAATTCGGAAGGAGAACTATTGCACGAGACAGCTTCCCATGCTGCTGTAGTTCTGTGCACCAATCGCTTTGCAAAGCGATATGCGGTGGTGCAACCAAGTTACAGCCACAATTATGTTGTGGATGAAGATGGCTTGACCCAATGCGTCTCCTGCATGGCCGGCCCGTCGCGGAAAGACATCCGGCGAGCTAGCCTAGTCTAGTCTGCTCCACGACGTCTTTTCATGGCTGTCGGTTATGTGCGTCGTGCGCCTCCTGGAACGCACATACAGTTGCTGCAGTTCGCCGGGGTAAAATGTCGTGCGTTCCATGTGGGCTTTGAAAGGTCCGGTGTAGGTAGTCAAGGATCGCCAAAGCGTCTCTCCTCGTGGAGTCTAGAGCACGCGTGGCAATTCACAGGGAGATCGACAGTTGGCCAACGCATGCTGCTCGTGCACAACGGTTGGCACGGTCTAGAACTCAAAAGATATTCTTACGAATTGCTGAGCATTTCCCAGTTTGGCGACAATGGTCCTCACGTTAAGATGAAGCCTCGTTTGATTCGGGGAATTTATTGTCGGCGTTCTAAATATTCAGGACCTGGAAATAGAGGGGAGCTGATGGTGCGATACCTTCACGTGAGAGAACGGATGAACCTGCGATTCCTTCTCGTCTCCTAGATATCTCAGTTCCTAGTAGCAATGATGAGCAAAACACGTGGCAGCGAATGAATACTGAGAAGTAATGCGATAGGATATCGTTCATGTGGAAATTGCAGCCAGAGCCATTCTGCTCTCTGTTATGCGACATGCAATAGGTATGAATCAAATTGAGGCTCGCACAACTCAACGGTATGGGATAGCGTGATGATACCAGGGGTTTCAACTGCAGGAAAGCCATCAGCAATTGTCACGAGAGTTGTTGCCCCTTGAAATCGCCTCATACATCGCTTCTGCATACTCAACCAACTGGGATCGTTTACTCAACACGTCTTTCCATGCTGCAATACGTCTTTATAACTGAACAGTTTTTATTCTCCAGCACATGCGACCATAGGCAGCTGAACACAGGGCTTCCCGTCCGCTCAGCCGAACTTAAGCAGTTGACCGGCAGAATAGTAGTAGGGTTGGTGACAACCTGCGAAGTCCTGCTGTTGCATGTCCTCAATTATCTTTTTGCTTTTGTTTTGCCAGTATCAGAATACGCCACAAAGTTCAAACACTCCCAACTGAATCGAAAAGTATGACGTGATTGTTTCCATGGACAGTGGCAAGTTGGCGTCACAAATCAACTCTCGTTGTTGGACCTCCTATTGCGTCTCTTGCCTGGGCCGATGATATTGCAAAGCGCATCAGTGAGGATGGCGTGCGCAGAATTAACGTGGTCACCTTCAGTTTGAATACTCAGGCACATGCTACTGAATAAGAGCGACGTAAGACGGTCAGCTACAACCATGCCGATCTTCAGGGTTTTTAAGTTTTGTTACTCCCTCTCGCCACACGACCCAGAGAGGTCTCGGACTGTCGTTCTCATCACATTACAGAGTTTTAATAAGCGTTACTTAGAGCCTCGAGCTGAAGGATCGATTCTATGGTCCGACCAAACTACTCGGGCCGAAATCGAATCCGAAATCGAGGCTGAACTTGAGAGGAAGATCCGAAGATGATGAGGAGGAAGACTACGAAGACCCGGACTAGGCTCCAAAGAACAATCGTGATGTCACCCATTGTCGTCTGAAGATCGATTCGAACCTTTTCGTTATCGTGATTACTGACGAAGCCCACAAGCTCAAACACAAAAGCAATTTCCACACATAAGCTGTTTATCTGTGAGATTTTCGTCGTATCCACGTGACTGCGACAATCATATCCAACGTCGTTATTGAAATTGCTGGTCTCACGCTGGGAGGCCATCAAGGATTCATCTTTTTTCATTGTACCTACTCAATCGTACATGGAGAGCTACTTTTCAGCTTCAAGGCAGCTTCTATTTTGTAATCATTTCATAGCTTTGGTGGTGATTGTATGGTGACCTATCGCGGCTGAATATGCGACCGAACAAGAATTGCTTATCTGCATTATGCAATTCCACGTAAACTACTACGCCTTTGTGAGCTTATAGAATTTGCTCTCTCCCATGTCGAGGCTAACACTCAGTTGGCTCGACTGCGAACCCAGATTGGTACCAGCCCACACGTCCAACACGTCAAAATTTCCAGAGATGCCCAGGTCTTGCCACGTTGCGTTGATAGTCAGTTTGCCAGATAAGTTTGAGCCGAATCCACCTTGACCCTGATCAGGCCCGTAATTGACAAGTACCACATAGGCGGAACCGGCATCATTTGGCCCTGCAATCCATGCCTGAAGTTGCTTTGCTGCATTGCCTCCAGTGCCTGGATTACGGGGTTGCATAGGGTACAGAGCGGTAAAAGCAGCTGCATCAACCCAAGCAGCTGGCCAAGTCAGCAATTTCTTTCCCAAGGCGTCAACGTTGGTGAGATCGGAGCCAGTTATGAGGTTGGCACCTGCTCCGATCCAGTGTGTCGCAATTGTCACACGCTCATTGTCCGAAACGCCAGTCACACTGGCATCGTTGCCGACGTAAATGTTGTCCAAGTCTGGATGGACAATTAAGCTACTCACCTCTGGCGGCACAACAGTGATGAATTGGCGATAGTTTTCTATGGCCCGCTGCACCGTGGCCCAATCGACAAAAGTGCTCTTGCCACTGTTGTTGATGTCTTGATCTGTCCTCATCGAATCGGCGTTGCTGTTCCATATTGACGCGAACGTGGTGTTTCGCTCTAGTTTCCACGATATATCGAGACGAATTGGTCGTTTGGCGTTCTGGATTGCTTTGTGGAAAGCGATTACAGATCCAGAGTTGTCTGGAGGAAGATTTCCACCATTGGATGGCGAGCCTGGAGTGATGTAATCAAGTTTGACGAGATCAACGCCCCTATAAAATAAATTAGTATTCGTCGATAAGTGCTCGCTCTAATTAAGACATGTTTCACCAGTGACCGAACAAGTTGATGACTGAATCGTGCCATTGCTGGACGCCGTCTTTTGAGAAGTCAAAGTCACATCTTGCGAAGCCGTTATTGTTGCCGCTGAGGGTAGCGTTGATAGGAATGTTAGTGCCATAAATGAACTTGTTGGCATCGTTGCAGAAAGCACCAGGCAAAACGTACACGCCCAACTTCAGGCCCATATCGTGCAGCTGAGAGGCCATGTCGGTAATGTTGAAGACGGTGGTGTCGTAGATGATACGGCCGTAGTCATCGCCATGGTCTCCAACGCTCCAACCAGAATCGAGCGAGATGTAATAATCACTGGAGGAAAGTTGGCTGCTTGGAACAAGATTGTGCAGGGCTTTGGCTTGGGTGAGAACATGGCTTTGGTCGAACTTGAAGTCTGAATTCGTCGCACTATTTGCCTGAATGCCGAATGTGTTAAATCCTCTTGGGGGAGTGTTGAATCCATTCGCCGTTTTCACTGTTCTCACCACCTTCAGAGAGTTGCTGGCACTCACTGCCAAAATTGGAAACAGAAGTGCGAGATACGTGAGCTGCATATTGTCAATGACTTTCTGTGTTTCTTTAGCAGATTAGCGAATGACGCGGGCTGGGCCATATTTATAACGGTGATTGAGGCTGAATGGTCAGTAATAAGCTTTTGTATTTTTTCTACTGGAAGACAGATCGGCAAGTGCTATGTAGTGGATGCGTCTGTCCGAACCAACTAATTCTTTGTCAGGGTTGCAGATCCCCCGATGCCCCTCCAAAGTGTAAGAGGGTCAACGCCGAATCGAACCATGGCTTTTGTTGAAAGTATGAACATGAAGGCCTCCTCATGCAGGAATCAATGAAACATGTCCAAAGCAGTCGATTTGGTATAATAACAAACTGTAAGTTGGATTGTGGTCTGAGTGACTGAGATTGTGCTCTCGCAATCATGCCCCTGTCAAAGATAGCGACCGACCCCTCTTCTCGGCTTCGTACATTCGGTTACCTGACAAACACGGCTAATCGTCTTTTTGTATATCTTTTAAACAAGTATTGAGCTGCACGAGTCAAACTGACCAACTGCAAGACCGGATGGATCAAATGCAGCGTAAAGCCTACCAGCCTGCGGCTCCGTTGGCCCATCCTGCGGCCGCCGATTACATCCCAAAATACCTTCATGACGCCTTTCCTGATCCGTCTGGTCGGCCTGATGTAAAGATACGAGATGATTTCTATGGAACCCGCAGAAAGCTTCGCATCGGTGTTCTTGGAGCCGGGATTAGTTGTATCAACTTCTTGCACTTCGCTGAAACGCTGAAAGACGTCGAGATTGTGGTTTATGAGCGCAATGAGGATGTTGGTGGAGTGGTTCGTCAATATTTGACATAATGTGTTATCAGACCATAGAACTGACATTTTCAGTGGCTGACAAGCAAATATCCCGGATGCCGATGCGACATTGCATCTATTGTGTATCAATTCTCATGGCGAACGAATATATGGTCCGAGATGTATGCTCCTGCGGCAGAGAATTTGGCCTATATCCAAACCGTAGCGAGAGAAAACGAGTTCTATAAACTGATCAACTTCAAACATGAGATAAAGCAAGCTTCTTGGACGGACGAGGAGTCTTTGTGGACTCTTAGTGTGAAGAACCTTGAGAGTGGTCAAGAATTCGAGGACAAAGTCAATATATTTCTCGAATTCAATGGACCTGTCAGCAGTCCACGTTTGACAAATCTACCTGAATTAGAAAAGTTCAAAGGAGAAGTGGTTCACCCGGCTGTTTGGAAAGATGATACCAGTGTCGATGGAAAGCGAGTGGCCCTCATTGGTTATGGATGTAAGTCTGCTGTTGTGGACGAAATTTTCACAAGTGGTACTGACATCAAAGCAGGCAGCGGAGTCCAGATTGGCCCAAACATTATTGATAGAGTTTCAAGACTTTACACTTGGTTCAGAAATCGTACTTACATTTTGCCTCCACCGAATCAAGCGTTTTCTGGGCCCGGAGGTGCAAACTTCAAATGTAGGAGTAATTTCTTGACGAGGGAGTGCAAGGCTGACCAATATATAGACAGCGACGAACAGAAAAAGATACTCTCGGATCCAGATGTTTATCTCGCTTACCGCAAAGCAGTCGAGACCGGCTTTAATACACGATACGCGTATGTTATCAACGGCTCCAAGATGGCTGAGCTGGTCAAGGAAAACACCATCAATTACATGACTGAGAAGTTGGATCCTGACATCCTGGAGCAGCTTCTACCGAAAGACTTTGATATTGGGTGCCGAAGGCAGACATTTGCCTACGGCTATCTGGAAGCCCTGAATGATCCAAAGACAACTGTTTTCAAGCGAATCCCGCAACGCTTTACAGAAACCGGCATTCTGGACGCTGATGGTGTTGAACACGAGCTTGATATGATTATCGCCGCCACTGGCTACGATCAGTCACACATGCCCCGTTTTCCGAAATTGGTGAACGGCAGGTCTGCTACTGATATATGGGGCCCAACAAAGTCTCCTCCCTCCTACATGGCTATGTGTTTGAAAGGACTGCCGAACTATTTCAATCCTTCATCAGCCTTTGGGCCTCTTCCACAAGGCAATTACTTTCAATCAAGCGAAGGCTTCACCAAATACATCGTGAAGGTTATTGAGAAGATGCAAATTGATCATATTGTATCTATGGTGCCGAAAGACAAGGCAGTCGATCATTTTGTACAACATGCTAATGCTTATTTGAAGAGAACCGCTGTGAGTGGACCGTGTGCCGCTTGGTACAAAGGCAATGATTATACATCCCCGCCCGCTATTTGGCCTGGTGCGCGTAGCCAGTTCCTCCGTATCATAGAGACACCGCGCTTTGAAGACTTCGATATTCGCTATGATGACCCGGAAGATATGTTTTCTTATTTTGGAAACGGATGGAGCTTGCAAGATGATGGAGAGGACGGTGGTGACATAACTTGGTATATGGGCCAACCAGTGCATCCCGTGGAGCAATCAATTTTGGAAAGGTTGAAAGGGACAGATTCAAGTGTGAAGGAGGTTGTTCAAGGCATGGCGGCTATGCCTGGTGCTGTGGGACATGCGAAGCAATAGTGCAATATGGGACCTTGTTCAATCTCTTGCAAACCTTAGCAGTCTCAAATCAAGTATAATTCTCCGGCCTGAAAGATTTAGCTTCATCAGCATTTTTGCGTGTGAATGTTTCGATTAAGAAGTATACGTACAACCTCGATCAGTTGGATACGTGACCGCTTGAGAGAAAGGTCGATGCCTTCAGCCAAATTCATCTTCCAGTCATCTGTGTGGTCGCCGTCGACGTCCACGTCGTTGGTGAAGCACCAGTTGGTGACTCTCACCCACTGCATGTTGACTAAACATAGAGTCAGTGAGTATTCCAAATCAACTTCAAGGGTACTTACAGGCTGCGATGTTACCGATGATAATACGGTCTTCCAGGAACAACCAGATACGAACAGAGGCGCCGGTGACGATCCAATCAAGCATCTCTTCAACTTCAGCCTCGCGCATACCGCGGCTGACTCCTTCTGGAAGCACCATCGCTGCGTTTGACAGAAGCAAAAGTAGCGGCGACGAAGTTTGTATGTGATGTAAAGAAGAAACGCAGTTGGTGGTTGTGGAAGTCAGGCTACTATTCAAGGTTATGTCCCTGAGCAGCACTCACCGTGTAACTGATGTTGCATGTGATACCTTACGTGGTGTTTCACGCTACTCGTCTTCTCGACAGGCCGATACGCAACAGTCAAAGTAATCTACTGCTCACATATTCATACAGTTGCCATAAATACCTCTGACTATCGATGGGCATTGCTTTTGACTATCTAATCGATTGAAGAAGAACCTGATTTATAGATGGACACGTTGAACCATCGATTTGATCTGATTGACGTTTGGTTATTCGGACCATGGACCATCGCTCCAGCGTGAAGGAGGCAAGCCCGACTTTCAAACGCGTAGACAAACAATAACGGCATGAAACAGTTCACCAGGTGATTGAATTAGTGATAAATCTTGGCAGTACTATCATATATAAATCTCATCCCCGATTGCTCCTATTCGTCGTTCCTCTTCTCCTCCTATGCCTACCTTCTTTGCCGCCCGTGGAGAGTCCAATGGGATTCCCCAGGGCATGCCGCTATTGCTAACCCCCGGGGCCAGTCCTGTCGTTGCTTCATTGCATATCTGTGATAGTGCCATATGCCCAGTCTCTCCATACATCAAACCCAATCAAGGCCTGGAAAAGTTAAGCGCTCAAGTTTCATGGCGTATGACAAAAGGCCTTGATACATTAGTCTCTCAGGATAAAAGTCCCATTCATAGATGAAATTTCAATTCAGGTTGTCTCCTTGCCGTTGTTGTTTCTGTTTCTAGTCGTAGTGACGCGACTAGCACTCACTAAAGACAGCAGTCTAGTGCGCGAAGGCGTAATGCGGAGGAAGTGACTTAAAAAAACTAGATTGGGTTTGCCAAATTCCTGCCATAGTTCTTAGTTTAAATAGCTTTTGGGAATCTTGTGTCCACTTAATCGTATGTGACTATGGGAACACGTCTTCGTGAAGCTTGCTTTCCGCGCATCGATAGCTTTTGCACTGTATACTATATCCATTCGGCACGCTCACTGCAAATTATTCAATTTTTAGAATTTACAGTACGTTGAAAAGCGCATCATTGCATAAATCTATCCCTAAAGGTAAAGCTAAATTGCCACTCTACAGTGCAAGAGCCAGCCCCTTTTGCAGCGCATCTCCCCCAACCAAATTCGCTCAGCCTTCAAGAAATTTTACGAGCAGATCAGTTACTGCAATACCAAGACCAGTGCTGAAAGGTGTTAAGAATTGAATCGAATATTAGGCCCTTACGCAGAGCAGCGGGAGGGCCAAAGAAAGACGCGTCTAAGCAGTATACTGTCGTTGGGAGCGAGAAGGAGCAGCAAAATTTATTGATACTTTACATGCGAAGGATGAGGTCATTTCGCAACACAATGAGAGGATATCATTCTGTCAAATTGCTCTCAAAGGTGATGTAGGTCTGCTGAGAGGATGAGCAAGGATAGCTTCTGCATTCGATGGCAACCGCAATGAGGCTGCAACAATCAATGGAGACTTTACAGTCTCGGAATAAGTGAAGAGCTAGAAATTCACGCCTTTAGTCCAGGCTATAGAGATACTTTACTTAGAAAATAGCGTGTCAGAGCCCTACATGTTCCGTTGAGGCTTTGCCTCTCTCGGTGACACGCACTGTCTTGTAATTCTTTTTCCCAGAAGCACTACATGAGTTCCTCGCCGAGAAACTTGATATGAAATCTTTGTTGCAAATTAGCAAACATATTCAGCTCGATAGCAGAACAAAAAACGACCCATGAACCAGTAGCCCATACGGGCCTGCTTTCCGTGTGGCGTTTCAAGCGGAGAAAAAACCTACCCAGTTGGTCCTTCCTTCGGCGGCCATTTCACACTCTGTTCAGAAGACAGAGGAAGGCACTCGCTTGGAAAGAACATAAAGATAGAACAAGACGCATTGGATTTCGCTCAAAGCTTTTGTCTCTCCTAGTTATTTCTTGTGCTCACACTGCACGCCCGTATGGAGGGTGCCATTCTATACTCACCACGACTTCAATCTCCGATGGTGTGCCAATTCACTGTCTCAACTCTCCTAAGTCGCTTTCATAACTCGTAACATCAGAACAGTTCAAGGATTCTTCAGGTTAACCGGGGTATATTGACTGCTGTGGGTTTGAAAGTCGTAGATCTGCGCTTTCGCAAAGGCTGCTGGCGTTGTCTGTTGGCGTCCCCGTGCTCAGTCCGTGCCTGCGGACGCAGCTTCGTTTTCTCAGCGACTAATTAAGGCACATGCGATGATCTGCATGAATGAAGTACTTAGTCGTGGGTATACAATGATCACACCCCTCCTAAATTCATGTGTCAAACCGTCAAATGTCTCTTCGTCCTATGTTTCGCCCATCTCACGCAATGATGTGGTGACATCTTCTTCTTGTCCCGCGGGAGACTTTGACCTCAGTTCATCAGGTGTACTCTTTCCACTCAGTGCTGCTGCCATTTCCTTTCCGTGTCGTGCGGCACGCATCGGGAACAACTACCATGGCTTCATTCGCCCTACGACCTTCTTTGACGCACAAATCTAGCTACATCATCAATGAATGCGTGTCAGTTTCTACTGACGAAAGGCTCTGTAGTAAGCCCGACGAACAATAACATGGGCGAGCAGTCTCAGCGGTTTGTTGATCTTTTGTTGTGGGACAGAGCTTCATTTGCAAGACAATAAGCCCTCTACAAGGTTGGAGTCTACTGTGTAAAGACCAACTCCCGAAAACATCAAACTTCAGAAGGTATGGGAAGCGGAAACAAAGGATTTTCTTCTCCGAGGCTCAGCAGAAGCTGAGACACGATGAAAACTGCGAACCGTTGGGTTCTGGGAGCTTTTCAAAAATTGCGTCGAGGCATGCCTCAAGACGACTTCTGGCCAGGCCGCTTTCTGGCCAGTCTGATTAGGCAGTCGGCAATGGCAGGCAGTGGCGGCGGTGAAGAAAGAAGAGAAGACGGATGGAGAAGATTGGGAGTACTTATAGTTGAGGAGGACTGTGCATGCTGAGTCAGAATCACAGTGCCCTAGCCAATGAGCAGAGAGCTCAGATGTATGGAAGGTGCTGGCAAGGAGTCGATTCCGGCGCGCGCGAGAATTTCGAACTTCTCTGACCAACCTGGTTCCATAGTTCCTCAACCAAGGGCTGCGTTTAGGGGTTCCGAGGCCCTTCTTCGGGTTTCTGAGTTTTGAGTGGCTCGTCTACTTCAATTTCGTTATTGTTAAAATTTTCCGTGATTTCAATACGTTCAAATTGATATCAAGTTTGTGGGTGGTGATACGTGGAATGGTTTGGTGGAGGAAGCTATCAGGCGAAAACGAGGCTCGGGGGGGAAGGGGGGAAGCGAAGACAACCATTTGCGTTGTAGACAGAAAGATTATGATCGTTTCAAGTAATGTTTGATGTTATATGTCTAGTATACAATCTTTTCACCCCATTCAGAGAAGGAATGCAACATGAAGGTCTTGCTGTCGTAGTCTCGAGAGCTTCATATTTGCCTGGGGGCTAACGTTGACGCGCCTTGGGAAGATCGCGACTTCAATCACCCGATGAACGCGCCAGATTTTCTGGAGAAGGAGGCGAACTCTTTTCTATGCCAGCCATAATAACACTCAACGTTACAAATCTGAAATTAGCGTTTTAGTCGGATCAGCATTGCCCTTCCGCCACTACCACCACACCCGTTTATGCGAGCGAACACCTTCAACAAGTCTCACCTTTCTGAATTTTGAGCCTATCCCATATCTATAAGGCCAAATTGTCTTATTCGACCAAAATCCGTTGAAGAATCCACATGAATAAGCTCTTCGACGGCCCCTGCTACTTTGACCCGGCTAAGAGGCAGTACTTCAGCGTGATGTGCGAACAAGGAAAATCTCCAGGCTTTAAGAGTCATGATCTCCAAGAATGAGACTGCAAGAAATATTACAAGTCGCTTACGCCTATCGCTGCTCATCAGATTTTTCCCTCCACTGACACGTTTATCTCAGTGCAACGTCAAACGAGCCCATCGAAACAGACATCTTCGAAAAGCTCTCCAGCGCTCGTTTCCGTAAGAAAACATGACACCAGTCCGATCAATCAGGGTTGAATAGCCCAACCGACGCGCTGTAAATCAAAAAAGACGGAATTGGAGCAGGACTTGCGAAAAAGCTAGGAACTCGCGGCAGTGCATTGGGCTGGAATGAAGGTATGGCAGGGAAGACAAATGAATAAATCTCATAGGAGCATCACAAACTTATTTTGATTGTTTGCTGAATCATATCATCAAGCACAGAGACACAAACAATTACTAGACATTTGTCCCTTGGAAGGCCAGTAACATATTCATATTTGTTTGACTAATGTCAGAAGAATATCGTGACCGGAGAACAAACGATTAACAATTGTCACATACTACACTGAAGCCACCTGCGAACTGGAGAGATCGAGAATCAAACAGTGCGACTACAAACCCCTCCAAAGGTAGCCGGGCAATGATAGCTGATATGGTAAGTTAGGCATGGTATAAAAGTCAGCTACGGAAATCGAAATGTACGCACGATGATCGTTATTCTTGGATCCAGTGATCTGATTGAAATTCAAAGGTGTCTGAAGTTTATATACTTCATTAAAACACAGGTGTGTATTGACGCACATTATGTGACTTTATCCTACGGTTGGAACATTGAACTAACGCTAGAGATATCTGAGGATAATTACATGACTGGGACTGACTACGAAGACGAGCAATTCCAAACTTGAACCAAAATGTTATGTTGGAGAATTGATCGTTGGTATTAAAACACCAACGTCTGCTGACATTTTCGTCTAGCAATGCCGCCGCAAGCGTCGACAAAGTCATCCACTGCACTGAGGAATTTGTGATGTCGAAAATTTCCACTTTTGTAGCGATCAATAATCTAGTAATGCTTATTGTCAGACAAATTAGGAAATGGTTACCCGAGAGCAAAGGAATATAGTATTGCGTTGGAGATGAATCAGACGCCTATTGAGGTATCAATTCGGTGAAATATACTCAACGAAGTGCGAATTCCTTACGTTTTCAACGTGTCCTTTATTCAAGCTAAAGAAGATGGACGCCGCGACCAGACAAAAGATGCGTATTCGTTGCAGTCAAAAACAAGCCCTTTTGCTCTCAAAACCAAGATCTGAACATCCTCAACCAAACACTTTTGATCAACTGTCAAATAAACATTCATCCCAAAAACCGATGGAACTCTTCGCATTAACAATCAGTGTCATTGGGACCTTCCTTCTTCTGTCCAAGAAGGTCGCAGCAACAGATGAGGAGACATGTCGTTCAAAACATGCTGGTGTCATTAATGCGGTCGAAAAATTCTGCAAACCACTGACCGATATGGTCACACCCAGCCGCTATACAGCCATTGGCGCTTATAGCGACCCAGTTTTCACCCAGAAAACATGGGTCACCATCATAGGTGGATGCACGCCGCCGCAATGGATACCTCAACACTTCTGCTACAGCCAATTCTACCAAATCTGTGCCAAGGGAAACAAAGATGGAGAGGGTGTTGGATACTTTGGGAACGGTGCTTGCCAGAAATGGGTCGTTGTCAACATATATGAAGAATAGAAGTCGAGAGGCTGCGTGCGAGCGAGTAGTTCGCGTTCGAGTTTCGCATTGTCTAATTCCATAGAGAATAGTATTTCTCGCAAAATAAATTAATTCTTTGATTCTCAATTCAAAAGCAGTAGCTGTGACGTATTTTCGAAAGTCCCATAGACGTAAAACTTGCACCCACCGACGAGCGCGAAGCAATCACGCGTAGCCATTCGCACTTCTCGATGAAGTCTTGTCTCTCACGACATCGTAAGCGCTCTCATTTGTTCTTTGGTTAGGTAATAATAAAGCCACTAAGCCATGTTTGTTCGACGAGTTGGTTGCAGACACTACAGCTGACCATTTCTGTCAAATTCAGGGGTAGCTGAATCGGGAAATTTCGAACAACAGACCAGCCGAATCATTGGGAAACAAAAGTAGAAAAAAATTAGAATCCCCTGCTTTTCTTTCTGAAGAGAGATCCCAGTCGATGTGTCGTTTAGATTTGTTATTCTGAAAATGTTGAAGTTTGGTAGTCAAATTCCTTCAAGTATTTAGCCACAACTGCAACACCGCGGCAAACAACGCGCTGACGCCACGATTTTATACTTTACAGCTCGAATGCATTTAATTACTATCAGCTGTAATTGTTTTTTCCTGCTTTGTAATATTGAAAACAGGCGGGCGAGTCAATGGCCAGCAGGGATCACAATGATGCGCCGAATTTGCTCTGTTGTGGAATCGTTCCTGAGAACAAGTTAGCACTGAAGGAAATATTTTATAAAACAAGCATTGTGACAATCTTCAAGAATCAAACAACAGAGGTGTTCGGAACCAGTGCTCGTCCAGTGCGTACTTTGATGTCCCAGCAAGCTTCAAAGTGCAGCAACCCAGAGCTGTAGCAATTGTTGTGGCGAAGGAGCTCGGAGACTAGCTTGCCCCATGGCCCATGAAAACACTGGCCGCTCGCACATAAAAGGGCAGGTTTTCATCCTTTACCTCACCAGCACCATCCTTCGCGTACTCACCCACCAATTCCCCTCATATTATCGGCAGATTCTTACTCCTCCATCCTAAGTACACTAACTTATTGGATTCTTTCTAAATGTGAGCATTTCAGCATGCCGCCAGACCTTTATAACATGTTGTCGCCGCCCGCGGCCTCACGTAGCTACGATTCTTCTCAAGAGCTGTGAAAAAGTTACGCTGGTACTCAGACAACCTCAACAGTACACATAAGTATTTCTTTCTCTGTCAACTAAGAGTGACTAGCTTGTACCTTTCCTCCGGATGCTCCATCTCTGACACGCGTCCCTCTCTCTAGCCACCCTGCCTCAAAGACTCTCGCTGCCGGTACTGACTTGAAGAACTTGACTAGTCATAACGCCAACATACCTTGATACTGAGAAGGATGCTTTCAAATAGCGATCAGTGATACACACAGTAAGTGTAACTTACCCTCTAATTTTACAGCCGGTCAATGATGAAAAAGCAAGAACGCGACTTTTTCTTGACAGCCCACTGTAAGTGGACACCATGAGCTTCTTTACTACACTTTCCGAGACCATCCTTTTACCTTATTACCCCTCGCAAGCGCTACAGTCAGAAGAGAAGTGACTAACAATTTAATTCTTAGACGACGCGTCCCCGACTTTCTTGTTGCGTGAGTAAACAGCCAACTTCTCAAGCAGCTGCACAATTTTGCATGACGACTATCTTAGTGCAATCTGATTAAATCTCCTCGAGGTCATCCAAATAGTTGATGTTGAGGATGAAACTCGGGATAGATGATCTCCAACATGGCGCCGTCGAGCATCTCTGATTCGCAATCAAATTTTCACCCATCACACTTTTCTGATTTTTCTCGACCAAAACGATAACCCCCTGCGTCTGATAGGCATCTATAGTAACCACTCAATTCCTACTTCACATTTGGCAGAAGAAAATATCCGTGTGCTGAAGATACTATCCTTTCCACGACAAGAACCCGTTCTTCCTTGCCCCTTTTCGATCGATATACGACACATCTGCCAACTGAGTCCATCATGATCATCGAACACCATTATACTTCTCTCCCGCCGCTACAATGGCTATATCCTTGGGTAAGCCGTGCCAGCCACCAAAGCACACTTCCTACGATCTAGGATGAAATACCTTTCTTCTCTTCTACCGAACGGTGTGCTGCGTAGCCGATCGAACGATGTAGAGACCGCCATGCTACTGAAAAACCAACTCCATTTTCCCACTGATACCTTTGCTCAGTCAGAAACGTGCTGCTTGCTGACCATATCCCTGTTGCCGGAAACCAGATGCGTCCACTTCGTCGAAATTACTGGCTGTTTCGATAGCGGTCAACACCAAAGAAGAAAATAGATTGGTACGTGGAATCGAAAGATTCTCCTTCCTGTTTGCCTTTCTGTTTCCATGATGATATCTTTAGGAGTTTGATGAGCTTCACGAGAAGCAATATGAAACGATTCTCGATCTGAAGGAAATTCTCTCTCGTCATCTCCTCATTATCCACCAACTGCTTTTCCGCATGCTAACAGCTTTCCATCCAAATTTTAGTCACTGCCCAATTGTCGATTTGCTACACCCAAGGGCATCTTCACAGCAAGATATACGTCGATCATCGTCAAGGATGAACGCTATCAATCCGTTGACGTGTGTATTGCTGGTACGTAGAATGGGAAGTATCACGTCCTATTTACCTTTTTATTTTCCAGGATGACACTTTATTTCCGCCGATTAGCTTCGTAAGAAGCATTGTTGAGAAGCTCTTGGTTCTGAAGGAAATTTTCTCCCTTGTCGTCTCTTCGTTCGCCGACTATAGTTCAGCATGCTGACAAGTGTTTTCGCAGTTCAGTCACGGCCTTGTCGTCGACTTTTTATGATCAAAGTCATCTTTACAGCAAGGTGCATGACACCATCGTCAATCACTCGATCAAAGTCAATGATAAACGCTTTCAACCCTTTGACGCGTAGATTAAATTACCGGTACGTGAAATGGGAATATTCAACTTATTTATTTGCCTTTTCATTTGCCATGATGACACTATAGATCGATATGACTAGCTTCGCAAGAAGCAATGTCGAAAGAGTGCATGTTCTGACGGAAAAACTTTCTCTCGTCGCCTCATCATTCGCTGATTACATTTCAGCATGCTAACCAATTTTCTTCGCAGTTCATACACTGCCCATTCGTCGGCTTGCTTGCCCTAAGGACATCTTATTCAAATCAAGGTATGGAGCTATCATCGCCAAACCACCGGATCAAAGTCAATGATGAATACTCAACCTTTTTGACGGGCATTGCTGCTGGTACATACAATCGAAAGATTCAACTTCATTTAGATTTTTGTTTTCCAGGATGACACTGCAGGCCGATGATTAGCTTCGCGAGAAGTGATGTCAAAATACTCTGTGATCTGAAGGAAGAACTCCTCTCTCGCCGCCTTATTACTCACCTGCTGCAGTCCCACATGCTAACCCACTTGCTTCATAGTTAGTTCAAACACCGCCCAAAGGTCGATTTGCTGTAGGTCATCTAAAATCATCTTTACTGCCAGGTATTGGGCTATCGTCGTCAAACACGCTCTCAAAGTCGACGATTATTAGTCAACCGTTTGACGGGTATTACTGCTGGTACGTAAAACCAGAAGATTCAAATTCCTTTTCGCCTCTCCACTTTCCAGGATGATACTTGGTGTTGCCTTGATTAGCTTCACGAGAAGCAATGTCAACAAAGTCCATATTCTGACGGAAATTTTAGCTCTCGTTACTGGCTTTTATTCTTCGCCGACTACAGTTCAGCACGCTGACGAGTTGAATTCGCAGGACCTGGTCCAATTATTGAGTATCCGAATGTTTACGGCAGCTCTGTGCCAATCATTGTTGAACAACCTCAACATCAAATGATACATACTACCAACCTTATGATGGATACATCTGTTGCGTCCGCTATCTGTGGTACGTAGAATCGAAAGATTCAAACTTCCTATTCGTCTTTCTTATTTTCCATGATGACACTTATCTATTCTCCGATTAGCTTCGTGAGAAGTAATATGAAATCACTGCTCATGTCGTTCTGAGGGAACTTTTTCCTCGTCACTGCTTCATCTTTCGCTAAATGCATTTGCACGCACTGACGAGTTTTCTTCCCAAATTAGTTCAAACACCGGCCGATCGTGGCTCTGGGACCACTAAAGGCATCATATTCACAGTCAGGTAACTAAGTGTTCATCGTCAAACACACTTTCAAAGTCAATGATGACGACTAGCCGGCCAAAGGCATCGCGATACCATCTATTAAGATGATGGGCGTATATGTTTCATGTTCGGATTGACGCTCGGACGATTTGATTTTCAATTCATGCGCTTTTCCATGACGATTGGCTAATCAAGTGGAATAACAGATCGATCTTTCAAAATCAGCATTGAGAACCGTGAGCATCGACAACCAGGAAGAAAGAGAGGCAAACATACCACGATTCTGGACATTGGTTTTGGATCATATTTGTAATTTCTACAAATCATTATATCCGTTGTATCAAACCGCGTCACCGAATCAAATCAATTACAAATCCCACTCACACACCGAAAAGAACTCTCATAAAACCTCGTGCCGAACAACTCATTACACCTCCTCGCAAAACTCACATCAATCGTACACCTCCCAACCACCACACCATCCCCATCTTCAACCGTATATCCCGCTTCCTCAGGACCCTCACGTACGAAATGGAGGTTTCTCGAACCGCAGACTCCATGCGAACTCTCTAGTTCCCAGCTCCCGAACGGCCCGGCGGTGCCTTGGGTTATGTAGGCGTTGTCTTGGGCGTGCCAGAGGTCGTTGCAAGTGTAGGTTTTGTTGTAGTCGGTTCCGCTGAGAACGATGACGCCGGCGTAGCAGTTGTCGATTGGGAAGGCGCCCATACAGACTGTGGTGTTGGACAGGAAGAAATCGGCAGATGTGAATGTCGCTAGGGCTGAGAGGAAGAAGATGAGCGGTGGTATTGAAGGGGGCATTTTGGGGGTTTATGGCCGATTTGACGCGGAAATAATGCGAGGACGGCGGTTTTGGTTTGTGGGTTTGATCTTTCTCAAGTCGAGGGAATTGATGTGAAAGTGGAAGATATCACCTAACCCTCACACAACACATGTATGTCGTGACATTAAGTATCCAAACAAGGCTCTCAGCTCTGTCAAGGGAGCCACATGCATCAACAGCCTCACATCAGGCCAGTCGGAGCTAGACGAAGGCGCAAGCTCCAAAAGTGTACCTAAATACAGATCGAACATGTAGCTGCGCAATGCGTCCGGCGGAAAAAGGCGCTTGCTTACTTGGTCCTCATGTCTGCCTCTTGACAAGGTGTTAGTTACAAGGCAGACGGGTGGTAAGTTTTGGTGGGGAGATGATGTGCTCAGCCTCGTTTACCAAAGCTCACTATGGGGGCGGAGTTGATGGATGGATGTGCTTTTGATAGATCAGCCAATGAAGTCGCACGACAATCTTTGTATTCCACAAACATTCGAATTAAGAGACTACCAACTCTCTCGAACGGTTTGAATTCAGTCGGTGTAAAATAAATCGCACTGAGACATGTCGAATTTAACAGCGATGTGTTTGGACAGATGTTGGCCATGAATGACTGATCCCACAAACGACTAACCTCAAACAAATAATCGGCATATTGAAAAATTCAATCTCATCTAAAGAGTGAGCAAATATTCTCTCTGGAAGAACTCAATTGGATCTGGACCTCGTTATTCTAGGTATGATGAAAGAAGCTTCAAACATGCGGACAGGGCTATTTGCCGCGCAAGATGCCGCAGAAACACGACCAAAACACGTGACAAGCCATATGCGCTTTAGGGTCTCCACTCAGACCCTTGAGATCCACCAAGAGCCGCATCCAAAGACCAGAGCCAAGCCAGCTCAAGCTTCATACTGTCGTTAATAAAATGACAAAAAAAGAATGGATTCCTACGTTCCACACAACATCACATATCCTGAACAAAAAAGACAAAAATCAAGGGTATTATTTTAATATACCAAAACACTTTTCCCCTTTCCCCTTAAGCCACTCACGTCCCCTTTTCATGTCCTCCGATCACGTTCCCATTCGTCTCCATCCTCAACACAAAAATTTCAAAAACCACTACCGCCAAAATGCATCACAGCGCAATAAAACAAAGATTGACGCTAAAGAAGCAAAAAGATATCTATCGTCCAAAGAATTTGAGTTCGATTGGTCTGAGGATGAGATAACCCACAGCACCAAAAGCGAAACCAAGTTCGAAACCGACGTCGCCGCCAAAAGGAGATTTACCAGCGTGTAGAGCAATGGGACCGACAAACCTGAAGATTTTGGTTAGTTTTGGGATTGATGATTTGAAAAAAAAAGGGGAAAAAATATACCAAACTTGACTCATGCCAGTGACCATACCTGCAACACCACAGAAAAAGGCACCGACGGCTGCAAGACCTGGTGGGAGCTTATCCGGCTCATCCCAGTTTTCCGCAGCGTAGCCCTTCATGCCACGTTTGAAGACAAAGTGATCGGTCAAGGAAATGCCCTCGTAAATGGCCAGCCAGTAACCAATGAAATCCATGAAATTTGCCAATGCGGTCTCAAAGTGCGAGTAGCCGGGAATGGCAACAGCAATGTAGATTCCGGTGGCGATAGCAGTCCAGATGAAACGTGGGACGCGGCGTGTCCAGCGGGCCAAAACTTGAGCGGTCAAAGCAACAGAGTAGATGTTTGGGCAGTTGTTGGCAATAATGGTCAAGGCGAGCACAACCAAGCAGAACTTTCCAAAAGTGCCGAGGTGGTAAACGAGGACAGCAGCGAGAAGACCGCCAGTCTTGGAGGATGTGTAACCCTCGGCATAGCGGTTGTCACCTCCATTCAAAGATGTAGCGCTGTAGATGGCAACACCAAGCATCTCGGTGAAAAGAAGAGGGACGATCAGACCGAGCCAAGTCCAGAAAAAGACCTTTGTGCGAGATTGGTTGCTGGGTTGGTAAACCGTGTAGTCAGCCGCGTACGAAGTCCAACCAGTGGCGAAACCGTAAACGACAGCTCCAAAGGATAAGACGCTGCCCATTTCGGAAGTACCCACGTCCCAGGGGATGTTGGTGAAATCGCCACTGTGGGCAAAGACACCCAATACAATCAACCAGACGATGGCGGCGGGAACCCACGACCAGAATTCGTAGGCATGCACAACCTTGTAACCGAAAAGGGTCACGAACATGGTGCAAAGGGAGATGATCAGAATTCCGGCGTAACCAGGAACATCGGGGTTGACGGCATTGATGAGTTGTGCACCGACGATTGAGTTGACAGCGGCCCAGCCGAGACAGGCCAAGACATTGAAAACAGCAATGAGTTTCACGCCCCACCATCCAAACCAGAAACGAGAAAGGACCATTTGACGGAGACCGAAGCGGGGACCAAAGGTAGAAAAGAAGCAGACGGGAAGCACACCGAGAAGGTTGAAGAAGAGTACGACGAGCATGGCATCCGCAACACCAAGGTAGAAGACCGAGTTGGCCAAAAGGCCAATGGCGAAAGACGAGACGACCAAGTTGGCAGACAACCACTGCGTCAGATTAGCGTTTGCGCTTGCGATTCATGGTCGATTCTCGCCCAACGACCACCACGGAACGAATATCATACCATAGTCGAAACGTTCAACAACGCCTTGAAACCGGCGTCTGTCCGCTCGTCCTCGGGAACACGCTCAATGCCACGTTGTTCCATCTTGAACTTGCCGGCCAGACGCATGCACTTGGCGTATAAGCCGGTGCCATACTCAAAGCTCTCGCCGGGCACAGCGCCGTCGGACTCGACAAAGCTGGCATTGCGATTCTTTTTCAAACTGCCACGAGGGCTGTCTGGGCCAGGGTTCACCAGACCCGGCTGCTTCTCGACGTCGTATTGGCTGGAATAGGCCATGACAGGCAAACGACGGCACGCGCACCACGTGTGGGGTTGGACCTCGTTGGATAAAGGGGGGGGGAGGGAGGGAAGGGGGGATTGATATGGATGAATCCAGGAATGACCAGCTCTGCGCAAGCGTTTAATCTGGGAACGGTCCAGTGGTAGATTGTGAGGATGCACCAGCTCTGCGAAAGAGTTTGATCTGGGCTAAGAGGGGGGATATGGCTCAAGGCATTTAACGCAAGCGAGTCGAGGCTGACGGAGAGAGCAGATGCCGCCGCGGGTGATCAGCGGCCGCAGGCGAGCGTGAGAGGTGGTTGCAGGAGGAAGAAAGCAAGGAGCAAGTCAGAGGCAGCGATACGCGAGGCGCACATTGCCGATTTCCTCACGGCCGCGGCGGACGACAATTCGCGCCGACGGTGGGTGGTGGGAGTGGAGTGGGTGGGTGTGGACCAGATAGGACCAGATAACAGAGCGGCGGCCGCTTGTCTCGAGACAGCTAGCGGCCGGAGCGAGCCACGAGGCGAGACCCACGTCCACGACAAAGCATGAGCGAAGTATAAAGTCGTGCGAAGAGTGTGATTGGAGCGCGAGACAAAAGAAATATGCGCCTCGTTGATGGCAATCGTGTGATGCATCGTTTGTCCGTCCAGCCGTCCGCGAGTGATGTGGAGTGACAGTGACATTAACAGTGACATGTTTCTCTTATCGCCGGCCGGGCAGCTCTGCCAATCCCATTGAAATTAACTTAGGGCTGAGGAAGAAAACCCCTTCGCCTTCTCTCTGCTGGGCCTTGCCCGCTTGGGCGTTCCCGCCCAGCTTCACCTTCACATAGCTAGCTACACCTGTTGACTCCCACCGCACACAGTCGACAACAACGACGACGACGACGACGACGACAGAGATGAAATGCCTCCATCGCTACAAATAGATACATCCTTGCTCTCCCCCACGTCTCGCATGCCCTCACACGCACGCTACCCAGCAATAGTCGCGACATCTCCGCACCCCGCCACGCTTCATTCAACCACTCCTCATCGGAGCTGGCCGATGGCATCGCCCTCCCAGATACGTCCCGGGCTGCGTTACCTGCTTCACTTGCTCCGTCTCCGCCTCTCCGGGGCGTCATGGCATCAAACATGGTTCTAGATCCAGCCGAGGCTTGGAGAGAGATATCAGTTGCGGCCATCTCCTGTCTCTGGTCTTGTGTAGTGTAGGAGTCCAGTCATCTCGCTTGTTCACCATCCATCCTCACTCCTGACACGACCAACTCGAACACGCAACAAATTCAGGGAGAAAACATGTAGCGTAATATACTTTCTATATCCACAGAGACGACCTTCTCCAATGGCCAGTCTGAAACAAACCACACAACAAAGCCGTTGCCCATATCCAAATTACACAAAAGCCTCGTCAACTCAATCCCCCACCCGCTCTGCTTTTGGTCGCAACCGTCAAAAATAGAACCATCAGAAAAATATAGTAAACAAGAAAGCTGCCCGTCATCGCAAATCACCTCGAGAATATTGAAATCGTCGCCCGTTCGATGCGGACACATGCATGCAAGCCGTCAAAACGAAAACAATGCAAAACGCCGGTGGGCTGATCCCAGTGGACAGGACATGGTCGTCGTATATCCAATCTCGACTCTGTGGGAGCCCATGCAAAAATGTGAAGATGATGCTCATGTCTGTGCTTCCTCCCTTGTGTCTCTGCAATTGCCGTGGGCTTGCGAGCCACATCATCGCAAGTGGTCATAATCATCCTCGTCGTCAACTGCTCCAACCCGACCCATGATCTCACCAAGTCCAGGCGTGGGAGGAACGACGCCCGCTCCGTCGACACTGTTTTTACGTCCCCACCCGCCAAACCATCCGTTCGACGACTTTTTTCCTCCATCATTGTGTCCAACCCCATTATTTAGCGTCAGTGGGGCCGGCTTGGTGTGGCCACCACCGTGCGCATCACTTCGGGATGATGGTGACGTGGATTGGCTGTTGGCTTGTAATGAAGGAAGTGATGGTGAGAGGTTGTTGCCGTTGGTGGAAGCATTAAGGCGATCCGAAATCATTGACATGGTACGATCATCGTAGAATGATTCCATGTCGTCGTAATCCTGCATTCCTCCGACGGCCAGCCCGTGGTGGTCATTGTCATGGTTGGATGCCGCTGGAGTAAGCGACTCATGTCCCTCATTTGGTCCAGACGGTCTAATCCCGACAGCCTTGACAAGCTCGATCACTGCTGCGGTCAAATTGCTCGCTGCGGCGTCTAGCAATGCAACAGGCGACAGACCGGATGCAGATGCGTGATGCTTGGTGGCAGTGATGAGAGAGTTCGCCGTTCCAGTCACTTGTGCCTTTAGACGAGCAACACTTGTCGGCTGCGCACCAGCACTGCTTTCAGCACTGTGGTGTGGTGATTGCGATGGCGTCGGGTAGCCGTCAGTACCAATTTTCGATGAGATGGCCTGTACCCCGAGGGCAACAAGCTTGACCGTGTCGAGGATTCGGTCGGATTCTGGATGTCTGGCAGCACGGAGAAGCTCATCAATGGCCATTTGAAAGCGCGTAACGTCAATGTCCTTGACGAGACCGTCGTCGGATATGATGCCCTTTTGTCGAAGTAGCTCGCCAGCATCCGGTGCTGTCTGAAGGCCCAGGCCGACATTGGAAGCTCGCAGCGACTTGCTTTGAGACCGCAGGTGCGTGTACCGTGATCGCCAGCTCTGGTTTTCCTTTTCCAACTCCGAGATTCGAGCCATCAGGCGCTCTTCTCTCTGCGAGGCTAGGTCGTCTTGCTTGCTGAGCTCGCGCATCTCTCTCAAATAAGTCATAGCTTCATTTCGGACCTCGCTCATTAATTTTTCTTGATTAGCAAGTTCATCTTGTAGCTGAATCACACGTCTTTCCGCGTCGGCGTTCTGCAAATTGCTTTGTCCTGCCTGTAGTTGCGCCCGCAAATCCTCTTTTTCTGTTTGATGTATCTCAATTTGACGATGTAGCTCATCCAGAGCGCGAGAATGTTGCGCGTGCATGTCTGATTCGCCCTTGGACTGCGTCTTTATGAGTTCATCTAATTGTCGCTGGAGATCATTGGTTCTTGCTTCTCGATCTTCTAGCTTGCTTTCGAGGTCCTGAACCTTCTCTCTCAACTCAGCTGAGCCCCCAGATTCTAGGTCATCCAGTTTAGCTCGAAGCTCAGCAATTTCGGCTTCTTGAGACTGCATCTTCTCTCTGCTAGCAGCACCGCTTGGGCCATCGAGTTCTTGATCCAGCGCAAAAGCGTCTTCGTCATCCTCGTCTCCGTCATCATCCTCAACCATTGTGCTCTTATTGGGTACGATTGTGTTGCTATGTGATGTCTTGGGAAGTGGCTTGTTGTAATTGCTGGTATCGCTTCCAATAGTCGGTCTTCTGCCGTTCGGGCCAGTAGGTCGGAAACCTGGCCCTCCTGGTCCTCCAGGTCCACCCGGTCCTCCTGGTCCGCCAGGTCCGCTAGGTCCACCCGGACCACCAGGTCCACCAGGTCCTCTAAACCCTCCTGGACCAGGCGGCCCTCGCATTCCCCTACTCGCATTGCTGGAAGTGCTCATGGGTCTGTCCGGATCTCCTGCAAACCTGGGTATTCGTCGTTCTAGCTCGTAAAAGACATCGGTGGCGAGTTGTCGAAATCGTTCGATTGGTAGTGTGGAAAGCTTCTGACGGGCTTGATTGCGTTTTGGGTGGAAGTTTTGTTTGGGCAGCAAAAATCGAGGAACATTTGGTACTCGTTTTAATCGATCGTCCTCGCGTCGGATAAGTTCATCGAAGACGTCGGTGCTGAGTTCCATGAATTGAGTAGCAGAAAGGCGAAGTAATTTGTCTCGTGCGCGATTCGGCTTCATGTTACCCTTTTCATCTCGTAGACTGCTGGCCAGATATTGCTTTAATATTCCATAATGTCTCTGTAGCACGTCTTCTCCTTCTGGTTTGAAGCCACGAGGACCACCAATTCCACTGCCCATTGAGCTCGCAGATGATGAAGGTCGAGTGGGACCACTGCTACCTCCCATGGAAGGACGCGACATGTCGGTTCCACTGCTGGGATGCTGCGAGCCGGGCGGTGAAGTTTGAACTGGTCGTGGTGGTGCGCCATATGGTCCGCCGCTGTAGGGCACATCACTCGGCAGACCTCCAGTCGGTGGGCCTCCTCCTACGCTGCCATATCGCGAGGCGAAAGAGTCATTGCTGTTCATAGACAGCGGTGAGAGCGGTCCATTTGGTCTTGACATGTCGGAAGTGTTGTGATGGAGGTGTATTCAGGCGCGTCCCGCGCTGGGGTGGAGCAAGTGTCGATGCGCCAAGGCAGATCTAAAGGAGCGTGGTAGTCCTCGAAAGGGCGGTCGAGGGTGTTGGCGACGTGTGGCCGTGGTCTCGGGGGTGTCGGCGACGGGAATCGAACGTGGGTGGTACAGCGTCGGATGTGGTCATGCAGGCCAACAATGTGCGTATGGATTCGGACGGCGCTTGGGGGGGGCGAGGATTTGGTCGGCGACGAATGTAAATGAGCGGTGGTGCCGAGCGGCAGTCCTGCAGGCGCAAGCAGCACGCACCGACGGCGGTGGCGATGACGGCAACGGCTGCGAGCTGCGAGGCGAATGTCGGCAGACGAAGGTGGTGATGGAGGCGTTAGTAGTAGTGGTAGTGGTAGTGGGTGGTGGTGGTGATGGTGCTCCGGTCGCGTTGTGGTAGTAACAGGCGGTGGTATGCGGCGGGTGTAGGGAGTCGACGGCTACGTGCATACGCAGGCAGGCAGAGGCAGAGGCAGCAGAGTCGGGGCAGCAGAGGCAGCTGCAACCCAGCGCACACGGCCCCAAAGTCAGAAAGCGCCCGAGTCCAATTCCATGGCCAGTGCCGCGCCGCCCTCCCGCCGAAGCATTTGGACCCGTCCGTGCTTCTTCCTCCTGGGCCTCTGCTCGTCGTTTTCAGGGGCAGCATTGGTCAGTCGCCAGCCGCTCATTTTGGCGCCAGACACCTCCCACCACCAATAACATACGGTGTATGTATGTACTGTCGTAGTAGCAGTAGTCCTAGACTGTAGTCGTGGATGTCAGCCATCGGCCTCGTCATCGTCTCGTCTCATCCCGTTTCGTCTGGTCTAGTCCAGTGACACTCGAGGCCCACCACGGTCAAGTACCTCTGTACCGTTGACGTGCATGCTGCTAACTGCTCCAGCTCCACGCCGTTCACACCCGCTGAACCTTCCCCCGGTTTGCCTCCTTCAGACCAAGCCCCTCCAGCCACCGTCCGTCTGAAGCCCGGTACTATAGCACCAAGACGCCATATCAACGTCATTCACACCCAATCAAATCCTCAATCGCAATCATTCGCCCTGTCAACACACGGCCACACTCTCCGAGAGCGCCTGTTGCGATCCCAGCCATGGGCTCCACCGACACCACCGACGCCACTCCCTTTTGGAACTTGAACATTCCTGAAGCGCTGCATACTGACCACTGTCCCGCCTACCTCGAGTATGCTCTTGACAACGAAAAAGACCGTCGCATTCTCAGTACCCTAGATGCCGATTACCACCGCCAAACATGGCCCGAGGTGCGAGGTTTCATCCAAGACAATCGCATAGATCGCTTTCAACGAGTTCCCAGTGACCTAAGGCGATATCGTGAGTATTGTTCCAAGCTAACCGACAAGTTCGGAAGTGTCATGGACTTTGTCATGCAGGAACGACTGGGTTGGACCAGTCTGGAGCCAAAGTCCAAGACGCCGTTTGAAGACCGAGGTAAGAACTGATAGTGCTCCAATGCCCATCAAGTTGCACAGTATAGGTTCGTGCACTAATGATGTATAGACGATTATAAGATTCTGCTTAACGATTGGCCATACGGCATTGACAAGCGAATCGTTCACATCGTCGTCTGGACGAAATTTGATCTTATCAATGATCCAGACACTGGTGACTTGACTGCCGAGGCTCGCAAAGAAATCGACGACTATGTTAATAAAGCGTTTGTCGATGCTTGTGGTAAGGACAACGTGATATGGTTCAAGAATTGGGCGAGTTTGAAAAGTATCCACTCGGTAGAGCACTTTCATGTTATGCTCTTTGACCCGCCAAAAGGCTTTGTGGCCGACATTACAAATGGCGATCGAGCCCTCGCAGACAAGGTTGGCTATGGTGCAACTGTAAAGGCGATGAAGTCGTTGAACGAACTGAAGAAATCTTGATATGCTGCGTTAAGCCTATCCATAGACATAGATCGTGCGCCTTGACGTTGAAAGTAAAATAGAATTGATTGCTGTTCAGAAGTTTTCAATGAGAGCAAGCGATCATGTGGGAAGGTGTTTGTGCGTATCCCATCGCATTATCTATTTGATATGGTCTAACAACGTAGCTGCAGCTCACGCGCAGTACGGATAACCGCAAGCAGGAAAATCGTACGATAACTACCGATAGCTTACGTGTAGCTTCAGCATCAGCATCTTGCTTACCCACACACATGAACGACGGTGCATCAAGCCGTGATGAAGGAGGACGGGACGAGACAGAGATCGGGCTATGAGGGCGATACACATCACAGTGCGCGCGTTCGAGACATATAACGATAGCGTATCTGCGGGCTGGAAGGCTCTGCGTGGCCAGCCGCAGGGACTGAAATCGTCATCGATGAACGATCCAACCAACTTTTAACGTCTGGGGTACAGAAATGTCGCCTGGATGCCCAATCGGAGCCGTCGAGTGCCTGCAGGTGTCGACATTTCCATTTCTCTGGAAAGCCAGTTGTGCCGTTTCACCGCCCATCGTACGTTTTCGCGACGTCTGGTCTGATTAGGGGGGCCCTATTCTATTTATCGCATCCATCTGCTGTCAACTTCGCAGTGGATAGAGGGAATCGTCGTCGTTCTTGCGCACATTGCTCCCTCGTCGTCTGAAGCGGAGCTCGTTTTTTAATTGCGGTGGACCCTTTTCACGGCCGTCCTGTCCACGCTAGACCTCAACTCAACCCAAGACCGAAAGGGACGCTTTCTATCGGCGAGTACCTCTCGAATTTCACCTCATTCGGCAGAGCAACACCCTCCGCTCCCCGTCTATCACGCCCTCCTCCCTTACTTGTTGAGTGCGTCGGCTGTGGATCATGAAGAACGGGCTGTCGTGAAAGCCATCTCGAACAATACCAACAGCTTCCTCCTCCTCCGCCGCTTCTGAGGAAGCTCTCCGCCGCCCCTTAGCCTCCCACCGACACCTCACCCATCTGGCTTCAACATGCCTTTCTATAACAACTTTATCCCCACGCGCTGGCGACGCAATGTGGACACCACCAACCCCGATCGCCCCGGTTTCTACAACCGTGAGGTCACGCCCTATCTCCAGATCATCTCCAACAAGGCCTGCACCCACCCGATCAACACCATTGCCTTCGTCGCCATTCTCAGCAGTGCATTCTACGTCAACCTTCTAGCCAGTGGCTTTTTCCAGCCTTCTTACAGTGCCAATGGCGTTGACTTCGAGGCACTTTCCTCGAGCAGCAGAAGATTGCACTTGGGCAAAGATACGGCCTGGAAGTGGCAATTGGAAGAGAACGGAGTCCACCCACACACACCACAAGAGCTGAAGGATAATCTCGCGCTCGTGACTCTGGCTTTCCCAGATGTCAGTGGGCTTCCAGACGCTGCAACTATCGGTCAGAAGATTCTTCTGCGCGAGGGCAGCTCTGCCCAACTTCTGCCTCAAAACGCAAAGGCTTTGACTACCAGTCAATCTGAGCACACGCTCGCCTTTTCAATGCCATACAGTGAGGTTTCTCAATTTTTGACGAATGTCAAGGAGATCCCAGCTACTGCCGAAGTCTCTACCACTTCAGAAGACGAGATGTCGGACGACGAGCCAGGCAAAAAGATTTGGTATATGAAAAACGGTATTAAAGCCACAAACTCGACGGGCCTGATAAACTGGGCTAAAAACTCATGGAATGCATTCTGGGATCTTCTCTACCACGCCGAAACGTTGGACATTACCATCATGGTTTTGGGATATGTTTCCATGTATCTAACCTTTATTTCACTCTTTGTGAGTATGCGTCGCATGGGCTCGAATTTCTGGCTCGGAACGAGTGTGCTTTTCTCATCTGCCTTTGCCTTCCTGTTCGGTTTGATGGTCACAATGAAGCTTGGTGTTCCCGAAAACGTGGTCTTGCTCTCCGAGGGCGTCCCATTCTTGGTGGTTACTATCGGTTTCGAGAAACCAATCGTTCTCACACAAGCAGTTTTGTCTGCGTCGCTGAAAGCCAAGCAGTCTGGAAACGGACAAGCCAGTTCAAACGGCGATGCTCCTCTGATTG